>OW285241.1:98054845-98654845 GCA_935421215.2 Melolontha melolontha
GTAATGGTCCAGGAGGGTAATGTTGGCCAGGGTTCCGTCCAATGCGACAAATCCTCGCTGGAGCGGGTGGAGCTGGAGGGTGGCAGCCAGTCTTTTGGCGAGCACTCGGTGCAACAGACGTTGGATTGCTGAACCGATAGTTATTGGTCGCCAATTTGTGGGATCCAACCTGTTGCCGTCCTTGGGAATGAGGACGGTCCTTGAGGTGCGCCAGATGGTTCGGGTAAAGCGGCGATACAGGAGGACGTTGAATAGTACCTCCATCAGCATTGCCAGGCACCGTCGAACCTGGTTTACAGTAATGCCATCGGGACCGGGGGCCGAGTTCGACCAGTTCCTCGTGGCTTCCAGGATTTCCTCACTAGTGATGGGAATGTGAGGAGTTTTTGCAGGTTGATCCAAGTCCATGATTGCCGTACAGGTCCAAGAGAAGGAGTCGGGAACCTTCTCGAAGATGGTGGAATACAAGCTCTCCACCCCCTCAATGGATGGTGTTGAGTCATCCTCCAACAGTGAGGCCCTGGAAACAATCTTCTCAGCTAGGCTGGAGGTACTGCCCCTATATAGATCTTGGGACTTCTTATAAGCTGCTGCCCGCCGCTGCCTAGAGGTGGTGGGTGGCGGCGGCTTCTGACGTGGGGACGTGTGGACCCTAGGTGGATGTCTCGTCGTGGAGGGGAAGACCGACTCCAACCAATCCGAAACCCCATAGTCCAGGGTTGTTAGTGTGCCAGAGAGTGCGAGACCGATAAACTCCCTGGTCCTGGCATCTACCTTTTGGCGGAGGGAAACGAGCTTGGAAAGGAACGCTGTGTCCTCTTCCTCCGCTGATGGTGCCGGTTGGACTGGTTCAGGGGATCCCAATGATGGAAGGTGGGCATCACTTAGGCTCGGCCACTCCGGAGTCCCATGGGTCATCGCGAGGGGTCCATAGATGCTACGGTCGGTGGAGGGAGATCCGTCCTATTCCTGGATGACGACGCCGGTCCCGGCGAGAAGGCAGAAGTTGGTTGTTGCTTCCTCTTGGTAGGTGTAGTCGGCCGGGTGCAAGTAGCCGGGGTGGCGGTGGATGTGGCGAGCGGTGTTCCCCGCTTCTTCCTCAAAGGTGGTGGTTGAGCGAAAGATGGCTTCCTCTTCCCCTTAGCGGATGGTGGAATGGCTATAGGCGGCGTACATGGCTTCCCAGATGTTGTCGGAAACTTGGGTGAAAGCGACCCACAGATGGTAATGGGTTGTGGCTCTTTGGCAGTCTTAGTCACGGTATCTCTCTTCCTGTCGGATGAACTGACTGAAGGAGTTATGACTCGTGATGGCTTAGCAGAAGGAGCTGATGTTGTTGCTCCTGAATCCGTCGTCGTCGGCCATCTGGTTGGTGGTGTGGTCGCATCTAGGTCTTTATTACCCACTGGGGGCGGCGGAGGATCCACATTGGGAGCATAGGAGGCTACTTCTGCAAAGGTTCGTAGACCTTCCTCTTTAAGCTCTCTCTTAGCCCTCTCCAGATATCGGGCATATTCGGGTTTTTCCCGACGACTCCGGACCTGATGTTGGGTCAGCCGGTGGCTGCCATCAACTCTTTATAACTGACGGCCCTGTGTACTAGTTTATTTAATTAATAATCAAGATCATTATAAACATTATTAACATTCTATAAACATTTTGCGAAAGTTCTATGCCTCGCAGTGGCATTACAGTTATATACGCCGTGTGTGTGCGTATCAGGATCACACTAACATTTAATATATATAACAACGAACTACATAAAAATAAATAGATTAACGCGACAATGTAAATTTGACAATAACAACAATTATAAACGCGACATTGTTTGAAATGAACAAAGGTGTATATTACAAGTCAAAATCATTGTATATGAACATGTTACAAGTGTAAAAATAAAACCTAATATATAAAGAATATCCAGGGCGTCATCAATTAAAAAGTCAATAGTCATTAAAAAGTCAATAGTCAATTAGTCTTATAAGAGAAAACATGAAATTAAAAAAAAAAAGGAAGGCAGCTACAACAAGGCCCGCGAAAGGCCGCACCCGCACCAGCCAACAGGCCAGACGCCACCCATCATTCACATCAGTTTTGCGTTAAGGTCACACCAGACGCCGCGGGCCCACACAATCAGCGGAAGCACTTGCACTCTTTTGTTCGTGCCGTATTTGTCTTTTACTGCGCCAAGGAACACCGGGACAGAATAATGCTGGACTTTATCCTGGAAGGCCGCTCTTAAAGCTCTCGGACCCTCCCAGTGGACCCCCACGTCCGCAATGATAATGTTTTCCGAGTCCACTATGATAAGGTCCGGCTTTCGGAGGCCGATCTCAGACCGTATTTGGGGCTCCTCATGAACTACGAAGCCCCGCTTTTCAGCCTCCTTTCTGATCGTCTTCACCACAGCATTATGCCTGTTAATTCGTGTCCAGTGGGTGACCAGGCATCGTTGAAGGACGTGCGACAAGGACTCCACCCTGTCGCACCCCGCCCGACACCTCCTGGCTCCCTCGGGGTTCGATGGTATACCGACCGTAGGGAGGGCATTTCCTTTGAGTTGTATGGCCCGGGTATATTCCCATTCGGACCAGTACGGTGGTGGGCGGTCGATCCAGGAGCTGGAAAATGTGTCACCGGATCCCTGGCGCAGCCCGCCCCCGCTGTAGGATCCCTCCAGGCGCCCCGACATGGACGCCCTGATCCTAGCTTGTCCCTGACCATACTCCCGCGTCCATACCTCCAGTCGTTCCATAAAACGTTCACTCGTACTGGTGGTCGCCGCCCACCGGATCGTCGCGTCCTCGGCCTCCGTCAATCGTTGAAGCCTCCCCAGCAGAATACTAGGCACCACTGCCCGGAAACACATCACCCCCAGACCGCCCTCTCTGGTTGTAGCGTATAGGTACGAGTCTGTGCAGGTGACGTGTAGATGGAGGGCTCGTTTGGCGAACTTGCGGATCTCCTTATCCACGTTCTTCAATGCCTTCAAGTTCACCTTTACGTTCTGCAGGCAGTGGATATACCTTGGGATTAGATACTGTTTTAAAATCCGAAGCTTCTGCTGGGGCTTCAATGGGGCTTTCTGAATATTCACCAGCTGTCGGTGGATATCCCCCACCGAATACTGCCACGAATACCCCATAAAGGTGTAAAAGAAGCCAAGGTACTTAAACGATCCGTCGGCCTTCACTGACGGGATCACCTTGCCATCGATAACTAAATAGGCCGTCGTCCAATTTCTTCCTGGCTGGGACTGTCGCAGTAACTATCGCCGTGCACTTATCGGTGTTAATGTACAACGACCGGTCCCGCAGGAATTTGTTCGTCATATTCAGCAGGGCCTGGGCATTCCGTACATTGTCGGAGAATAAAATGAGATCATCCGCATGGCCCAGGCACGTCAGAGTTTGTCCGTCCTCCAAAATAAGTCCCTTGCCGGGCCCCTCTAGACGCGTGATCAACTCGTCCATCACGATGTTGAAGATGTATGGCGAAGGAGGATCACCCTGCCTGACGCCCCTCTTGATCTCAATGGGGGGCGTTACCTCTCCGAAACACGATAATTCCGTCGTTGTGCCAGTGTACGCATCGGCGATGTAGTTTATCTTCTGCTCTTCTAGCCCCACCCGCCGCAACGCCCTCGTCATCGAATTGTGTGAAACGAGGTCGAACGCTTTCCGCAGATCAAGCGTGATTACCACGTACGGCTTGAGTCGTTTCCGGCAGGACTTGATGACGTGCTCGACTGCGATGTTATTCGTCAAGCAACCGTCCACTCTCCGGAAACCTCGCTGATGTGGGTGGAGTTGAATTCCCGACAGCCTCTAGCCAAGTATCTTATGGAAGACCCTCAGTACCACCGATGTTATAGTAATAGGGCGCCATTTTTCTATTTCATTTGATATGGCACCCTTCGGAACTAGGGTCGTCCTGGCTGTCTTCAAGGCCCTAGGCGTGACCCCATACGCCAGCATGATGTTATATAAGACCACCAGCTTCCTCACATTCAGTCTTCGCAGGTCGGCGATCCTAATCCCGTCCGGACCCGGGGCCGAAGACCTGGTAATGGCCATGGCCCTAATCACGTCCCCCTCCTCGATAAGCAAGTACGTGCTCGTCCCGGCCCGGTTCGTAACCTTCACCGCAGGGTGTAGATCCGGGGGGACTCTTCGCCAAGGATGCCCCGATAATACGTGTCTATGTCATCCTTAGACGGATTACTCGGTTTGCCATCCCGGCCCACGCCGAACCGGCCGTCAATAATATCGGAGGCGAGCTGGGCGGTGTTTTTTCTGAATTTTTCTTGGCGATCTTATAAAGATACGCCCGATCTACGATCGCATCGGAAGCCCGATTTCTGATCTTGGGCTTCGTAGTTCTGGCCGGTCTCCTTTGCCCCCCCCCCCCCGGAAGGTGGCCTCATGGACAGCACGTACGCCTCTAATGCCTCTCTTACGTTAAATGGCAATCCTAATCCTGTTAGGGGGACTCGCGACTGCAGCTCGTCGTCGGCCCCGTCCCAGTCGTCCCTGCCCATACGATAGTCTCGCAGGAACGGCAGGACCGGATCGCGAACCCCAACACAATCACTCACCTCCTTCACTCCTGGAGCGGGGCTGGTCCCTGGCGATGATCGGCGAGATGGTCCGGCCACAGGCGAAGGCGGCAGCAGCTCACCCAATAATGGAAGGGGGGACAGCCGGTGATGCCGGAGCGGGAGCACGGGTAGCCTCTTCATAGACGAGTCGGACATCTGGCACAGGTTGAGCGTCCTCCTCGTCCGACGAATCGACCTCCTTGGAGGGCGCAGGGTTGTAAGGTCGCCCCTTCATACTATCGACGAGGTCCCTGTATTCCGTGTTCTTATTTCTGAATTTTTGTATTTTCTCGATAGTCCATTCCTCCGTCCTGGAAGCCAGGTAGATGTTGATATGCTTACCCTTGTAAGCGGCTTCCAGGCGGGCCAGCTCGAATACAGCCTCCTCGTCGAAGTCATCCTTCCGAAGTCTCCTCGCTCCACAGTTGTTTCAAGGCTTTGTCTGTAGCGTAGTCCTTGCCGCACACACACGTGATTCTAGGTGGCGCAGGCGGCATGGCCGTAATTACTCGCCAGCCTATAGATAGTTTAAAAAAGTACTCCTGCGCCCAGAGAGTTGCCGGTTAGGGCAAATAGTCTCGTTCCAAACAAGTCGAGAACATGACGCCACACGCGCACCCGCGTCGGATCCCGGACACGGCGGTCTGCCCACAAACAGGTTCACTGCGCATCCAAATCCCGCCGCGTCGAAGTCAAAGATAGTTATTGCGGTTGCTCCCACCGTGCCGCACTCACCGTACCGCACTGCGCACGCCTAGATGTTGTGCAAGGTGTTATGCACGAGAAAGTAATTTTTTCGGCCGACCGGAAATGGGGGAAAGCGCTATTAGAAGAATAATCCCCCCCAGATTAAACCGCAGGACCGGCCAAATACCCCGAGATGATTCCCAAAGCCAGCACGATACTTTCAGTTCGATGTTAAAACCGGTGGAAGCCCGTGACTTCACTGGGACCCGCGCGCACAAAAAAGACGTTCGGCGAAACGCCCCGCCGCCAAACACAAAAAAAGACTAGAACCCTCCAATTTGTTCTAGAAGAAAAATTTTCTCAAAATTAATATTTTTTTCTTTTCGTTTATGACCGCGTCACTTGTTGTTGCCGAAAAGAAAGTCTGTGACAAACTTCGGCAGATGTTAAAAAAAATACCGCATTCGGTAATTTCTGTTTTGACAATCTTCCGGGCGAGCGATTTGTCGATTGTTAATTGCAAATGTATATGTAGAATGAGACCGAAGTACCACTTTTAACTTAGCCGGTCACTATTACCAGTACCGGCTATTACTTAGGCTTTGTATCGTAGAAAAACGCCTTCCTCAATCCCACTCGCACTTAGGGAAATTGTCCAGCCGCGCACAACGACGATCCCCCGGCAACAACCACTAATTAATTAGTTGCATCCTCACAATTCGATTTTACTGCATTACTAAGACAGCGGGGCACTTCCCCTCACTTAGGACTCTGTACTAGTTTATTCAATAGTATATACAATTACATTTCATAAACATTTTGCGACAGGTCAAAGCCTCGCATAGGCATTACAATAATTTACGCTGTGTGCGTGCGTATCAAGAACTACACCAACAATTAATATATATAACAGTAAAAAAAGAAAAACGAACTACATACAATTAATTAAAGAAGCGCGACAATGTAAAATGAAGACAAGGTGTATATCACAATTTCAAACAAATAACAACAAATGTATAAGAATATATCACAGTGTATAAATAAAATCTGATATGTAAGGGATATCCAAGGCGTCATTTGTTAAAAGACAATAATCAATGGTAAAAGTCTTATAATTAAAAAGTCAATTGTCAATAATAAAAGTCTTATATAAATATAACAGGAAATCTGAATAAAGGCAATGTGGCAGCACCATAGCGTCAAGGGCGAGAAAGAAGGTAAAAACACTCACCCCGCACCGCGCGACCACACCAATCTTATAAAATCGGTGTGGATATCGCAACTGTCGCGCACCACGGACGCCACCACCAATCGCGCCGCACTCGCGGACATCCCAACGGCGTCCACAACGCCCCTATTCAGGTCGCACCAGATGCCCCTCGCACCCACTATTAAAGGCAGTACCCTGATGGTAAGGTCGCCGCCGTATTTCCTCCGGACCGCGTGACAATGAATGCTGGGCTCGAATAATGATTGACTTTGTCCTGGAAAGCCGCTCTGAGTGCTCGTGGACCCTCCCAGTGAACTCCGACATCGGTAATAATTATATTTCCGGAGCCCACCAGTACAAGGTCCGGCTTACGAAGGCCGATCTCGGATCTTATGCGAGGCTCTTCAAAAGTAACATAGCTTCGCTTTTCGGCCTCCTTCTTAACGATCTTCACCACCGCATCATGCCGCATAATTCTCTTCCAGTGGGTAACCGGGCACTTCTGTAGGACATGCGAGAGAGACTCCACTCTCTCGCAGCCCGCCCGGCACCTCCTGGCTCCCTCAGGGTTCGATGGAATATCCATTGTTGGGAGGGCATTCCCTCTAAGTTGGATGGCCCGGGAATACTCCCATCCGGACCAGTACGGTGGTGGGCGGTCGATCCAGGAACTAGATACTGAGCTTCCAGATCCCTGACGCAGTCCATTGCCGCTGTATGATGTTTCCAGCCTTTGCGAAAACGCGGATCGTATTCGGCCACGGCCCCTTCCAAACTCAACAGTCCATTTCTCCAATCTCTGGCCGATCTTCAATGCCGTGCTAGTGGTCACGGCCCAACGGATCGTCTCGTCCCCGGCCTCAGCCATTCGGTCTAATCGGCCCAGCAGAATACTGGGCACCACTGCCCTAAAGCACGTCACCCCCAGACCCCCTTCCCTAGCCGGAGCATAGAGGTAGGAGTCGGTACATGTGACGTGCAGATGTAATGCGCGCTTAACGAATTTGCGTATTTCTTTATCTGCATTCCTAAGCGCTTTCAAGTTTACCTTGACGTTCTGAAGGCATTGGAGATAGCGTGGTATAAGGTATTGCTTCGCTATCCTCAGTTTCTGCTGCGGCTTTAATGGGGCCTTCTGTATTCTCCCGAGCTGTCGGTGGAGATCCCCCACCGAGTGCTTCCAGGAGTACCCCATGAAGGTATAATAAAAGCCGAGGTACTTGAATGACCCGTCGGCCTTTACTGGCGGGATCCGTTTTCCATCGATGACCAAGCTCTGGGTGGTCATAACTGCCAACTTCTTCCTAGCTGGGACTGTTGCTGTAATCATCGCGGTACACTTATCGGTGTTTATCGAGAGCGACCGGTCTCGGAGGAATCGATTCGTCGTATTTAGCAGGGCCTGGGCATTCCTAGCGCTGTCCGAGAACAACACCAAGTCATCGGCATAGCCCAGGCACGTCAGGTAACGTCCATCTTCCAATATTAGTCCTTTATTGGACTTCTCCAGACGCGTGATCAACTCATCCATCACTATATTGAACAAGTATAGCGAGAGAGGATCACCCTGCCGGACGCCTCTCCGGATCTCAATGGGGGGCGTCCTTTCACCGAAACACGAGATCTCAGTCGTCGCTCCCGTGTAAGCGTCCGCGATGTAATTGATAAGTTTGTTGTCCATCTCCACCATCCGTAAGGCCCTCGTCACCGAATTATGTGAGACTAGGTCGAAGGCCTTACGTAAGTCCAATGTCACCAGGACGTGGGGTTGCTATGCTTCCGGCAGGATTTAATAACGTGCTCGACCGTGATGTTATTGGCCAAGCACCCGTTCACTCTCCGGTAGCCCCGCTGGTTGGGGTGGAGTTCGACCTTGGACAGCCTCCAGCCAAGGATTTTATGGAGAACCCTTAAGCAGACCGATGTGATGGTAATCGGGCGCCACTCCTCAACCTCCGCTGTTATGGCGCCCTTCGGTACAAGGGTTGTCCTGACCTAAGACTAGGATGAGGGTGCTGTAGCTCTGGTTGCAGCACTATGTTGGGCATTGTCCCGCCCATTAGGACCTGCGGCAAGATGGATGCTGCCGTCGCTAATGCGGACACCAGTCACGTCATGCGTTCAGCCGGTCCGTGGCCCCGCCTCATTCATTAAGGGTCAGCTCACTCTAGCCCACACATAACCGGCAGCTTGCAAAATTAACTAATAGACAACACAATTAAAAATATCACAAAAGTGATAATGCAAAAGACATTACAACATAAAAGTATATATAAAAGTGAAAAGCTGCCGGCGCCCATTCATGCTACATATAAGGGGCTACCACGGCCACCTTCAAACTGGGCTTTGTCTACGTTCAAAACATAGACCTACGTGGAGGTCGGACACAACACATCGCTAATGTGGAAATGATACTGCCGTGCAGTACTACAACAAAAAAAATAAATAAATAAAATAAAATAACAAGTAACAACAATAAATAAAGAAATCAATATTTACAGTATTCAGTTCCGACCACCACGCGCGCAGGTTAAAAAGGTGGCATGGTCAATGGGGACCACCACCTGACACCACAATAGGAGTATAACATGTAATATAAATAAAAATAAATCAATAAATAGAAATCCAAAAATTGGGAACGCCACTACATATTAAAAAACGATCTTCACTCATCGTCGGCGGAAGAGTTTCTGCTAACTACCGGGAATACAGTTCTAGGCGCTGATGTCAGAAGCGCGTAATGTTCGAGTTGGTGACAGTTCGAATAACACCCTTCCCATCAACGCCGTCCCCGCCAAACTGATCTTCCGAAATGACGGTACGTTTTGAGGCCACCCAGAATTGATGTTGTGACCAAACCTACTATCTCCCTACCGGTCAAGCCAAGCATATTTGCGGCTGCCTCGTTGTTTTTACACCAGATACCCCTGGCGCCAATAATTATTGGCGCCACGGTTATATTCGCGCCGGGGTATCTACGAGACAGCACGTCAAGCACTCGTGGATCGTTATAGATCGCGCGTTTATCGTTGTAGGAGACTGAGAGAGGCCGAGGCCCCTCCCAGTTAATTCCTACATCACACACGAGCACCGCGTCGCGCTTGACAAGAATCAGATCGGGCTTTCGGAGGGTACCGTCGTCCAGCCTGAGGTGTGGCTCGGCCGTTGCAGCCCAGCCCCTCTTTTGTGCCATCCTGGCCACCGAGTCGACGACCCTGTCGTGTCGCCAGCATCGGGGCCAGTGGGTTGCCGGACAGTTCTGGAGGACGTGTGATAGGGACTCCGTTTTACTGCAACCGGCGCGACATTTACGGGCTTCCGGTGGATTTGATAGAATGCCTTGATTAGGCAGCAAATTCCCACGCAGCTGGATCGCCTGACAGTACTCCCTCCCGGTCCAGAAACGGGGAGGATTCAAAATCCAAGTCCCGCTCTCGCTGGAGTGTGACCCATGGATCAAACCATTGCCGGAGTAGGAGCCATATAATTGCTCTGTCCAATAGTTGGCAATGGCGGTCTTGGAGGGTGTCAAGTCCCCCAGGATGCGATAGAGACGTTGCTGCAAACCCACCACCGAGCCTACTGTTAACGTTGCACGGACAACCCGGTCCTCAGTTGTCCGTAGATGTTCCATCCTCGAGAGAATTATTCGCGGGATGGTCTGCGAAAAAGGTAAATTTCCTAGACCGCCTCCCCTGACATCCGCATGTATGTATGCAGAGGGAGATGACTTGTTAAGATGAAGGATCTTCCTCACGGAGATCCTCACCCAGCGGTCAACCCAGTTTAGAATTTTCCTATTCACTCTCGGATGTTGCAACGTGTGCGAAATCCTTGGTAAAAGATAGAACTTAATGATATTGAGTTTTTGGGGCGGCGTCAAAGGTGCACGCTCCACCCTTCGTAACATCACTTCGATGGCGGATAAATTTGGGATAATAGCACCATCGAAGGAGTACTCATGGCCCAGATATTTAAAGAAGGACCCGGGATAGACTTGACGAATCGCCCTACCACCCAGATAGTGCAGGGGTCTCGTTATGGCGTAGAGCTTCTTCTGGCGAGCTACGGTGTTCATCGAGAGCGAGGCGCATTTCTCCACGTTCAGTTCTAGACCCCGCTTCTCGAAGAACTGGCTACAGATCTTAAGTAACCCCCTGATGGCGGACTGGGAAGGACCAAGAAAGACTAGGTCATCGGCGTATGCCAAACAGCATACCCTCTGACCACCAACTATGAGGCCCTCCCCCTCAGGGAAACTGTCTATTAGCTCGTCCAGCACCAGATTGAAGAGATATGGCGATAGCGGATCGCCTTGCTTTACGCCTCTCTTCACCGGGATACGGCTGCTGACCGCTTTGCCCAACCGAACCGTTGTCTCCACATCACGATAGTTTGAGGCGACGTAGGAGATGAAACGCTCATCTACGCCAAACCTCCTCAAGGCTCTTATGATGCTGAACTGAGAAAGAGTGTCAAACGCTTTTCTCAAGTCCAGCGAGCAAATGTGATGGGGACTGGCCCTGCCACGGTGATCCTTCAAGATCGTCTGAAGGATCATGTTGTTCGCAAAACAGCCATCTACGGAACGGAATCTCCTCTGAGATTGGTTGATTCCGATCTTCCCGATCCTTCCCCCAAGGATTTTGTTGCACAACCTCAACAAAACGCTGCAGATCGTTATTGGTCTCCAGTTGTTGATGTTCGACAAGTCTCCGGACTTAGGAATGAGGACAGTTCTAGATTCCTTAAGCCTTTTTGGAATATGTCCGGAGAACAGCATAGCGTTGAAGAGCAGAGTCAGCTTCCTTGTCGGCATAGATTTTACTTGCGACAGCTTCAGACCGTCAGGTCCGGCAGAATCCGACTTGCCAGAGCTTACAGCCGCCACCACGTCCCCGTCCGTAATCGGAGCATAAATGGAGAGTGGGGCCGGCTCGATCTTAACTTTATACTCCTCGAAGTCTGGAGCGGACTGAGTGCCAAAGATGTCCTTGTAAGTGTCGGACATCTCTTCTCTACTAGGATACCGGACATCGTCACTATGGCCGCCTAGGGGAACATCGTTTAACAGACAGTTGGCTAATTTCTGCCTATCGCGCTTGTAGAGCAGCTGGGCCTCTTTGAAATTAGCTGCTCGCGCCCTGCCTGCGACGTATTCTCCCCGGCTCTTGTTGGCCTTTGAGTATTCAGGCCCTGGATTTTGACGAGCCGGTATCAAGGTGGTAGACGCCTCCAGAAGATGTGACACGTAGGCGTCTAAACTGTCCGACACTTTACTCCTATAAAGGAGCGCGTTGATAAGTGCACTATCATGTATGTCCCACTCCGTTCCCGTTGGAGTATACGCGTGTAGAAATAGCAAAATCGGGTCTTCCTCGCCCTCAGAAAGTCCGCCATCGCCAGAAGCCTCATTCCCCGCTTCAACTCCTGCTTCTGGAGCCAAATCGCCCGGGACAGCGATGACATTGCCACCCGGGGGGTCGAGCGGTTCAGGCAAGGGAGGAAGATCTTCACCGGCTTCATCGATATCTGATCGCACCTTAGCAACAAGGGACTTATAACGAGGGTGTCGGCGTCTGCCCTTGATGCTATCGATGGTGCGATGAATATGGTCGGCCAGGAACATGTTGACATGTGGACCTGTGAAGCCAACCTCTAGCCGAGCCATTTCCAGCATCTCCACCTCGGACCAAGCCTCCCGTTGACCTTCTGCCGCTGCCTCTTGTTTCGCATTGTATTGCGTCGGATGTGCTCTTCGCATATGTTGTCGCATACCGTTTATGGCCCCGAATTCACGCAAGCAGCCCTCCACCTCGCACAAAAAGGTGGGATCCTCAACGTCGGGTCCTCGTTCCAGCCCACGACCATCCACGATCTCGGCCTCCACCCTAACAGTTTCGGCTTCGACCAGTGGGGCGGCTAAAGGAACACGAGGCCGACAGAGCCGCTTATTCACATGAGCTTCTAGACCCTTCCGGGTCACATACCGCTTCCCGCACGACGGGCACTGGTGTCCTGCTTCAGGGGGAACCTTCTCCATATCCGAATGACTGGACTAGGAGATGAGAAAATAAGAGATTAACGGTTCCCCTCGTCGCCGTTACACAGCGCTAAAAGTCCTTGCTACCTTTTGCCGTAGTCCGAAGACTACGTTACCACCGCCCACCACGTGGAGGCCCTGCTAACGCAAGGGGCAGCTACCTAAATGCCTTACAGAGTCGACTAGGAGAGTACACACTTAACCCAGCGATTGTTCTGATAGGACAACGAATTTGACATTTAGGGGGCGAGGATGGGGTACTGTCGACTGATATTCAGTACTTTGTTGTTCGTTTCTATCCCGAACATTAGGACATACAGCAAGATGTTCCGCTGTCACTAATGAGGGCACCACATACATGCCACGCACGCCTAACCGGCCGTGGCCCCGGCCTCTCGATGGTCCTTCACCCTAGCTCTCTCTTCAAGCGACCATTCAAACCCAAAACCGACAACTCAAGTGGGAAAGACATGCACAACTAAAAAAACACGATGTACAATAGTACATCTATAAAAATAAAAACGTGTATGCATGTAAAGGGTGCATACACCAAACAAAACATTTAAAATCCAAAGGAGTTGTCGGCGCCCATTTACTTGGGCGATCACCATTCTAAACTTCATCTCGTAATGGGCAATTAAAATATGCGGACACCTCGCAAGAAGCCGCTGTGTACGGTGAAGCCATACCAGCAGTATCACAGATAGATTAATAAATAAGAATAAATAATTAAAATACTAAGAATAAATAATTAAAAAACTAAAAATAGAGTAGGTGTCCGCACAACATTTTATAATGGCGCATCCAAGAGAACCACCTCCAGACATTACAAACATGCATGCATAATAAATAACACATATATAATATAATAAAAAATAAATAATCGAACATGAATGTAATAATATGATCATTGTGTGCAATCATCTATGGGCGGCCACCCGTGTCCCAGACAAAAAGCAGACGGAGCTCATCAGTTCAATGCTTCAGTCGTCAGCTGAAGCCCATGCTATCGCCGCCTCCAGACCGCAGTTCCAAAATGACGGTAGGTTTTAAGGCCACCTAGGATGGTAGTGGTGACCAGAGCCCCGAGATCCTTCTTCGTCAGATCAAGTGTGTTGGTTACAGCGCTGTTCTCAGCACACCAGATACCCCTAGCTCCAATAATCAGTGGAGCGATCTTAATAATCCTGTCGGGGTACCTGTGAGACAGCGCAGCGACGACATCTGGTGTGCTATATACTGAGGTCTTATTAGCGTGGGTAATGCTGAGAGGCCGGGGACCCTCCCAGCTAATACCCACATCGCACACCAAAACCATGTTATTCTTGGTCATAACGAGATCAGGTTTTCTGAGGGTACCGTCGTCCAGCCTGAGGTGTGGTTCGGCCGTTATGGCCCAACCCCTCTTCTGTGCCATCCTGGCGAGAGACTCGGCAACCCTATTGTGTCGCCAAACCCTCGGCCAGTGGGTGGCTGGACAGTTCTGGAGAACGTGTGACAGCGACTCCGTCTTGCTACAACCGGCGCGACATCTTCTGGCTTCCGGCGGATTTGACGGTATTCCCGTTGTTGGGAGCAGATTACCACGCAGCTGGATCGCCTGACAATACTCCCTCCCGGTCCAGTAGCGGAGCGGATTCAAAATCCAATCCCCACTACAGCTGGAAGTTGACCCTTGTATTCGGCCATTGCCGGAGTAAGAGCGATGGAGTTGCTCTCTCCAATAATTGGCAATGGCCGTCTTGGAGGGTAGCAGGTTCCCCAGCAGCCGATAAAGCCGCTCCTGGAATTTAACCGCCGGGCCTTGGTCAAGCGTTGCAGAGATGACCGGATCGCCCGTCATCCTAAGATTTTCCATCCTTGAGTGAATAATGCGAGGGATGGTATGCGCAAAAGGAAGAATTCCGAGACCGTCTCCCTTGACGTCCGCGTGGACGTATGCGGAGGGAGATGACTTATTTAGGTGAAGGATTCTCCTTACGGAGATCCTCACCCAGCGGTCAATGCAGTATAGGATCTTCCTATTCACTCTCGGCTTCTGCAACGTATGCGAGATTCTCGGTAAGAGATGGTATTTTATTAAGTTTAGTTTTTGGAAGGGCTTGAGCGGGGAGCGCTCAACTCTCTACAGCATCACCTCGACGACAGGCAAGTTCGGCATCATGTCGCCGTCGAAGGAGTACTGATGCCCTAGATATTTAAAAAAGTAGCCGGGAGAGATCTGTCTGATGGGCCTGCCCCCCAGATAGTGCAGGGGTCTCGTAATTGCGTACAATTTTTTCTGGCGAGGTACTGTGTTCATCGAGAGCGAGGCGCATTTCTCTAAATTCAGTTCTAGACCTCGCTTCTCGAAGAACTGGCTGCAGATCTTTAGCAACCCCCTGATTGCCGATTGGGAGGGACCCATAAGCAGGAGATCATCCGCGTATGCCAGAACGCATACCTTCCGATCCCCCACCGCCAGGCTCTCACCATCAGGGAAGCTGTCCAGTAACTCGTCCAGCACCAGATTGAAGAGGAATGGGGAAAGCGGATCTCCTTGCTTAACCCCCCTCCTCACCGGTATCTTGTTCGTGGCCGTTCCGCCAACATAGACCCTCGTCTCCACATCACGATAGTTTGATTTTATATAGTCCACGAAGCGCTCATCTACATTAAACCGTCTGAGCGCCCGGACTATACTTAAATGGGAGAGCGTATCAAACGCTCTCCGCAGGTCTAAGGAACATATGTGATGGGGCGAGGATCTGCTACGGTGATCCTTCAACATGGTCTGAAGGATCATATTGTTTGCGAAACAGCCATCCACGCTACGGAATCCCCTCTGGGCACAGTTGATCGGGATCTCGCCCAGCCTTCTTCCGAGAATCTTATTGCACACCCGCAGGAGAATGCTGCTGATCATAATAGGCCGCCAATTGTTTATACTATTTAAGTCTCCGGACTTGGGGATCAAAACGGTCCTCGAATTTTTCAGAATTTTTGGGATGTGTCCGGAGAACAACATGCAGTTGTATAGCAGAGTAAGCTTCCGTGTAGAGACTGTCTTTAAATGCGACAGCTTCATCCCGTCCGGACCCGCGGACTCGGTCCTGCATGAGGCAATGGCCGCGACCACGTCCCGCTCCAAAATTGGAGCGTAGACAGGAACGGTGGCCGGCACATTTTTGGAAGTATAGCCCTCGAAGTCGGGGGCGGACTCGGACGAAAATATGGTTTTATAAGTGTCGGATACCTCTTCTTTACGTGGGCACCGGAAATCGTCGTTGGTGCCGCAGAGAGGTATATCATTCAGGATGCAGTTCGCCAACTTGGGGCGGTCGTAGTTGTAGAGCTGCTGCGCCTTTTTGTATTTAGCAGCTCTACCTGCATTCCTGACGTATCCTCTCTGCCTCTTCTCGGCATGCTGTCGGTGGCGCTCGTTATGACGAGCCGGTGCCAAGTTGAGGGACGCCTCGATCAGTTGTTGTGTGTAGGCGTCCACTGTATCCGACATTTGGTGCCTAAGGGTCATAGCCCGGATTAATCTCAAATCGTCCTCATCCGCCACACCGCTCGAGGCAAACGTCTCAATTAAGTGTAGCAGGACCGGATCGGACTCGCCTTCCGGGACTCCGCCATCGCCGGAAGCGTCCTCCTCCGCCACAACCGCAATAAGAGGGGCCTGGTCTATACGTTCCTGAGGTACGTTAGCAACAGGCACGGGGGCTAGGTCTTCGCCTGCATCATCGATGTCAGCAAGGAATCTTTCCAAAAGGGCCCTATAACGTAAATGTTAAGAGAGTCATAGTTACTCCCGCCGTTTACCCGCGCTTGCTTGAATTTCTTCACGTTGACATTCAGAGCACTGGGCAGAAATCACATTGCGTCAACACCAGCTGGGGCCATCGCAATGCTTTGTTTTAATTAGACAGTCGGATTACCCCAGTCCGTGCCAGTTCTGAGCCGATCGTTGAATGGCGGCCGAAGAGGACACCTGCGGACGGACGAGCCGCCCACCGGGCCTCGTAGCAAGGAAGTTCCGCGGGAGGCCAAGGCTCGGGACCGAACTCGGGTCCGCAGACGTCGCGACAACGCCACTTCACCTCGCACAGGCCCGGCACGTCAGCCAAGACCCGCTTCACGACCAAGCCCGACGCGCCCCGATCCTCAGAGCCAATCCTTATCCCGAAGTTACGGATCCAATTTGCCGACTTCCCTTACCTACATTATTCTATCGACTAGAGGCTCTTCACCTTGGAGACCTGCTGCGGATATGGGCACGAACCGGCGCGACACCTCCACGTGGCCCTCTCCTGGATTTTCAAGGTCCGAGGGGAAGATCCGGACACCGCCGCAACTGCGGTGCTCTTCGCGCTCCAAACCATATCTCCCTGCTAGAGGATTCCATGGAACTCGAGCGCTTATGCAGAAAAGAAAACTCTTCCCGGATCTCCCGACGGCGTCTCCAGGTCCTTTTGGGTTGCCCCGACGAACTCTCTGTACGAGGGCCCGACTTAATAACGGTTTCGCTGCCGGGTTCCGGAATAGGAACCGGATTCCCTTTCGCCCGACGGGTGTGCGTCTCAATCAACGTGCGTATGTGTGTATGTCGTACATATATAATAACACTACATTACTACAACAACAAAACAGCAGCAACGGCTACGCAAGACATTATACACCGCATCGACATCGGCTTTCGCCTATGGCTTAGGATCGACTGACTCGTGTGCAACGGCTGTTCACACGAAACTCTTCTCCACGTCAATCCTCCAGGGCCTCGCTGGAGTATATATAGAAGAAATATGTCAAGTCAAATATCAATAATTAAATGCATAGATATTGAAAAAGATCTTTAATGTTAAAAAGTGTTTGCATTACTAAGAAAGACATACTTACTAAAAGAATTTTCTTCCAATATATCTGGGCTAAAAAGATTGGGAATGTATGAATTCGATATATAATTAAATTTCTACTTAA
Organism: Melolontha melolontha; assembly: GCA_935421215.2. NCBI lineage: Eukaryota > Metazoa > Arthropoda > Insecta > Coleoptera > Scarabaeidae > Melolontha > Melolontha melolontha. Next base: position 98,072,348 of record OW285241.1, read on the forward strand.
TTTATATATTACTTATATATTATATATTACTTATATTTTAAATAAGTTTAATAAGTTTTAATATATTGGAAAAGAATGTAAAAGTTATGTTCGTAAGTATGAAAAAGAATTAAACCTTTTGCGAGTTGTCAATATATGTTTTCAAATTACATTTAAAATTATACATAAAAGAAAACATTTATATAGTCTACATTTAATATTTTATAGTTTCTTAAGAAAATAGTGGTATAATAATTCATCTTGTAAATAATGCATCCAAAACCATATTATCCTCTATTAGATGAAGATAATATTTAACAAACACATGAGGATTTTCTGATAACTACGTTTGATAATTTTGCATGTTAGTGCACCCTAATAAGACAAACTTTAATCAAATAAAATGTCTCGAAATCTTTATCATGTAATGTTTCGTCGAACCAGTGGCAGTAATTTATGCGCTGCTTTCTATCATGTACATGCAAATGATGCACATTGATAATTTTTATGGCAGTATTAATGTTACCGTATTAATCTTCTACAAAGTATTATAAATATACAAATATTTTGTTAAATTTTACAGAAGTAAACTTTCCTGCTTTGGCCAAGTAAAACCTCGAAAATATTACTTATATTTTTCCCAATATGTTATTTTTAAAGTGAACGGACTATTTATTATAACAATAAATAGAAACTAATCAGTTTCTGTTTCTGACTCAGAACTTAAGTCATTTACATTGTTATTGATGTAATCTGTTCTATCAAGAAATTGCTCCGACTGATGCTATTTTCTAATTAAATTTTCTGTATGCCTAAGACAATTATCCCAAGTAATTTCATGACATTGTCGCAAAGCTTCATTTCACATTTCCTTAACACTTTCATCTGAATAACTATTTCTTCCAATATTTGGATTATAATAATTTTTTACCGTAGCCTAAATTGCTTTAATTGCTTTGAAGTCAAAATATTAGGGGAGCAACCTTAAGTACATCACGCAGTTGTTGAATAGCACTATTCATTCGGTTAACTGCACATCTATTTTTTGTGTGCGGTTAACCGAATGAATAGTGCTATTCAATAACTGCGTGATGTACTTACAGATGTTGTAGACTAATTATATCATCCGTCGTAATGACGTTATTTCACCCCGATGTGTCCGGTCTCTAATAATAATAAATCGCTTGCCATCATAGCCTTTGGGTTTCCTAACACTTTTTACATTATGGTCTTACCATGATTTCATTCTATTGCCTTTTCAAAATATTCGAGTTGCATCAAGAATCAAAGCCTTAAACTTGAATTTAATTTATCCATATATTTCCTTAAAAACACATTTCTCATGCAGGCTATATTTAATATCTCTTCAAGAGCTCTCCTGTTACACTCTTTCGTATATATAAATCCAATATCTTTAAGCAATATTGCTAAAGAAGTAGTACTGGTATGAACAAATTCTTTCATAGCCAAAACATTGCTTAGAGTTTTTAAGGTAAGAAATATTCGATGAACTATATAGGTTACAAATGTCAAAGTGGTAATCAAAATATTTCGTTCTTATTGCCACTTATTGACATTACTATTTATTATCAGTAGTGTTTTGAAAATAAGCCGATTTTTTTATTTTAAATGACAAAACTAAATATTCAAATATGAAAAATACTTAATCAAGTCATAATACCGGAAACAAGTCAATCAAGAAGTCAATAAATAACGGTATTCAAATAATTTGACAGTAAGCCGAATATCATAAACTATCATCTAGACAACTTATCCTCTTTATTTAATATAATACTTCAAACACGTTCGTCCTAACTTAAAATGGTAAATGTGTATAGTATTACAGCGCGTATTTATGTGTGTTAGAAAGAGATAAAGTACAATTTGCAGTTCACACTTAGGCAGTACAAACTGGAAGGATACACTTTATGAAGTGTATATGTACGCGTTATAAAGATAACTTGTCCTAGCGTCCGTTAGGCACATTATCTTTATCTTTATCCTTTGTCTGTTTTTTTCTATTGTAATATATTTTATCCCGTATTTACTAGGCTTGTTTGACATACACATTTTGAAGTGCACACGCTTATGAAAAGCCACAGGAATTTCGTCGATTGTGACAGATTGCCCAATTCCACATACAGTTTGGTAGCTTTTTAAAAGTTGATCAAAAATAAGAGAAATAGCTGCTGTTGGATTTTCTTATCAAATACAGTAAACCATTTTTCACTAATCACGGATCTAAGAATGTTCTTATTTCATCTGTGGCAAAGAGAAATTCTTTTTTTTTTCATGATTATAATTGAAAAATAATGTAAATATAAGAAATCCCAGAAAAGCTTTCAATGCAATCATGTCCATGTCGTGGAGATGATAGCTTTCGTTCATATAATTCTCTCGCATGGAATTTAACTTCAAGTTAGTCAATTGTAGAATTTCTTCCAAAATATCTTGCGTAAATATTTAATTCCATGCAGAACAGCATCTGCTTTATTTCCTGCAAAAGTTTGTATTTTCACAACAATATTATGTCTTCTGATGCACGAAGAGGGTCGCACTTTCGATATACGCCATATTCTTCCAATAAATGTACTTTCTTGAAGTTTCCGCTGCGTCATCTGGATTTACATTTTTCTCCACTTCTCCTCATAATTATGACCAACTACTTGGCTTTGATTTGCAATAATCACTCTGCTTCTATGCCGTTTGCGTCACTATTGCATTCTTTATACCACTTCAAAACTATTTCTACAAAATCTGGATTATGAACACCCACTCGTTTAGAAAGAGCTGCCATGATTCTCACGAAATTTCTTTCATTAACGTGACGTAGCGTCTCACAGACTACTGAAACTGAAACTAATTTAATAAGTTATTCACGAAAGCGAGTATTTCTCTGAGACTGGGGTGGGGATTAGTTATTTTGTAATAGGAGGATTCGATAGTGTATCATACAAGTGGAAGTTTTCGTGTAAAAAATGGAAGGGACAATGTAAAGTGCGTACAGGTAGCGTCTGTTAGACGCCACCTGTTTGGTTAATGGTTAAGAAGTCTACATACTGTATATTGTCGACGTATAAATATAGATTCTGCTTCTGAAATGTATGTTTAACTGCGATTTATAGAACTTTTTGAGATATGTGTAAATTTCAGCCAAAGCCATTACCTTTTCATACATATACTACGATGAATGTTTTTTATTATTATTGCTCCACATTAGAGCGACATCTACAATAAAATTATTGTTACTTTAATGGGTTTGTATGAAATGCGGATGCTGAGCTGTTAGAAAGTCTAATGAACTTATGTAACTCTAAGAAGCTTACGCTAGGAATTATCTTGGACTTCTTCCAAGGGAGGAAACTTTGTCATCGATTTCATGAATAGAAACGAGTTACATATAGGGGATGCTGTGTAAACTTGCGTACGGAGCAAAGGGGTTTTTAATCATTTCGGATAGCTTAACTCGCAGAAACCCTTTGATGTTCTACTAAACTCTACATTTACTGTACGAAATGATAAGTACAGCTTTGATACCGTAATTACATGACAATAAATACAACTTTAATATTTCGAAACAATTTTTTATTCTTATCTCTTGAAATATATATGGGCCAAAGTGAAATTTGAAGGCAATAAAGAGTAAATTTGTATTGGTATAGTAATAACCACTTTAAATAGCAAATATACTGCTAAACTCTATTTAGAAGGGTTAAATGCATTAAGAGCAATGTTGAACATTTACCATTTCATAAATTAAGCATGTGATACGGGTTCGTGGGTGACAAATGTTATTTCGTGGACAAAATGTTTGCAATGACTCAGGTTTCTGACGATGATGCTTCAACGTTAATTATTAGAATCACGACCCCGATTTTGCTTCACCGTGCAGAGGTTGTAAGATTGTCTACACTCTACTATTTAAATCTTCAGTGGTTGTTTGTTAAATGAATAAATGTACTTTTATCTAAATATATTTATTTATACTATATACATTTATTGTTGGATATACAACGACTTATACCGGCATAAAACTGCTGTTGAGACTGGTGTGTCTTGTTAAAGTATAATTCTTATGATGTTACGAAGAAGTCTGTTATGAAGAGACTGTGTTGCTTGTTATGATGTTAATGTGAGACTGTTGTGTTAAGACTGTGTTAAAAGTAGGTAAGAATATACTACTACCCCTATAAATATTACATTATTAAGGTCAGGTTTTTCCAACTGTGGTTAAACCAGCACCCGTTAACTTTAACCGTAAGATTTGAGTCTTTCCACCTACTATTAGGAGTAACTATCAGTTAAAATGCCTCTTACTGACACTAAAGTTAACAGTTGGAAATAGTTCCCAATAAAATGATAACCGGTACCCGAAAGTACTCGAAGTGTAAGCGAAGACATTCGATCTTACGCCTTTATTTCCTTTCTAAAACTTTCTTAATAGTTTTCATTATTTATTGACGAGTCCCGGTATCTTATTTTGCTTGCGTTTCATTTGAGTTGGTAACTATCATTCCCTTCTGCGAGCGTCTGCTGGTACGCGGAAGAAAGAGACTGGCCGACAGCCTTTTGTAGTGTAAGGTCGTTTAAAAAGTTACAAAAAGTACATCTTTGTGACGGAAGTTAACTCACGCTTCTTCAACTTATAGAATTTCACGTTTAATTACGGATCAGGTCAAGAGTTACTGAATATTTTAGAATAGCCAATTTTGCCGCTTGCGACTCAAGAAGGTTGGAGAAAATTATCAATCGACGTTGGGTTTTTTTTCTGCTTGTCGTTCTACTTCGACTTCTTTTTGGGAAAAAAATAATTAGCTTTCCACGGAAGACACCTCGCACACTACCGTCTCTCCATCCAGGGCAGTTCATGGTCATTTAATCCACCGAACAGCGATACACCGAAGGAAATTAATTATCTTCACAGACAAATAGGGAAAGGATACAAGTAACTCGTATTGTTAAATTTTCCGTTGTGTAATTTAAATTTTCTCTAATAATTTATATATATATTGTTACGTATACAACATCATTCTCCTGCCTTTTGCCTATTTTAGTTCAAGTTTATTCTAATCATGTTTTCTTTAAACCCTCGTAGCCTTTTCAAAACTAATAATCTTCGCTAAATGATACTTTATTTGCTTAATTCTCTAATTATCGTTCAGCTTAGACTCTTCCAAACTTCGATTATTTCAACTAAATTTCATTCGTTCAATTTATTTTGAAAAACTATGTACAATAACAAACCGGCCTACTCCATGTAATTTTCCGTTCAGTCATGCTCACAATATTTCACGTTTAACCCATATTTTATAACTCCGCATATCATTCTTTTATGTAGAATTTTATTTTGAAATTATAGATCTTCTAGACGAAATTTCTTTGATTAATTTTGATTTATTTGATTTATTCTGCTTAATATATTTCCACCGCTTATCACGCCATCTCCCTAACGTTTGATAAGACCTCTTCGACAGAAATCTGCACCTGTTCGATTAGTATTACGACTTACGCTGGAAATTTTTATTTAACGTTTTGAGTTTGGATGGACTCTAATTGCGATCTTGTATCGATTACGAGATTTTGAGAATTAAATTTCCTTCATTAAAATTTCGCCGGCCTTTTCTATGACGTATTTCCGGCATGTTCCTTTCTTGAACCGTCTACGGCGGCCATTATGCCTTAAGCTTTTGATGCGCTGTGGCGTTGTTTGTGTCACTTGTGAAGTGAATCAAATTTTTCTGCGGTAAGAATATAGTTTTCCACTTAATATTTTTCTAATTCGTACTTTGAATCTTTCAGGATTCTTTTGACGATATTTCTAATCGTCGTAAATCATTATATTCCAAGATTTATTTGGATAAATGTTTGTTGGCGTTGGCGTCATAGTCAAATCTTGTAACCTGCAATTTGGGGCCTATCTATCATTATAATTCATCTGAACGTGATATTGGAGCTTCCTTGAGTCGGCCGCTTATATATCTCAAAGGGATTATAAATCTTGGGTATCCTTTTGGTTGTGGTGAAGAAGCCGCGACACGACCTCTTTGATCTCCAACATGGCGTCGTAGCGTTACCCCGTACGCTCAGCTGGAAGGAGAAATTGCCTTAATAAACGAGGGAGGAAAATTGAGGGAACGTTATCTGTTAATATAACCAAGCTAAAAGTAGGTGTAGACGTTTCTTATTTATTATTCAGACCTTAATTTATTAGTAGCACAGGTTAAATACTACTTTTTATTTTTAATTATATCTCAAGTTAAAATCAAACCAAGCCGTGATACACTTTTATGACACACACTTTGTGAGTTTAATATACAAATTTCACAGTACCTCGTAGAAGGGATATCTCCCTTCTTCGAGCTAAATTCACAAGTATAAACGTGCTTGTCTTTTTTTTAAACCCTTGGATAGACTAAAGTTTCCCCGGGTACTTGTTTAGTTACCTTCTAATATCTCAGGTTGGTCGTCAGCTTCTCTGACTGTCACCTGTATTGAGTTTTGAGACCTAAACGTGACCAGAACCTTCTGTTCGGTCCATATTTGACTGTTTTGATACTAGAATTTCGTTGTACTATTCTAAATTTACCTCATATATTTAATTTGCTATAATCTGTACAGAATCTAAATTCCGTATACGTAATTGGAATTCTAAAAAAAATTACCTTTGTAATATAGACTCCTTCTGACTTATATACTTTTAAAATTTTGCACACCTGCTATACAGGGGGTACTCCAAAAGTTTTATCTGGGTGTTTAATTTATCTAGTTCAGTTTTTTTTTATTCTTACCTACTTTTGTTTTATTTGTTAACAAGGCGTATCCTTGATATTCTAATAAGGTAACCTTCCTTTTAACTTGGGACAACCGTTATCCATGTAACTTTCGCGCTGACGTCATTTTGATTTATCACCTGTTTTCTTGCGTTGAAATAATTTAATGAAAACCTGGAAGGATGAATTTGGAATAACCCTATTTAACCTCTCGAGATATACAGGGGGAGGCTCTGAACTTTCGGTCACTTAAATTTTAACCGAAAACTTTCGAACTAGCCCTAACCTTTGTATATTGTTGGTGGCTTCACCTTTTAAATTAATTTGTACCTGTTAGAATATTGGTTTTGTAGGTAATTATCTTACCTTTTGAATTTTGTTTAAAACGGTTGTGTTTGACAATAAATTTGTTAGTATTATTGACTTTTGTCTATGTTCTTACCCTACCCTCAAGTATTGAGTCTGGCAAAGTTTCTTGCTTAAACAACAAGTGATAAGGGGCTGACCCTCTGGTGTTAGTTGGAGCTACCAGGTCCCGCCTGCTTCCGTTATAGCTGTTTCTCTGCAGGTGGTAAATAACGGTGGCGTCCACTTAACATCTCGCGGCGTGGAACCCGCGACGTTCTCCGAAACAAGAGAGAGTTAGCCGGCAGAGACCTTCCTGGGGTCGAACATCAACAAGGTAGGTTCAGACCAGAGAGGATCAGCGTGCGATCACTCCTTATCGCTTTTTAAGCGCCGCGTTGGTAGCAATATATATATATATATATATATATATATATATAATGTGTGTTTCTAAGAGCTTGAGAACTTAAAATGATAATACAAGACAGAAATATTGTTGGAATTAAATTTTTTTTTATTATAATCTGGTAGATAATCGCATGGCATTTATTTTTTAAATATGATTTCCGGCATATGTCCGCAGCGGCTACGAGTTACATGGTCCATTCGATCAATCCAATTTTTGACTACTTTTTCCAATAAATCTGGCAGCATGGCGTCAATGCTGGCTTGAATATTGGCTTCCAATGTTTCAAGAGTTGCTGGATTGTCGGCATAAACCAATGACTTAATGTAGCCCCATAAAAAGTAATCCAGAGGCGTTAAATCGCATGAACAAGGGGGCCAGTGAACAGGACCACTTCTGCAAAGAAAGTTGTCACCAAATTGATTTTGCAATAAATCGATTGTTAAGCGCGCTGTATGGCAAGTTGCGCCGTCTTGTTGCAACCAAATGTCGTTGATGTTTAGCTGATTCATTTTTCGAAACAAAAATTCAGTCAGCATGGCTCGATAGCGCTCGCCATTCACCGTAACGGCAGCTCCTTGCTCATTTCGAAAGAAATAAGGACAGATGATGCCGCCAGCGTGTAAACCGCACCAAACAGTAAATTTTAATGGATGCAATGGTGATTCGTTAACGGCTTGAGGATTGTCTTCGCTCTAAGTACGGCAATTTTACTTATTGACGTAGCCATTTAACCAGAAATGAGCTTCATCACTAAACACAATTCTTTGATAAAAATGCTCATCTTCGGCCAGTTTCAAATGAGCCCAATCAGCAAAAGTGCGACGCAAACGATGGGCGTTCGGCTTCAATTCTTGCACGAGCTGTATTTTATAGGCGCGTAAGCCTAGATCGTTACGTAAAATTTTCCACGTAGTCGAAGGACAAAGGCCAACATGTTGAGAACGACGACGAATCGACATTTCGGCGTCTTCTTCAATACTTCGCGCTACAGCAGCAATATTCTCTTCGGTACGCACATTTCTTTGTCTTCTTGATGGTTTTGAATCGAGAAGAGTAAAATTGCACGAATTGCTTACTCACTAGGCTGATTATGTTGACCGTAAAATGGACGAAGTGCTCTATGAACTTCGCGAACAGATTTATTTTTTTCAAAGTAAATTTGGAAGCGTTGTTCTGGCGTTAAACGATTCATGATGACTTGCCAAACCTTACCGAACAGAAATGTCAACACAGTTTGACATTCTCAGCTGTCAAACCATAATTATCGATATCGATAGTTCTCATCCAGCTAAAAAAACACCCGATACATATATATATATATATTGTAATAACGCGGAATGCTGAGAAATAAAAATAAATGAAAAATGAAATGAAATAACAAAATGCTAGCTCGAAAACTTCAGATATATTAAATAATAATTGCAAGGATTCTGCTTAATCTCAAGGGTCTAAAAGTAAGTTCTCCATACACAAATAGACTTCTACTAATACATGAAATAATACGAAAGCGTCAAATTTATGTATAAATATATATTTAAATGAAATTATATCAATAATCACAAGATACAAATATAATTATCAAATCTGACATATAAATATAATGGAAAATGACGTTTGAGATGACGTGAGTTTATAACGTGTATAGAAAAGTGATATCAAGCAATGTTATATCTTTAACAAAATTTTATATAACAATTACACTTAAATACCTGAAGAATATGTTAAAATTTTGGAGATCACAATTTTCAATATGTTCTTTGTATGAAGTTCACAGGAAAATTTCTATCTAATACGTCAAGAATGAATGTCCGTTGCTCGATTCAAATTTCTGGATAATATCCTAGTCGCTGCGTTGCTTATAATCCAAATTAGCAGAGTAAACCACCAGGTTATGTTCAATATGGGATCCAGATGAGTTGTTCTTATTCCAAGATGATTCAAAAGAAATCTGATTTCTTCTTTAAAAGTGTTCCTTTGATATAAATATAATCTTCCGTATTCAAATGTATGATTAAATTCTCCTTATATGATTAATACATCCAGAATACTTATTAAAACACTTCCTTATGTACAATATACGTCCATAAGCATTTTGTATAGGAATATAAATGGAATATTGATAAAAAGAACTCAAATTATAAAATGCAGATAAAGATCTCTTTCAATCAGTCAAAAATAATAATAAAAATAATAATGTTTTTTCGTCGTCAAGACTCCTAACAGCAATTTTGTAAAAGTAAAAATCAGATATTCTACGAAAATTCGTGCAAAGGTTACTAAAATAATTTAAAAGAAAATATTATAGAAAATCCACTCACGTAATCTCAATTACAAATCTTGTAAATGAAATTCACATAAGACAAACAGATAATAAAATATGGGAAATAATATCAAAATTACAAAATTCTTACTATAAAGAAATACTTTACAAATCTTAACATTCAAGATATAACATTGTTGAAACTGAAAACTTATTAGTAAAAGAATTAATTAAGAGGGTAGGTTGACTCACAACATTATCCCCATTGTTAATGAAATAAATTCGATTAAGTCGGAATTTTTTCAGAAAATTAAATTCAATAATAGAAGGTATATAAGAAAAAAAAAAAAAAAAAAAAAAAAATTAAAAACGAAGATTGTATCTTGTAATAGTCAATTAAAATACTGGTCTTGTAAATCTGAAAATGATTGTTCAATATGTGTGAAGAAACTCAACAAACTAAAACTTTTATAACGTTCATACAATACTTAGTTAAGAACTGTATATTAAAGAAACTATTTCCATAAAACAAAATATATCAGTGTTACATAACTAAATCGGAAGATAGTTTTTATGTTTAAATTATAGGAAAATTTTTAAAATATAATATTAACTAGTCATTGTTAACAAAAATAAAATTATCGTATACAAATATATTATTTTTTTCCGAATTGTAAATAATTATTTATATTACTAGTTGAATATTTATTATGAGTTTAATATACATAATTAAATCTTTTCGACCTGTAACATACCTGAAAAACTGGGCTGTTTTCTGTAATCTAAATTTTGTATTAAATTCTTGTTTTATTTGTATTCGATATTCTGGTATTAGAAAATGTTGTTATACTTGGGGTTATTGTTTTGTTAATCTCTTGAATTGATGGTATAAGCTTAATATTCTCTTATAATAAATTGTTATATATAATCCTCATTTATAAATGATATCTTTCCATATAAGTTTTAGCTCCCATAATAAATAATGCTTCTCTTACATACAAATCATCGCTTTCCAAACCATACGCAAATCTTCATATCCATTCCTTTAACATATATAATCTACCCATAATAAGACCTATCTGTCTTTATCTATTATTAATCATAATTAATTCTATATACCCCATAATCATATAATGCTTCCTACTAACTTTATAAATCTGTACCTTATCCATTTCAATTATCAATTCATCAAGCCTCATATTTATTTTCAGTCTAACTATCTGTTTCAATATAAAACGTTTAATCTTTCATTTATTAACTTTAACATACTTATATGTGGTCGTTTTCCCCATTATATATTTTGATTTATTGTACAAAATTATTTAAATAATTGTTCTTTTGTAAGTTTATCTATACCATTAGAATATATGACGTTATTTTTTTTAAACACAGAATATAATATTTCTTTATTATTGTTCAACAGTCTTAATATTTAAGCTCCAGTTATAGAAGTAATACCTCTTTTAATATGTTAATAATTTGTCTTGTTATACGTTCATAAATATATTTAAGTTTTATATTATGTTCCTTTTTTATACAAAAGTGATCTGCATATCTTTGTTAGTATTATATATAAATCTAATTAGTTTAATTTGTGAGTAATAAGAAATCATAACCTCTTCTTAGCTTAGTTCGTCATTGTATGAATATTAGAACACCGAGATTCTAACAAAATTCATTTAAATTATTATTTTCCGACGAACGATTTTATAGATATTGATGCTGTTATCTATGTATAAAAATATCATATTGCCTCTACCTAGTGTTTTGTGAAGGTTTTTAATAATTAGTGTATGTGTAATTACCATTTTTGTATAAGTATGTAAACTGGTGTTGATTTTCGTGTTAAGTATAGTGTTCAGAAAATTGTTAATATTAAAATATTCATTATTATTATTATTATTTATGTTACCTACTTTATAAAATGTTTAATCAATGTCAGTGTATATAAATGAGTTTTGTAAAATTAGAGTAGTGTTTTGTATATAAATATTATAACTTGCTTGAGTCATATAGGTAGCATTATCATGAATAAAGTTTTTAACTTTATGAACATTAGTATTAATTTGATTGATCCCCGATGTCTCTATATTAAAATTATCATACTCTTTTGCATAAGTTAATAGAAAATTCTGATATGCTCTATCATTTATTTGAAATTGATTACGTAGATTAGATTTAGTTTTGTATCTCAACGGTTTATTAAATTTACAGTCAGACATAATTTTAGTTACCTTTTTGTTGTTATTAGTGTTCATACTAGTACTCAAATGTTGTTCTTTCAGTACCGGATTGCATATTACCTCTTCTTGTTGGATTCTTGTAATTATTTTGTCTTCTTCGATATTCTTTACTTGCAATCCCCATTGCCTGTTTTGTAAATGTATTATCACTTCTAATTTAGTAATTATGTTTTGTTCCATCTTCTCATTCATCCTCTTCATTTCCTGTTGATTTTCTTCATTCATCCTCTTCATTTCTTGTTGATTATGATCTAATTTCTCTGTCTGTATTTTCATTTCTCGTTGATTTTGTTCAATCTTCTCTGTCTGTATTTTCATTGCTTATGATTATCTTCAATCCTAACTTTAATACCCATTATCGCTTCTAACATGATCTTCACCTGATTGACTGGCGCTTCTTCTTGTGCAACATGAACCTCTGTAATTGTGGACCTCTCTCCTTCACCTATTTCCTGACCATCATCTGATTTTCCTGTTCTTGTACCGGAACGTGAACGTGTTTCCATAGTTGATAATATGAATTAATATAAATCTTATTTGTAAAAGTTGTCTATTAAGTTATAGATAATATGATATAAGTTGTTCTGTAATTAATGTTAATAGAAATGTCTTTATTATACAATTTCTAATATAACTACGTTCCTTATTTATTTTGATAAACTGATATATTGCACCTTTTTATTTCATGTATCTAATATGAACTGTTTGTGTATGTATAAATTTGCCCCACGTTGCTGGTGCCAAAAATGTAATAACGCGGAATGCTGAGAAATAAAAATAAATGAAAAATGAAATGAAATAACAAAATGCTAGCTCGAAAACTTCAGATATATTAAATAATAATTGCAAGGATTCTGCTTAATCTCAAGGGTCTAAAAGTAAGTTCTCCATACACAAATAGACTTCTACTAATACATGAAATAATACGAAAGCGTCAAATTTATGTATAAATATATATTTAAATGAAATTATATCAATAATCACAAGATACAAATATAATTATCAAATCTGACATATAAATATAATGGAAAATGACGTTTGAGATGACGTGAGTTTATAACGTGTATAGAAAAGTGATATCAAGCAATGTTATATCTTTAACAAAATTTTATATAACAATTACACTTAAATACCTGAAGAATATGTTAAAATTTTGGAGATCACAATTTTCAATATGTTCTTTGTATGAAGTTCACAGGAAAATTTCTATCTAATACGTCAAGAATGAATGTCCGTTGCTCGATTCAAATTTCTGGATAATATCCTAGTCGCTGCGTTGCTTATAATCCAAATTAGCAGAGTAAACCACCAGGTTATGTTCAATATGGGATCCAGATGAGTTGTTCTTATTCCAAGATGATTCAAAAGAAATCTGATTTCTTCTTTAAAAGTGTTCCTTTGATATAAATATAATCTTCCGTATTCAAATGTATGATTAAATTCTCCTTATATGATTAATACATCCAGAATACTTATTAAAACACTTCCTTATGTACAATATACGTCCATAAGCATTTTGTATAGGAATATAAATGGAATATTGATAAAAAGAACTCAAATTATAAAATGCAGATAAAGATCTCTTTCAATCAGTCAAAAATAATAATAAAAATAATAATGTTTTTTCGTCGTCAAGACTCCTAACAGCAATTTTGTAAAAGTAAAAATCAGATATTCTACGAAAATTCGTGCAAAGGTTACTAAAATAATTTAAAAGAAAATATTATAGAAAATCCACTCACGTAATCTCAATTACAAATCTTGTAAATGAAATTCACATAAGACAAACAGATAATAAAATATGGGAAATAATATCAAAATTACAAAATTCTTACTATAAAGAAATACTTTACAAATCTTAACATTCAAGATATAACATTGTTGAAACTGAAAACTTATTAGTAAAAGAATTAATTAAGAGGGTAGGTTGACTCACAACAATATATATATATATATATATATATATATATATATATATAAATATATATATAATATTTTCGTGACCTTGGTATGATATGGTAAATTCAATCAGTTGGCGATTAAAGGTCTGGCTTTACTTCAAAGTATATATATTTAAAACAACCCTACATGTTTCGGCAATGATGCCTTTATCAAGGATATAAAATATAAATGACAGTATACAAATGTCAAATAATTGAGTTGCTATGGACAAAATTATTCAAAGATACAGTCCAATTGAATAATAATAAATCATGCCTTAGTATTCCAAAAACAGATAGCAAGGTGTGAACATATGTGTTGTTCGCTGCTAGCAGCTTGTGTCTCTTTCTGGGTATGAACTTGTGTGTTGGTTGCTGCTGGCAGCTTGCGTCTCTCTCTGGGTGTGTGGTTTTGTGTTTGTGTGAGCGCGTAAGTGTAGGGCTTTGTATGTTGGCGCGCTCGTGCGTGTGTTTAGTGACCGGTCGCGACCGGTGACTCCTTTTCAAGAAGCCATGAGAGTCCGGACTAAAGGAAGTCGACTGTATGCCACTTTAGCGTACTTCCAGCGCGGTTTCGCGGGCAACAACCACGAGCTGGCTTGCTCTGCGGCCTTCTAACATCTTCAGGAAAATAACTTCGAAAAAGATCTTAGGTACTAAGCGAGAGATTTGCGCATTGGAATTGTTAAGAAATATTAGGTAGGCTTGTATTGTATATGAATTATTAACTACAAAATAGCTACAAACAGTATGTATTAATTTTTAACTGACATCTACGTCTGCTTCATGCATAGTATTTAACATATAATCGTAATAATCTAAAATATATTTAGTCTACAGATTGTATCAAAATAATTAACGAAGATTTCTGTAATACTTTAATGGCGGCAATTATTCCATTAAATAAACTTAACTATCCCACCTTCAAGACATTTCTCCAAAAATATACTGGTCGAGATGTTCCTAATGAATCCACCTTACGTAAATATTATGTTTCTAAGTGCTTCCCGAAAGTAGTAGAACGTATTAGAAGCCATCTTTCAAATCAGTACCTATGGATAAGCGCCAACGAAACTGTCGATATATTAGGACGTTGTGTGGCAAATATTGTGTCTGGTCTACTACATCCAACTTATCCATATAACGCAACAAAAGTTGCAAGTGTAGGGTTTTGTATGTTGGCGCTCTCGTGCGTGTGTTTAATGACCGTTCGCGACCGGTGACTCCTTTTCAAGAAGCCATGAGAGTCCGGACTACAGGAAGTCGACTGTATGCCGCTTTATCGTACTTCCTGCGCGGTTTCGCGGGCAACAACCACAAGCTGGATGGCAGAGCAAGCCACGTCAAACATTTGGTATTAACATGGGCTCTCCTTTAGCTGCTCCTATTGCAAATCTAGTAATGGAACATTTAGAACAAAACGTTATCAATTCATTAGACTTCCACCCAATTTTTTTCAAAAGATATGTTGATGATATCATAACATGTATTCCGGCCAACAAAATAAACTATCTCTTAAATAAATTCAACAATTTTCACAACAAATTAAAATTCATTATTGAAGAAGAATTTAATAACAGTATTAATTTTCTTGATATTTCTTTGAGCTATGATAGACAGGGTACTATTTATACAAATTGGTATAATAAACCCACAGCTTCTTTTCGATATATGAATTACCACTCAAATGCTCCTACAGTATTCAATAAAATTATTATAAATAATCTGACTGATAGGGCAGTAAAACTATCACATACTCAATACAGAAAAGATAACATCAAAAAAATTAAAACAATCTTAACTGATAATAATTATCCACCACAACTTATAGACCAAACTATTAAAAAAAGAGTACACCAAATATACAACACTGCAGACACCAATAAAAATTTGAACAATAACACAACATATATCACGATTCCATATGTTCCACGACTATCAGAAAAAATTAAATACACTTTAAAAAAATATGATATAGCTACAATATATAAACTTAGTAGTACTAATAAACATTTATTTTCAAAACTTAAACCTAAAATAGAAAAAAATCGAGAAACACATGTCATATATAAAATACTATGTCGCGATTGCGATAGTTACTACATAGGCCAAACGAAACAATATTTATACAAAAGAATACAAGCCCACAAATACTCTAAAACAGACAAAACTGCTTTATCTACACACAAACTACAACGCGATCACCATTTCGATTTTGAAAACACACAGATAATTGATAAAGAACAACACACAAATTAAAGAAATGATTAGTATTAAACAGGAAAAAAATTCAATTAACAACAGAAATGATATAAAAAATTTAAGCAGTATATACTATAACTTAATTGTGTAACGATCTACAATTTACCATCATATCTTAAGTTATTTAAATATCAATTACATTTAAATATCATATACATTTGCTTATCATGATGACTGTTCCGTGTTTTGATTCTTGTCTAGTTGTCCGAGTAGGTTTTCGTGGTTTTCCTTCTCGTTTAAGGCGAATGCCGACAACTTTGCATCTTAAGACGCTCCACGGGCGCATACATAATAATAACTCATGTCTTGCTTTTCCCTGTTTTTGTTTTATGCTGATGTGGTCCTCTACTGGGTTGTAGCCTAGCATATGCGCTACCAAACTCTAGGGGGGTCTGCCCGATGGGCAGACAGGTGCCATTCCGCCTTTCCAGCAGGAGAGAGGAACCAAGCTACGCGGCGCAAAGCGCGGCGCCGCGCAATGCACACACCACTAGGACCGGCCCTGGGCGGCAACCTGGCTAGGCTGCTGTTAACAGCACACACACGTTCGACGTGTGTGTAGTGCCCCCGCTTTGGCGGAAAACCTTAAGATGGCACAAAGTGTGACCGTCGTCGACCGAAGTAGCCGCTAAGAGTGTTCCCTCGATTGGCGATGAGCAACCCCGTGCAGGGTGCGCTTCGCTGGTCTGCGCCTTGCCTCGATGGGGCGGAGGTCGGGCCGTCGAAGTACTGCACGGAAAAGTAAAGAAGTTGCCGGGAAAGGGTTGGCGGCAATGCTCAACGGCTGGTTATCCGATCTCTCTAAATTTACGCGACCGGTCACTAAACACACGCACGAGCGCGCAAACATACAAAACCCTACACTTACGCGCTCACACAAACACAAAACCACACACCCAGAGAGAGACGCAAGATTCCAGCAGCAACCAACACACAAGTTCATACCCAGAAAGAGACACAAGCGGACAACACATATGTTCACACCTTGCTATCTGTTTTTGGAATACTAAGGCATGATTTATTATTATTCAATTGGAATGTATCTTTGAATAATTTTATCCATAGCAACTCAATTATTTGACATTTGTATACTGTCATTTATATTTTATATCTTTGATAAAGGCATCACTGCCGAAACATGTAGGGTTGTTTTAAATATATATATATATATATATATATATATATATATATATATACTTTGAAGTAAAGCCAGACCTTTAATCGCCAAATGATTGAATTTACTATATATATATATATATATATATATATATATATATATATATATATATATATATTGCTATCATATTTTGTCCTTAATCAATTTAATTTCTTGAGTATAACTTAAATATTTATTTTATGCTCATTCAATCTTTTACTATCATAACATATATATCATTTTTGGGCATACTAAGATATCTAATTAGTATTGTTAATGCCAAATTATTAATTCATCTACTTGAAGTTAAAATCTAAATTTTTAAAACATATATAGTTATCGATAAATTTTGTAGATATATTGCAGTCACGATTTTTTTGTGCCAGCACATGTACTGGTTTTTCACAGGTACACATGCAGGCGTTCGATAGACGCCCTTTTGTAAAACAATAATTTTTGATTTTAAGATTTAAGTCATTAGTATATTTGTATAAGATATTTTTACTACCGGTTTTTCGTTATAAAATTTTTGCAAGTTTGAATCTATGCTACTGTAGAGAAAAAAACGACGGGATTTAATTATTTAATCAGTAATTGAAATTAATTTTCTATTTATTTTCATCAGTGTTTTTTTTTTCTTTCAAAATATATTTACCGTACTGTTACAGTTTATTTTTCCGATACTTAATTGTGGTTTTGGTATAGACATTTTTATAAGTTTGATGCCGGATTATACAGTCGGTACTTATACATTGTGAAAATTTGATTTTTAAAATATATTTTCATTAAATTAATTTTCGCCTATATAAATATTTTCATTTAGTTTAATTTTTTTTATAATATTCAAATATTTCTTGGTTAGTGAATGTACCAATTATTTGTTCCCAAGTATTTTCTTTGCCTTTGGAACTTCTATTTCTTTACATGTATCCTGTGCAGCCTTCTAGTAAAGCACGTAGATACATAGTAAGTTTATATCTACCGCGTGTCTGAGTAGTTGTATGCGCATGCGCCTAAGATCGCGCAATCTCTTTTCTCAGTTTTCAGTCTGAGCTTCCATAAGTAGAACTGAGTGGCGCTACCTGCTAACTTTTAATTTTAGTCACCCACACCGGTCTCCACTGACTAGGGCATATATAATAAATAGAAGGTCCCATACTTTGTGCGATACAACTACAGTTTTTTTATCCCGACCATCTCCAGACGCCTTCGCTGCGCCAGCTTCGCGGTAAGGTAGCACCATATGGATTATATGACAGACATTTTGAATGAATGTCAATGTCAACGAAAATGAATTGCATGTTAATATCTATATATACTATATAATGACACCTCTTGGTGAGCCCAGAAATCCTGCTGAACCACTATATAATGAAAGCCAAATTCGAACACGAATTGAAAGGATTTTAGAAATATGGAAGTGAAGGTTTCCAATCTTAACAATGAGAATACGGTGTAAAATACCACTAGCACAAGAAATAATATTAATTACAGCTTTTCTGCATAAAATAGCCAGAATATAAAATGAACCAAAATACATATATTGAAAACGGTTATAATCAATACGATATGGAATATTCAAATAATCTAAATCAATGTATAATTAACAATAATCTAGAATATGCTTTTTAACAATAGAAGCATTTTTACAGAATGTTATTATATATAAATACTTTATTTATGGAAATATTCATATTAAAATATCATCCAGTATAAGTTGGTGAGCGGTGGGGATGCGCCGTAAACGTATTTAGGAAACGTACTGTTTGATTCAGTTACTGCATAGCGAATAATATACAATGATACGCAATCTACCCTTCCTCTATCTGCGCGAATTCACTCTCATCCTTCGCCAACTTATAATGCGAGAGCTGTATATAGTTTTAATTTACAAATGTTAAACAGATATGTGATAATATGGCATTAGAAAATAAAAGCCATGTAACGTGTTGTTACGTGTCCGTAACGTTCAACTTATTATTGTTTAGTTTACCATCCAATTCATTATCTCGTTCCTATATCTTGTATTATTTGCATCAAATCCGCCTGTATAATTTTTCGTATCTGCAATTTAAATTCATATTAAATTCTTTTTTAAGCTCTTTTTCTTTGTATGCATTTGACCTTAGAGTTTTTTTTTGCTAAGAAGGTCCGAGTTTCACTTTGACATTATAATTCGCCAGCGAACGTTGACTACGACACCTTCTTCACTTAACTCGAAGGCCGATTAGTGTTGCCGTTTATGTTACGTAAAGTATTTGCGTGCCCGTAAGGGGATATATAATTAATTGTGACTTTCTACGTTTATTCGCTCTAAGCGATACTCCGTTGGAGGATTTCAGAGAGTTTGTTGAAGCTAGTTAGTTTTTTTCATCCGAGTCACGTTCTATATCGACGTTCTAAGTCTTATTACCATCAAGCGATAAATTGGTATGTAGAGTTTTTTTTTGTAATCTTCCTTTTGCCTGATTGCAGTTGTTATGCTTTTAATAGATGGTGCTACCCCTGGGTCAGGTAACAGCCGTTATTAGTGAAAAAGAAACCACCTGAATCTTTGTCCATACTTTTTTTTCCGGCCAACATTGTTCTTCGGTCTAGGAGAGTATCAACGACGAGCATTGGCGGAAGTACAGATAAGGATTAAACCTTATTAGTTTATTTTAATTTGCAAATCACTATCAGCGACTCTATCGATTCAGTTATTTATTTTGAACAAAAAAAAAGAAGGAATTAATCGCCCAGGTGTTCTCTTCAAGAAAGAGCCTGTGTGACCTTCACAAATTTCTTTGCGAACGTTGCGTACAAATTTATTTTACAAACTTTGTTTTGAATCTTGTTATATCATTTAAATTTATCATCATAACGTAAGTCTTGTTGTACATATCTATCTGGGAATTTCCCATTTATATTAATTCATTAGCGTTCATTCAGTTACTAACTAATTAAGAATTTTTACCCTTGTCTTTTTGTTTTGTCTGCGTATCTCTTGCTATTACTTAAATAAGTTTCTTTCCTGTAAATTATACATTTTTCAAAAACTTATTTTCCCCATTTAGACAAAGAACAGTTTAGTGAAAGATCGCTAAGTTCAATTTATCGTTAAAATTTGTAACAGTGTAAGTATGGACAAAGATTCAGGTGGTCTTTTTCTTTTCACGTCGAATAACAACTGTTATCTGATCCAGGGGTAGCACCATCTATTAAAAACATAAAAACGGCAATCAGACAAAAGGAAGATTACACAAAAAAAAACTCTACATACCAATTTGGCGCTTGATGGTAATTAGACTAAGAATCGTCGATATAACGTGACTCGGATGGAAAACTAACGAGCATCACAAAAATTCTTTGAAATCCCCCAGCGGGGTTTCGCTTGAAGCTAATAAATGAATAAAGTCTCAATTAATTATATATCCCCTACGGGTCCTTCAGTACTTCACGTAACCTAAACGGCAACATTAATCGGACTTCGAGTTATGTGAAGAAGGCGTTGTCGTCAACGTTCGCTGGCGAATAATTCAATGTCATAAGAGAAACTCCGACGTTCTTAGTAAAAAAACCTCTAAGGTCAGAAGGATTAAAGAGGAAAACTTAC
Organism: Melolontha melolontha; assembly: GCA_935421215.2. Classification (NCBI taxonomy): domain Eukaryota; kingdom Metazoa; phylum Arthropoda; class Insecta; order Coleoptera; family Scarabaeidae; genus Melolontha; species Melolontha melolontha. The sequence continues at coordinate 98,093,307 of OW285241.1, forward strand.
AATGGAATTTGAAGCAAGAAAAATATGAATTTAAACTACGGAAACGAAAATTATACAGGCAGATTTGATGCAACTAATACAAAATATATTAGCGATAATAAATTCGATTGTAAAGCGAAACAATAAAATGTGGAACTTCACGGACACGTAACAATTCCCCTAACACTCCCTATAAAAAAAAAAGGAACGAAGTAACTTTTTTTTTTGTTGAACAAAAATTTTGAAGAAAAGTTTTTAGATACCTACTAAATATTTTTTTTGGATTTTATATTTTTTGGCGAGCCCTTTTTTTCGAGGGTGAAGTAGGCCCAAACTGACAAAAGGACTGCAACCAACTGCGACGTAGGGATGCCCCGACCAAGACCAAGCCGAGAGTAAACCTCTCCAGACGGAAAAAAGTAAAGAAGAAAATAGAAGTAGAAATTAGAATAGCCCGAGTAAGAAGATAGAAAGAATGTAAAAATGAAACAGGTATATAGGAGAAGAAAGCTAGGTGAAGGGAACTGAGAGGTGCGGCAATGCAGAAACGGCAAGGCCCTGATGCTCTCAATTCGTGGGTGGGAAGAAGACAGATAGTAAGAAAAGAAATCCGGAAACGTAACCCACGACACGGCAACAGCAGAAGCAAACCCCGACCCAGCAGGTGCAGCCTTTAACAACAAAAAAAAAACAAAAATTATCACATCCAAGTCCGGAACAAATAGTAAATCTAAGATATGCGACACAAAGCTGCCGGACTCAGCGAGACCAGGCAAAGACAAGCTAAAAGGAAAAAACCTATATGGTCCAAGGTAAGATAAAGTCAAAATCGGGAAGGAATGTCAAATCCGGTAAATAAGTTAACAAAGCGTAAACGCCAGGTACCCACAAAGTTCCTGCTTGGCATACGAACTCAACAAAACTCGAGATAAGATACACTCAAGAGAGAGATAACAAAAGAGAAAGGTAACGGTAAGGTAATGAGAAATACCTTATCTCAGAGTGGTGTTGAGTTATTACACCTTTCCGGACGGAAAAAAGTAAAGAAGAAAATAGAAGTAGAAATTAGAATAGCCCGAGTAAGAAGATAGAAAGAATGGAAAAATGAAACAGGTATATAGGAGAAGAAAGCTAGGTGAAGGGAACTGAGGGGTGCGGCAATGCAGGAACGGCAAGGCCCTCATGCTCTCAATTCGTGGGTGGGAAGAAGACAGATAGTAACAAAAGAAATCCGGTAACGTAACCCACGAAACGGTTTTGGCGCTTGATGGTAATTAGACTAAGAATCGTCGATATAACGTGACTCGGATGGAAAACTAACGAGCTTCACAAAACTCTTTGAAATTCCCCAGCGGGGTTTCGCTTGAAGCGAATAAATGAATAAAGTCTCAATTAATTATATATCCCCTACGGGTCCGTCAGTACTTCACGTAACCTAAACGACAACATTAATCGGACTTCGAGTTATGTGAAGAAGGCGTTGTCGTCAACGTTCGCTGGCGAATAATTCAATGTCATAAGAGAAACTCCGACGTTCTAAGCAAAAAAACCTCTAAGGTCAAAAGGATTAAAGAGAAAAACTTCAAAAGGAATTTGAAGCAAGAAAAATATGAATTTAAACTACGGAAACGAAAATTATACAAGCAGATTTGATGCAACTAATACAAAATATATTAACGATAATAAATTCGGTTGTAAAGCGAAACAATAAAATGTGGAACGCTACGGACACGTAACAATTCCCCTAACACTCCCTATAAAAAAAAAGGAACGAAGTAACTTTTTTTTTGTTGAAGAAAAATTATGAAGAAAAGTTCTTAGACACTAAATATTTTTTTTGGATTTTATATTTTTTGGCAAGCCCTTTTTCTCGAGGGTGAAGTAGGCCCAAACTGACAAGACAAAAGGACTGCAACCAACTGCGACGAAGGGATGCCCCGACCAAGACCAAGCCGAGAGTAAACCTCTCCGGACGGAAAAAAGTAAAGAAGAAAATAGAAGTAGAAATTAGAATAGCCCGAGTAAGAAGATAGAAAGAATGGAAAAATGAAACAGGTATATAGGAGAAGAAAGCTAGGTGAAGGGAACTGAGGGGTGCGGCAATGCAGGAACGGCAAGGCCCTCATGCTCTCAATTCGTGGGTGGGAAGAAGACAGATAGTAAGAAAAGAAATCCGGTAACGTAACCCACGAAACGGTAACAGCAGAAGCAAACCCCGACCCAGCAGGTGCAGCCTTTAACAACAAAAAACCAAAAAAAAAGTATGGACAAAGATTCAGGTGGTCTTTTTTCTTTCACGTCGAATAACGGCTGCTATTTGATCCAGGGGTAGCACCATCTATTAAAAACCTAATAACGGCAATCAGACAAAAGGAAGATTACACAAAAAAAAACTCTACATACCAATTTGGCGCTTGATGGTAATTAGACTAAGAATCGTCGATATAACGTGACTCGGATGGAAAACTAACGAGCTTCACAAAACTCTTTGAAATTCCCCAGCGGGGTTTCGCTTGAAGCGAATAAATGAATAAAGTCTCAATTAATTATATATCCCCTACGGGTCCGTCAGTACTTCACGTAACCTAAACGACAACATTAATCGGACTTCGAGTTATGTGAAGTTCGTCAACGTTCGCTGGCGAATAATTCAATGTCATAAGAGAAACTCCGACGTTCTAAGCAAAAAAACCTCTAAGGTCAAAAGGATTAAAGAGAAAAACTTCAAAAGGAATTTGAAGCAAGAAAAATATGAATTTAAACTACGGAAACGAAAATTATACAAGCAGATTTGATGCAACTAATACAAAATATATTAGCGATAATAAATTCGATTATAAAGCGAAACAATAAAATGTTGAACTTCGCGGACACGTAACAATTCCCCTAACACTCCCTATAAAAAAAAAGGAACGAAGTAACTTTTTTTTTGTTGAAGAAAAATTTTGAAGAAAAGTTTTTAGATACTAAATATTTTTTTTGGATTTTATATTTTTTTGCGAGCCCTTTTTTTCGAGGGTGAAGTAGGCCCAAACTGACAAAAGGACTGCAACCAACTGCGACGAAGGGATGCCCCGACCAAGACCGAGCCGATAGTAAACCTCTCCAGACGGAAAAAAGTAAAGAAGAAAATAGAAGTAGAAATTAGAATAGCCCGAGTAAGAAGATAGAAAGAATGTAAAAATGAAACAGGTATATAGGAGAAGAAAGCTAGGTGAAGGGAACTGAGAGGTGCGGCAATGCAGAAACGGCAAGGCCCTCATGCTCTCAATTCGTGGGTGGGAAGAAGACAGATAGTAAGAAAAGAAATCCGGAAACGTAACCCACGACACGGCAACAGCAGAAGCAAACCCCGACCCAGCAGGTGCAGCCTTTAGCAACAAAAAAAAAACAAAAATTATCACATCCAAGTCCGCAACAAAAAAGGAAATCTAAGATATGCAATACAAAGCTGCCGGACTCAGCGAGACCAGGCAAAGACAAGCTAAAAGGAAAAAACCTATATGGTCCAAGGTAAGATAATGTCAAAATCGGGAAGGAATGTCAAATCCGGTAAATAAGTTAACAAAGCATAAACGCCAGGTAACCCAAAAAGTTCCTGCTTTGCATACGAACTCAACAAAACTCGAGATAAGATACACTCAAGAGAGAGAGATAACAAAAGAGAAAGGTAACGGTAAGGTAATGAGCTATACCTTATCTCAGAGTAGTGTTGAGTTATTACACCTTTCCGGACGGAAAAACGTAAAGAAGAAAATAGAAGTAGAAATTAGAATAACCCGAGTAAGAAGATAGAAAGAATGGAAAAATGAAACAGGTATATAGGAGAAGAAAGCTAGGTGAAGGAAACTGAGAGGTGCGGCAATGCAGAAACGGCAAGGCCCTAATGCTCTCAATTCGTGGGTGGGAAGAAGACAGATAGTAAGAAAAGAAATCCGGAAACGTAACCCACGAAACGGTAACAGCAGAAGCAAACCCCGACCCAGCAGGTGCAGCCTTTAACAACAAAAAACCAAAAAAAAAGTATGGACAAAGATTCAGGTGGTCTTTTTTTTTCACGTCGAATAACGGCTGTTATCTGATCCAGGGGTAGCGCCATCTATTAAAAACCTAATAACGGCAATCAGACAAAAGGAAGATTACACAAAAAAAAACTCTACATACCAATTTGGCGCTTGATGGTAATTAGACTAAGAATCGTCGATATAACGTGACTCGGATGGAAAACTAACGAGCTTCACAAAAACTCTTTGAAATCCCCCAGCGGGGTTTCGCTTGAAGCGAATAAATGAATAAAGTCTCAATTAATTATATATCCCCTACGGGTCCGTCAGTACTTCACGTAACCTAAACGGCAACATTAATCGGACTTCGAGTTATGTGAAGAAGGCGTTGTCGTCAACGTTCACTCGCGAATAATTCAATGTCAAAAGAGAAACTCCGACGTTCTTAGCAAAAAAACCTCTAAGGTCAAAAGGTTTAAAGAGAAAAACTTAAAAAGGAATTTGAAGCAAGAAAAATATGAATTTAAACTACGGAAACGAAAATTATACAGGCAGATTTGATGCAACTAATACAAAATATATTAGCGATAATAAATTCGATTGTAAAGCGAAACAACAAAATGTGGAACGTTACGGACACGTAACACTGTTGCTACGACCTGAACATCGTGATTAAAAAAAAAGAAAAAAAAAAGAAATTCGAGGAAAGGAAAGGAAAAAAAAACTATATCAACACGTGAGTAGACCCGGTCACTGAAATCGCCACCGGCCTGTTCTTGCCAACGTCTAACGGCCCTCCCGGCTTCTGAGGCTGCCTCAGCCCAGGGGTGGGGAGATCCAGAGGTATGTTAATAAACCTAAATCGATGGATAAGGGCGCCACCGAATTTATGCCGCTGGACGCCGCAAACTCGAAAAAATGGTAATAAAATAATTAAAAACAACAAGGCAAGTCGCGTTGGGCCGAAGGCCGGTTCCCCGACCGAAACTCGCTCTGCTCTCGAGGATCGAGAAAAGAGGAAAAAGAATCTGCGTAGATTCCAACCAAACAAATCCTATTTATTGGTACGCCCGGTATATAAATTGAAAATTTTAACAAAACATTGAAAAGGTGAACTTATATGGTTAAGTAAAAAAATAAATTCATTATGAACAATAAATAGATATATATATATATATATATATATATATATATATATATATATATATATATCAAATTTTCTACAAAGCGGCTGATGGCCTTATTTTCGCCCTAAAAAAACAATATGTATTCCTTTCTTTTTGTTGGTTCACAACGTATTTTTTTAAATTTCAACAATTCGTTGAAATAAATCAATCTTAAAATTAATCTACGAAATCTTTAATTTAAGTAAGTTTGCAAAAATAAAAAAAAGTAATGAAATAAATCAATCTTAATCTACGAAATTTTTAATTTAAGTAAGTTTGCAAAGAAATATAATGCATAAAACTAAAGGAATCAAATAAAATACACAAATAAAAGTGGGTTAATATAAAAATTTTACATTCGTTCGTGAGGCGATTGAAAAAAAAGAATTTAGAAAAGACCCCAAAAAAAACTGGTCAGGCGACACAGGATATTTCGTTTGAAAACACCTGGGAATTATTTAAGCATCTACAAGTTAATTAACAATGATTTTGATGATAAAGAAATAAATAATGATGAGGCAAAAAAAAAATATGACTGTTAGATAAGGAAAAAAAACTAAAGCTTATCTGTCGTGTTTGACAGTTTCGGATGCCTTTCTCCCTTCAAAGAAAGCGTCTCAAGCGTGGAGAATCAGGTGGTATTTTCTCGCCTGTCGGTTAAATCATCTAAATAAAGAAATAAAACAACGAAATAAGCGAAAGAACAAAAAAAAGAAACCCAGATACATACCGAAGAAAGCGTTTGATGGCGGTGTAAATTAATTTGGTGCTGGTTAACGTGCTTTTATTTTTCCCAACGTATCACCAAAATCCTACAATGGAGATATCGCATTAGCGATTAATTTTGGTATTGATATATATCAGTGATGAGGGAAAACGTAACCACGTTTTAAGATCGGCAACTACCGACGGAGTGTAGAGAGCGAGTTTCGTACCTTTTTCCTTGAAAAAAAAACAAGTACTGAGGTACGAGAAAAAAAGAAAAAACACTTGAAAGTAATTAAATATATTGACAAATAACGAATAACGATACCTATACAGGTAGGTTCGTTGGAAATGGAGCAAAATATACTAAAGATATAATTAATTTTATTACAAAATAACGCGATTTAGCGGTGAGCGTTATGGACACGTAACAGTGTGTTCATTTGAAAAGTCAATCTAGGTTACTTTGAAATTTTGATAGAATAAGACGCATATATATTAGTATGTGTTTGTTGATCCGTAAACGTAAATCCAAATGACATTTGATAATGTCAATCACATTTGTTATTTATTTGTATGTATGAAACTGTCAAAATATACGACTTCGTAGGTTAAGTAGTAAATTTTAATTTACGACATACTTCAAAATGTTCTCAGTAAATCACATGCTACTAGATTGACTTTTCAAATGAACACCCGTTAGTAGTTATAGTATTTTTACGATAAAAACGCAGTTGCGTCATCAATGTGCGGCACACATCGTTGACAAATTTATTGTTTACAACTTGCAAATAATTGCCATTTTGGTTTTAGGTTATGTTACGAGATCAGTTAAAAACTTAAAAAACCTTCTTCTCTTACAAATGCCATTTAGATTATATCTTAAACTGTTTGGAATGTTAATATTGTATATTTATCACTCTATATTTAGAAAAATACATGGTTTATGTTAATTAACAAAAGCAATTGTATTACTACTTTTATTTTGCAAAATTTTTAAATATAATGTCAATGTTTTAGAATAAAAAACGGAAAGAATGGAAATAGTTTATTATTGTTAGTATTAATAATTAAAACATAGCAGTACATACGTTAAACTAAAGAACAAAATACATATAAAGGTTTTATATTTTTTAGTTTTATCACATTACACTCACGAATTTCGCTTAGGCACAGGTAATAAATAAAGGTGTTGTACTCGAAGTACTTGCCAATCGGATAATATTAGGTATTATATATGGTGTAATATAAAGTCAAACAAATATTAAAATCAAAACACTATCATATATTGGCTCTTCATTTCACAAATATTTTCACTGGAACAAAAGGTAAAAGTGCAGTCGTAACTTATATCTAAAATATCATCTTCCTCTTCTTCTAAACTAATTATGAAAGGTCTGATATCATTTTGATGAAATCCTACTTTCCTGTACCACTATTTTTTAAATCACAGCTTGAATGTGAGTGTCACACAGTTAGCTCACGCTTCAGCAGTTACTTGACTTAGTGCTTTTTGCACAACATTTTACAGCCTTCGTTCGTCTTACCATATTATTACTAATAAGGGGTTTTGGCTAGGTATAATAATAATAATTAAATTATTCTAAGATAAATAATTTGTGGTGTTGGTGAAGTTCCTTCAAAGGTCCAGGACGTGCGTGATGGTGGTTAATTAAAATAAATATACAACAACTTAATACATAAAATAAAACACAGCGGCGTCCTTAAAATTTGTATTTATATTTACATAATCATAACTTGAAATTGTTTATTTATTAATTATTAAGTGATTAAAACAGTAATATATACACAAGGGGCGATAAATTAGTAATCGAGAAATTAATATAAAATATCTGAAATAGAAAGGTGAAACAGTAATAAAGCAAAGTACTATATACACGCGGAGCGGTGAATAAGTAGATTAAAATTAACACAAAAAATACTCTGAAACGAACGTTAAATTGAGCAGTAAATTATGGGTTAATTAATGTATATAAAATAACCTCTGTATCGAAGAATACAGAGCTACCTTTGATTTGCGGCGATGGGCGGCCACGTGGTCTTCGAAGATATACCTTGGTCAAGTATATGCAGAGCGATGTTTTACCGGAGGAATAAGAAATGAGTTAAATTAATATGGATTCACTTAAAAGAATAATATGCATAGAACAATGCAGTTTACCTTAGAAGTTGAAGAACACCTGGACGGCATGGTAGCATCGTGACTTGGACAGCACGATGAGCGATGTATGTATCACTCACGAACGTTCGAAAGAGAAGAAGGAACTATTAGTTTTCGCGTCGATAGGAAAGGGTCTAGAAAACGGTCTAGTTTATGATCTATCGAAGAGGGGGTCGATATCTTGAATTATAGTTAATTAAAAGCGCGACCTGAAGACGTGGTCTGTCGATGTCATAATTATTCTTAAAATAACCCTTGTGACATAAGCTTCCTAACGATATCAAACACGACATATAATAGAAGATGTAAATAATATTAATTAAAAGAATTTAAAATGGAATGTTCTAGAAGAAATTCGACCGTTAACGTTAGATCAGGTAGAAGGAAGGGTCTCGGTCAAGAAGATGACAAAAGAAATGCTTTCTCTTTGTAACGAAAATATACAGTTTGTACAAATGTAAAAAAATGTCTTAAGTTTAATATAATTAAAAGAATTCAAAGAAGAATATGTGTATTTAAATAAATGAATTAAAACTTCTATACGCTAAGCGTAACAATATTTACCTATATTATTAGAGTAATATATTTTTGCAATCCCCAAAATTAATTCTATAAGTTTAAAAATACAATGATATGTAGGAAGAAAAAGAACTGTGTGGTCCATATTGCTCTGATAATTCATCGGCTTCATAAATAGATGATGGTTTATACCTTTAAATAAAAACTATGATCTATTTGAAATTAATTTAGTAATTATCTTATGTAGTAACAATCTAACGAACTCCAGTAACTGTGTTTTTAAAGCTGTCTTGTCAAAGTTGATATTATTGTTGGTTAATCATTCCTAAATTTGATATTTTATTGAAGATGAAGTTGGAGATTTATTTATGATTATAGTGTGTATTGTAGTATTGTAGTGCATTATCCATAATAATAACTTCAAGGGCCTTCTAAATGTTCGAGCAGATGATTTACGAACCATTATACAAAATTTTTTCGATTCATATCAGCGTAGTAATCTATACTTTTATTATTTGTTGCGAATATTACTTCTGCTCCAAGAATGAAACCATTACTATTACCAGCATGTACAACTATGTATCTACAAAACAAAAGTCTATGATATATTGCCTGTGCCAATTATTTTTATATAATTAATACCTTTTGCCAACTACTTGTTTTGTTTACATATATTGTTGCAAAAACGTTAATATTTTCAAAACAATATGAGACAATTCCATCAATGCTCGTTTAGAGGTGTCTTTCTTAAAATAGAAACCAATATTTTGCAATATTTTGTTGTGAGAAACGATAATACGAGAAACATAAAATGACCAATATTAATATTATTATATTATTAATATGTAAAGTCGACTGACAGATCCCAGGAGGATGTCATACGTGACAACATTGTACGAAGTAGATAACAGTGATAAAACAAATTTCGTAAAATGTTGGAGAAGTTGCATATTCTACATTAAATTCAAGCATTTAAGTTTTCACAACTGATATTACTGGTTATGACGCAACTGCTCTCTCATCGTAAAAATACTATATATATATTTTTTATTAAGTTAAATAAAATACTAATTTTAATTATCTAGTTTTCGATTTAATTTAAGTTCTAAAATTTTTATACGCTTCTTCCTTGCGATCAGTATTTCTTTGAGCTTTTTCAAATAGGAGCTTTGCTTTTTTAAGCACGTATTCTTTAATTCGGCTTTCACTTTTCGTCAAATTAATTTGTAGCTCTACCATTTCCATTTTTTACGCTGTGGTAATTTTTCCGGTTGTTTCAACTTTTTTTAATACAGCGTTAAATTTATTTGTAATAATCTCCCATGCTTTTTCTTTTCCTTTCAACTTATTGTATTACTTTCTTTGTTTTCAATAATATCTATCGTATTTCTATTGTATGTGAAGCTAATTGCGCTATTTCTACTTTACTAAAATTAACATTCCTTTCTCTTTTTAACCATTTTGTTCCATGATGTAATTTGTTTATTATAACCACGACAATTGAAACGAAAGGGTAACATACTATTCTAATGGATAGTAGCGCTTTTAAAACTGTAGAGGTCATATGCAACCCCTTAACTGTCCTAAGTTCTTGTATCGTCGTCCTATTTCAAAACATATAACGTTTTTCTCTATCTTTTTCTAAGAACATTGCCAGCACAAATATATTTGACGTTTCTCCTTGTTTACAAACCAGCGATTAAAATGCATTGAAAAGACCCATTTCCCTTATTCATTAGATTTTTAATTTAACCAACGGTTAGTTAATCAGACCTTTAACCAGAGGTGGAAGGACCGGGCCTAAGTGTATTGTTTGAAGTCATAACGGGGAAATTTTCTAAGTTTACGGTAGGATCTTAAAAATCTAATTCTAACTAATAAATACGTAATAAAATATCATTAATTAAGTATTTAGTTGGTATTGTAAATCTAAGAATGTCGTTTCGTAACGTCCCTTGTTAAAGTAATAACATTTATTGTACATATACAGAACCGTGATCTTAACTAAGAATATGCAGATTAAACCCTTTGTTCACTAAGAACCTAGTTAATAAAACGAGTGGAATATATAAAGTAGATAATAAATAGGTTTGTAAATGTACAGATTTTTTTTGATTTTTAGAACTTTTTTTAGAAAGTTTTATAATTTGAATACGTAATAAAATTGTGTTATACAGTGCCTAAAATTCGAATATGAACGTTAAATATTTATAAAACTGGAAATTCTATGTTTGAAATCTATTTCTTGCAATTACGTATATTTAACAATAAAAAAATTTTTGAAATTAAAATACTTCAAAAGGATATTGTTACATTTCGTATATATAAGAATGTTTTAATTTAATTTTAAATTATATTTCTTCAAAAATATTTCGCATTTAAAAATATGAAGGGGTCAATTTAACCTTTCTATCTGATTGAACGCTCAACTCAAGTATTTACATTCGTTTCGAATTTCTACAAATATTTTATATTTCGCTTTTAAACTTAAGTTATTTAATTTAATTACGTACTCCTCTTTAAAATTATCTCATGTCGCATATCATTTTAAAGTTTTTTTCACAAGGGATATTTTAATGATACTTATTTCATCGATATCACGCCTTGTCAACTCGCGCTTTTAATTAGTTCTTAAGTCAAAACATCGTCAGCTTCATCCCCTCTCAATTCTAGGCCATAAAACAAACCTACCCGTTTCAAAACCACTGTTCTCTTCTGCACGAATTCCTTCGTCTTTTTAAAAGGTTCGTGAGAAAAAGATCTGACTCCACGTGCTGTTTGCCATACAGCACGCCGTCCGGCGTTCTTTGTTTCCACGACATAACCGGCTGCGACATGTTTTCTAATTAACTCTGTACTGTTCTGTAGAGATTATTTTATTTTACTTGAATTCACATTAATTGAATTAATTAATTTCTTTCCAGAGTAATTTTTGCATATCAATTTTTAGTTACTTATTTGCCGCTCTTTGTATATACAGGTGTCCATAAACTCTCCTGACAAACGAAGACAGGAGATTCCTCTGATAATTTTAAGACAATTAAACTCAAATTCACCTAGTCCGAAAATGCTTCCTAAGGGAGCTAGAGTTCTTTGAAGATGGCGCCTTGTATTTATTTTTTTTTAAATTCCTCCAGAACGCTTCTATTTAGAAAAACAAAAACTGGAATGCTTATTTATCCTCCAGAGATGAATCGATTCCATCAATTGCGAATTTCTAGTACCGGTCATAGGCGTCCGTTTTGGGTAGGTCAACGGTTATTTTAAGGCATAACTTTTTTGTCTTTAACTTTTAAGCATTTGTGACACTAGATTATTAAATTTTCAGGTATTCCAGTACTAAAATGTACTCTTACTTTAAGTCGGTAGGATACACCGTTTTCTAGAAAAATCGATTTGTAAATTTTTCGTTTTTTCCTCATTAAAGTTCAATTTATTATGTACCTACTTATTTTTAGCGACGAAGTTGGCTTGGACTATCAAGGCATGGATGAAAATTAATTTAATAAATTAAAAACAAATTATTTATTACAATGGAACGATACTAACAAAAAAAGAACAATTATCAAAGGTAGATTGTTACAAAAGTTGCTCGATGTGATGACCATTAGTCTCTATGCATAAGTTTACCCTTTTGCTTAGAGAACGCCGAATTCTTGCAAAAATTCCAAAGTTATTTCTAAATTCGTTGCAAGCATCTTGTATCCTTAGCCAGAGTTGTGCGCGATTTTGTATCGGAACGGAATAAACAAATGCTTTTATGTATCCCCAAACACAATAATCGCAAGGATTCAAATCCGGCGACCTTGCTGGCCAAGCAACTGGACCGCCTCTTCCAATCCAATGGTCTTCGTAGTTATTATCTAGAAAGTCTCGTACATTCCTGCTAAAGTGGGCCGGACAGCCGTCCTGCGTTACACCTCATTTCGCCATAAACTAAATGCATATCGGCGTATTCCTCATTAGTAAAAACCATTTTTTTTTTAAATTAAAATCGTTGTGTTTGAATAACACAAAGTAAAAAATGAAAAGATAAACTTCGCGAACTGACAACAATTTGACAATGAAAAACGTAGGTTTTACTTCTGTTGGCAGTTCAGAGCTAACTATTGCAAAAAATAAAAAATTGAACTTTAATGAAGAAAAAACGAAAAATTTACAAATCGATTTTTCTAGAAAACGGTGTATCCTACCGACTTAAAGTATGAGTACCTTTTAGTACTGGAATACCTGAAAATTTAATAATCTAGTGTCACAAATGCTTAAAAGTTAAAGACAAAAAAGTTATGCCTTAAAATAACCGTTGACCTACCCAAAACGGACGCCTATGACCGGTACTAGAAATTCGCAATTGATGGAATCAATTCATCTCTGGAGGATAAATAAGCATACCAGTTTTTGTTTTTCTAAATAGAAGCGTTCTGGAGGAATTTAAAAAAAAATAAATACAAGGCGCCATCTTCAAAGAACTCTAGCTCCCTTAGGAAGCATTTTGGGACTAGGTGAATTTGGGTTTAATTGTCTTAAAATTATCTGAGGAAACTCCGGTCTTCGTTTGTCAGGAGAGTTTCTGGACACCCTGTAAATTGCTACTTTCAATACATTTGAAATACCGCAATTTCTTCTATAAATATTAAATAAAAACATTAAGGGCAACGTGGTTTTCTTTTAGGTAATAAGTTGTAGAATATCTATTTCAGCATTATTACACACGTGCTGGATCATTGATGCAACTTCACCATCATTTATTATTTAAACATTTACAGCATTGCTAGAACGCACCAGCTAGCCCGGAAACAATCAACATGAGCCACAAACGTCAATCTTGTAACAATTTGGCGCTCTCATGTGCTCAAATACACCTTAACCCCATCTAACGTTCTAGTAACAGTATTAAACATAGATCAACAAAAAATAAAGTGTTAAAATAATTTGGGGTCGTTGAAAAGCTGTTAGTGGAGATGCTTACATTGTTACTATTACACTATACAAAAATAATCAACAAGCTCTCTTAAGACTCAGTTACAAAATTTGTACTAGAGCAATCTTGAAGTTTCAAGAAGATTACCAATATAATAAAATGGAATAAACTTAGAGTGTTGTATCGTGGAAGAATAGAATAGTGTGCTTAGTAGGGTGGATCTTATACTCATTTTTTAATTTTTATAATTTTTGATAATTTTCGATAATTTTTCTTGAGCTACCCTCCAATTTGGTTCCATTCTGGTTAAAAATGAGCTGTGTGAAATTTGGGCCCAGTCGGTTAAGAGAGACAGGTGCCCCTGGGTTTTTAAAATCGGAAAATCCGTAAAGAAGGGAAATTATCATTCTTTTTACTCAATTTCGCAAAATATTTGCTAATGTAGGTAGATACTAAATTGTTTAGTTTAGTCTTCTTAATTAAGTACACTTTATATTATATACATTGTTCACCGTCGTACATTAGTACGCACAATATACCCATAGATCATAGTGAATTACCTCCAAGTATTATCTAGAACGTCCAGACGTTAAGCTGTAATGACTCCTAAGCTTGCAGGGAAGCAGTTTACATCCTTATAGCTACTATCGAAGCGCTAAGTCAAGATGCTGAAGATTTCATTGTCAACAGATCTTCTATTCACAATTTCCGAGTGAAACTTCGCGAAAAGAAGGCTATTGACATCAAAAACCAATTTAGGAATACGAAATTGCAGGTCGCTCCAGTGAATTAGGGTGGTAAATTACTTCGAGCATTAACAGGTAAAGAAACGCTCGAGAGGCTTTCAAGTGGTGGTATTGAACAACTGGCGTGCCTTCATAGTGGGAAAGGAAATTGGAAGAAAAATAATATTAAAAAAAAATAAACTAACCTAGCATTTCGTCCATTTTCAATACACGAACAAACGCACAAATTAGGGCTAAAGGTATCTTTAGAATGCCCTAATCTATTAAATAAACATCACTCTTAAGTATTTTTGCTATATTAACATTCAATATGTTTAAATAACATTGTTAAAAAGTAATTAAAAAGTGTCTATTTTAATACGTCATTTTCATTTTCAAATTGACATAACTTTAACAGCACCAGTTTTAAGCTACCAACTTAAACGTTTACATTAAAATGTTACTGACGCGATGTCTATCCATATCAATTTATTTTTTCCAATTGTCAAATTTAAAATGGCGTTTGTTATGGACGACATAACTTTGTTAAATTTACAATTTATCATCAAATAGAAATAAGATTTAGAACGAGGATGTATTTTTTCTTTATATATATATATATATATATATATATATATATATATATATATATATCGGGTTACAACGTTTTACGTCTTCCGATTCCTAATCGCCATTCTCCTCTGTTCATCCATAGGCCCTCCTCCAGATCCGTCTCTCGAATTTCTTTATCCACTCCGTCTCTCCAGCTTCTGCGCGGTCTTCCTCGTTTTCGGTTTCCTTGGGGGTTCCAGTTTAGCACTTTCTTTGGGATTCTGTGTTCTGGCATTCTTTGGACGTGCCCATACCATATTAGCTGTTTGGTTATAATGTCATTTATAATGTCATCTTGTATTCCCATTTCTTGTCTAATGGTTTCATTTGGGACTCTATCTCTCCGGGATTTTCCTGCCGCTCTTCTCCAGAAGTCCATTTCTGTGGCTTTTATCTTTCTTTTTGTTTTCTCTTTTATCGGCCACACCTCCGAGCTATATGTTAATATACTTTTCACGATGGAGTTGTAAATCCTTTTTTTATTTTCTTTTGTAATGGTCTTGTTCCACAGAATACTGTTCAGCATGGAAGTAGCTCTTCTTCCCTGTATATTTCTGTCTGATATTGCCTCATCTAGTGTCCCATCCTTGGATATTTTCATTCCTAGGTATTTGTATAGATTGCAATGTTTGATGATCTGTCCCGTTACTAGGTGTAGGTCTTCTTGCTGTCCGCCTATGCACATATATTCTGTTCTTGCTATGTTAACATCCAGGCCCCATTTTCCGTATTCTTCGATGAGCTTTCGGCTCATATATTCCATGTCATGTATATCTTGTGCAATACTACTAGAACCCGTATTTCAAAAAATCTCCTAATTTTGCTGTCATTGAGCCGTTTAGTAAAAGTGACAAATCTTATATGTTGTCCTGTTACATTTTGTGTCACAAAAAATCGACGAGAGCTGCCGAAATGTATATAAACCGGTATCCAGAACGCAGACAACCCCATCTTTCTACTTACAGAAATTTAGCGGTAAATTTAATACATCATGGATACATCATTCACTAAGCTATATACAAAACCGCAGCGCATACGTAATGAAAGTAAAACTAATGTTTTACAAGCAGCTGTTGAAAATCCAAACACATCAGTTCGGAAAATTCAACATAACACCGGCGTTCCCAAATCAACTGCTCATAAGATTTTGACCAAAATATCATCTCTATAAATACAATGTATGTCAATCTTTAAGACCAGGGGATAATAAAAGACGAAGAGAATTTTGTGAATGGTACACTAGGTAATGCGATGATAATGATAATTTTTTTTCTCAAATATTATGGGTCCGATGAAGCTAGATTCACAAACAATGGTTTATTCAATAGACAAAATTTATGAATTTGATCTGCAGAAAACCCTCATGTAATCAGGCCTGCTCGACATCAAGTGCGTTTTGGATTTAATGTCTGGTGTGGTATACTAGGATCAAGATTAATTGGGTCAATAATTTTTAATGAAAGACTAACGTCCGACGTTTATTTGCATTTACTGCAAATTAATATTGAAAACTTGCTGAGTGAATTACCTTTAGAAGAGGCTCATAATTGTTGGTTTCATCAGGACGGTGCTCCTACACATCATTCCAGAATTGTAAGCAATTTCCTCAGTCAGTGGTTTGGTAACAGGTGGATCGGAATGCATGGCCACCAAGGTCTCCTGATCTGATGCCGCTCGACTTCTATTTGTGGGGTTACATTAAAGACAAGGTGTATGTCCGCAGCTACAATAACGTAAATGAACTTCGTGAAAGCGTGGCTCACGAATGTCGAGCTATTCCAAGACGTATTTTACATAAAGTTGTTAAATCTACTATTCGTAGATCCTATTTATGTTTGGAAAATGATTGTAAGCTCTTGGAGCATTTTTTATAATTTCATATTATAATTTTGTTTTAAGTAATATCTAAGTATTTTTTGAGCTGCCTATGTTTTTAGTTTAATAAATAATTTTTGCAAAATAAAGTTTTCTTCCTTTCTTTGTTTGGAAAACCTTCTATTGTCAAATGCCACAACCGCTCTAACCTGCTAATGTAACAATATGTTGTCTTTTTAATTTTTGAAATTAGTTTTGGTATCAGGTTTAACAAATTATACATTTTTGAAAAGGGAAAGAAAAATTCTTTTCGATGGTGTCATAGCCAACTATGACCCAGATAAGAAAAATCAAACTTGACCATTGTAGCTCAACTACTATAGCAGTATTCAAAAATCTAAATACGCCACCAGATTCCTATTATAAAAGTGCCTTAAGGAAGTACAAACTAAATTTGTCTTACTTTAAAAATAAATGAGTTATTTAATAAAATCGGAAAAACAAAAATTCACTTTTTTGCAATAGCGCCCGAAGTACGTTAAATATTCAAAGCTAGTGTATAGAGTTTGGTACAACTTTACCTCTGGAGTATTTTATCGCATTTAACCAAATCTCTATCTCTCATAATAAGCGAGAGCCCCATGTTGAGAATGAATCTGTGGACACACAGTATATATGTGCAAAAATGAATTGAAATTTAAAATTTAATGCTATTACAAGAAATGTTAATTTTTACGTTTAAATGTTATTCATATGTATAAATCTACAAAACTGACTTTAATTTGAAATATAAAGATAAATTGAAATTGAAATAAATCAAGATCTAAAATATTATGTCAATTAATTATGAAAAGAAACAGAGAACAAAAGCAAAATATCAAATATAATTAAACTAGTACAAAATAAAAATAATAATACGAATTCGCCCTTGAGCGAAAAACTCGCTAATTTACGGTTTTGTCTGGCTACGTGGTAATCAGATAATTATCAACGTGGTAACCTCCGATGATAGAAGGACGTAGTGCCTATACGCTGTCTTCGCTAGAAAGCTTATTCTTCCCGAAGATCGAACCAGAACGCCGTTATAGTTTCAGTTTGGTTTAAATAACTTTCCCAAACTACTAAATTTTCTACAGACGAAATCGGCTATTCCATAAGTATATCACTACTAGACTTGATCCGCTTAATGCAATAAAACTGTACGTCGAGGAGCTGTGATTATAGCCTTCATTTTTAAAGATCTGCACTACTTAAGAAGACCCAACTTGATACCACGAAGGTCGGACGTCGAATTCTCAAACACCCGCTTGCATAGAAAATGATAGTGGGGTGATACAGTTACAAAATTTAAACACAGGTGTCTTCCTCAAGGATACCGTGCATTGACAAGTTTCAAAAAGAACGAAATGCATCTGTACGTTCCGGGGTGGACGTGGCTTACACGAATTTTTAAATAATACATAGTAAATTAATAATTATTTACTAATCTGTCAACAATATTTTTGAAAAATGTCATACAATCAATACACATTGAATAAATTAGCCGACATGAATTTGATATACGTAGAGTCAAATTCTAATTCTTTAGCATCGGCAAAGCGTACCGCTGAAAAGCTTTCCAATACACAGATTTCTCATTTGCGGGTGTTGATAGAAGATCTAGAGAAAAGGGAACTTTTTTACGTCAATTTTCTATATCGGTGTGTTTAATCAGCGATTCGAATTTATTCTATTTGTAAAGATTTACGGATTATACAACATGTTTTGAGTATTATTGCTCGCCGCATTAATTCGTGAACTTTGGATGGTAATTCTAATTCTTTAGAGAAATGGTGGAGTGTAATTCCGCTAACTGATATAAGGAAGGGTATTTGATATACGGTTTTTCTGTTATCACATTCGCTGAAGTTTCATCTTCAGCGGTTTATATTTTTGAATTTTATTTGAGTGTTTCCTGTCGATGCTATTGTCTGCTGCTACAGCTATGTCTATTAAGTATGTGATGTGTTCTACTTTATCTTAAAACGCGATGTCTGGTCTATTTGCTGAAGCTTAAACTTGTTTATCTGTATGTATATACATCTGTGATATATATATATATATATACATACATATAAATATATATATATATATATATATATATATATATATATATATATATATATATATGATACATATATAACAAGTGTTCATTTGAAAAGTCAATCTAGTAGCATGTGATTTACTGAGAACATTTTGAAGTATGTCGTAAATTAAAATTTACTACTTAACCTACGAAGTCGTATATTTTGACAGTTTCATACATACAAATAAATAACAAATAATAGGTATTTATTGAAAACTACAACAAATGTTGAAAATGTTGTCCATCAAGATCAATGCACTTTAAAATCCTCCGTTCAAAATTTCTGATGATATTCTGCAACATTACTGGATTGTTATTAATTTCCATGCATTTCTGTTCGATTCTCTGTAGCATATCATTCAAATTCAATATAGGTGTTCGAAATATGTTATTTTTTAGATAAGGCCACAAAAAGAAGTCGCAAGGTGTTAAATCGCATGAACGTGTAGGCCAGGCAATTTCGGTATTTCGACTAATTATACGCTCATCAAAAAATTCTCTTAAATAATCCAAAGATTCTGCAGTACAGTGACAAGGTGCTCCGTCTTGTTGGAAATATGCATTTTGTAGTTCATCATCATGTAACTGATTGACAAATGGTTGTAAAATTTCCGTACGGTACCTTTGAGCAGTTAACGTTCCCTGAAAAAATATTGGTCCAATGATTCGCCTTTGGCTTATCGCTGCCAAAACACCAATTTTCTCTGGATGAAGCGATTCTTTATTAATTATATGTAGTGGATATTCACTACTCCAAATTCTTGTATTTTGTGAATTTAGGTATCCCGTTTTATAAAACCATGCTCCATCAGTAAAGATAGTTTGCGAAAGTTCTCCATTATTGTTCATATTTACAAACCAATTACAAAACTGTAGTCTACGTGGGTAATCAATTTCTAACAATTCTTGTACTGCTGTGACACGGTATGGATAAAGTTGCATATCTTTTTTTAATAACTTGTGAGTTGTACTAACAGAAAGGTTTATTTGTTGACTCAAATGTCGAACAGATGTTTGTGGTTCATTTTCCATTATTTCTTCAACACGATTGACAAGTTGAGGTGTACGTTTCTTAACTGCTCCGCTGCCTGATTTTCTTAAGAGACTATCAGTTTCAGAAAAAAATTTTATAGTTCTATCCAAAGTATTCTTAAATTGTATATAATCTATTACAAAATTTGGAAACTAAACTTGAAATTTTACCATGCAATCTTGAACAGAATAAACCCATAAATCATCAATTTTATTACCACTTCGAAAATAAGCCTGGACTAAAAAAATTTTATGTTCTAAAGTGAAAGCCATTTTAAAACTTAGAAGCAATTTATTTAAACCAGAATCGACGCACGATTATTTTATGCACGAACTATTATTTGTGATTGACATTATCAAATATCATTTGGATTTACGTTTACGGAGCAACAAACACATACTAAAATATTTGCGTCTTATTCTATCAAAATTTCAAAGTAACCTAGATTGACTTTTCAAATGAACACTTGTTATATGTGTCTATGGTTTTCAAGAATTATTGTAGGTGTATATTTATAGTGTATTCTTAATGAGGCTGTGTTTTTGTACTATTGCTTGGTGTAGTATTTTAGCTACATTATTATGTCTACTCGTATATTCTGTTCCCGCTAGTGTTTTACATTCTGCATTAATATGTTTTATGGTTTCAAAGTGTAAATTAGCTATCTTTCCGAATGTTTGTCTCTTTAATGATGTATTTCCTATAGTTTCTTGTACACATTACTTCATCTTCTATTGCTCAGATGAAGCCTTCTGTTTTTGGGGAAAGTTGTCTAGTTTCTAACCATTTGTAGCTATTAGCAACACTTATGTTATCTCTTGCCATATAGGAGCAATGTTCTCCATTGAGTTTTTTCTCTTCCCATACCGTTTTGTTGATTTGAGTATGTAACAAATCATCGTAGGAATCGTGTTTGTGATTTTTTAGTGCCAGGTTTAACGATTTGTAGTTTTGGTCTGCTTTTGTTATCGCCTAAACAAAGACATGTCAATTAATTATTCCTGACACAGAAAACTAAATGTATGTCTTGTCTCACAAAATAGCCCCTTGCATTCGCCGTCTATCTTGTCTTAGATCTATCAATTCCATATTGGAAAAAAGAAAAAATATCAATACCTTGCAAATCTAGATTGGAAGTCTACATTCCAGCATTGGCCAGCCGAGTCTGCCAGCAATTGATTTTGAGCAATATATTTTCGCCATTCGGATCTCCCAACCGAATTATTTTAGTAGAAGCATAAACGATAGAGCACTGCGTTTGAGATCATAGATAGTCTTCCCAACTCAATTATTATTTACACATATGCTTCGAAAATCTAACAATGGCTGTGGTTGCGCGTTTTGCGATGCAAATAATAGGGTTGGTAGATCATGTAGAGTAAGTGGTGCGTTGAATTCTTTTTCCAAGAAGGCTAGGGTAATTGTTGAAGCACTGAAATATATCGAGGATGTGAGTTTCACCATCGTTCTAATCATGTCGGACTCTCAGAGCGTTCTTAATGCTCTGAAACATAGGAAATGGTTCTCGCGAGAACATCCTCTTCTACTTAAAATTATATATTTAAAGATATGCAGACCTAAGATCTCTCGGTATTAATGTGAAACTGTTTTGGGTGAGGGTTCACGTAGGAATTTTTCCCAACGAGAAAATAGATGCATTCGTTAAAGAATCAGTAATAAATCAAGACATAGTAGATTACATTATACGAAATAGAAGTTGCATCACATTTTGAAAGGTACTTTTCAAGATGAAGTGAGAAGATAGAGGCAAGCGTTTTATAATCAACAAAAAGCCCAGTATGCTAGAATTCATGTTTCTATCTATCATACACGTTGGTACAATGACATTAAGGTCTCATGATTTGCGTATTCTATTATGGAGTAAATGAAAACAGGCAACATACCTGCTCATTTATACAGAACGAAGGTATTTGACTCATGCGGTTACGAAGTTTTAGATTTAAATCACCTAATTTTGACATGTCATTACTAAAATTTGGACTTTTATGCACAAGAAATGCTTTAAATATGCGCATAAATATGTCACGTTCTTCCCAAAAATATGTCAAATATATGCTCCATTTTTTCCATTTATTTATTTTTATAAACTTTATTTTTTATGTATTTCGCTGACGCGTTATCAAGGAAAGATTAGTAAGACAATAAAAAATTAAAAATAAGTGTAAATTACATTTATACATAAAAAATAATTATTATTAAATAATATTATGATAAGAACATTGCATAATAATATGGTAAAAGATTACAATTAATAGCTATATACATATAATTCGATGGATGTTACTTAATAATATAATAAGTTATTATGTTATTAAATAACATCCACAGAATTATATGTATACTTATTATTAATAACTATTCACTTTCGAAATGAGATCTACTTAACATATTACTGTACAAATTAATAATTAAGTGCTTTTCTAGATTTTTGACACTAAAATTTTGTCTTCTATCACTTAAAATATTTTTGTGTGTTGAAAACGTTCTGTCGACTTGAACTGAAGCGAGAGGTGCATATTTTAATGACTTCGGATGTTCGGGATCCAAATTTAAATAATTATCTTTAACAGTCGAACTTAATGATAATGATAAAATCTTTGATGTTTCTGTTAACTTTCGAAAACCAGCATAATACTGCTGTTTTTGCTGGTCGTTATAGTTTCTTAAGTGGATTAATTAAAAAATTAGAGATTGACCAAATATCTTTATTAGAATTAATTTCTATTGTAGAACGTGAAAATTTATTGAGGAATGCTTCAGGTCGAACTGGCAAAGTTGCACTAGATAAATTTACAATATTTCAGTTAAATTAAATGCTCAAATTGTTCCCCGTTTACATTTAAATAAAAATAAAGTCTATTTTCAAAAGCATTTCTGACATTTTCGAACACTTGTGGCGTTAAATTGCGACATTCCTCTTTTATTCCATTATATAAATCAGCTATTAATTGTGGCCGCTCATGGCGAGTAGACCGAACTCAATAGACCGAAACCAGTTGACCGAACTCAATTATTCGAATAGCAATAGACTGAAACGTCTTTAGACCGGAGCACCAATAGACCGAAAATCACTTGGTCAAAAATATGTTACGGTTACATTTATTAACAATAGCATCAACTTCCCTTCACACTTTATTCAGACTTAGGACTGGCAGCATAAACTGCTGGCGTGTTTAGAAGTTTTTTTGTTTGTTTTTGATTCTATTTTAAGTTTATTCTAGTAAATCATACAATACTTAACAGATATATCCTACCCAATTACATATTAAAAATTAAAGTGAATGATCGACTTGAATTTTCCTTGAATATCGAAGTTACTGACAAGGCGCTTTATTCTGTCAACACAATCCCGGTACCTTTTCTGGCTTCTGGGTGGTTCTTCGCCACTTACATATTGCTCTATTTTGAGTTCGTTAAGACTCTGCTCTCTCTGCATGGCTTCAATAAATTTCCAAATATTTGGATGGTTTGACGAACCTTGCTGGTCAAAGCCTCGAATCCATCCTTCCACGGAATTGTTGGTTTCAGGTACATCTTCATTCACACCATCAAAACAATTCCACATAATATGAGGAAAACGCGGCGGGCAGTGACAGTGACGTCGTTGAGGGCGTCTTATCCACGTATCCTCAAAGTAGTCTAGCACACCTTGAGCTTCTTGCGGAATAACATTTTCTTCGCACAATTGTTGATGCATTTGCTGTAGACACGAATGTCAGAGCAGGCAACAATCGCATTGTTAGGGCAAATTCAGTTTCTGCTTCATATCGACGCTGACTGTATGTGACGGAAGCAACACTTAGAAAAATGAAAAAAGCATCCCCGTTGCCTGGTTTGCGGAAATGCTGCAGACACTGCATTCATCATAGCTTATTCAAAGCTTATTGGTGAAACTGTCGGTTCAATGTCTTTCAAACTTGTAAGCAATCGAGTGTACGTTTCTTAGGTTTTACCCGGGAGTAGTGCATATACTAATGATATTGCATTGTTATATTGCAACCCATGGATTGTATATAATTGGCAAAATAGATGTGGCACAGTTTTAAACATGCCGTCTACGTACCAATGCATGGACTGAGCTAATAACCGCAAGTTTCTTCTTGTGAAAAAATTAATATTCGATCGTCAGCGGGTCCAGAATCAAGTAATAGAAAATCTGCGCCATTTTTAGTAATTTTGTAATTATCTGGGATCACAAGTTCTCTTCGATTACCAGACATAGCCGGAGCAGCATCATGCTTAGTTCGAATGTTTCGTATAGTTCTTTTCATGTTATCCACTTTTGGCAGTCTTGTTGACGCTGTCTGAGATAATCCCAAAGAGGCTTGCGATACTCTGAAGTGTGGAGCATCCTGGGTACGTCTTACTTCTTCTCTAACAGTTTGCATTACTTGAGCTGCCTCTATTTCAGCATCAGCTGCATGGTTATGTTGCCACTTTCTTGTGTAATATCGTTGTCCACTGATATAACACGAACACTACACTTAAATTTTTTATAACGTTCACGCCTCCAGTATATCTTCGTATCAATTTGTTTGTCTTTGATGTACAAATGACCATCTAATAACAATTTACGATGGCCTTTTACACTCTCTATGTACTGCAACACCATATTCAATATTAACTTTCTACAACACTCCTTAACAAGCTGTATACTTGGACTAAATCGAAAAATAAGAAAAATTGCATTTATACCATGGAAAATCATTATCGCAAGACTGCAATTATGTAAGTAGTGTCTTACAAGCTATTAGTGTGTTTTTGATACCCTTATCTATCTTTGTGACGATTTGTTGACAATAGGATTTAACCAATTTTAACATTCCTATCTATCATTAACGATAATTACACCAAGTATTTACGCACAAACTGGAGAAGGTTGCTAATGGGTTAATCCTGCTAATGACGTAATTATCTTCGTTTCCGGAAATCGATCGTGAGTAAATATTTCTAATAAAAACGCCTTAGTGATTAACAAAAAGCTTCTAACTAGCAATCACTTCACAAGTAATTATATTAGAACTAACTTAAAAAAGAATCAAAAACAAAGAAAAACTTGCAGTTTATGCTGTCAGTCCTAAGCCTGAATAAAGTGTGAAGGGGAGTTGATGTTATTGTTAATAAATGTAATTTTTCGAGACATTTAATGTCGTGGTGTCTTATAAGCAACAGAGTTCAAATGTCCCCATAAAAAGTAATCTAAGGGAGTTAAATCGGGGGAGTCAGCTGACCATTCAATAGCGCCCCTACGTCCTATCCAATGTCCTGGAAAAAAACATTATCCAAATAATTCCTAACTTCTAAACTGTAATGTGGCCCAGCTCCATCTGTTGGAAGTATAATTGTTCCTCGTCTATTTCGTTCAAGTTTTCTTCTAGACACTGTATGATAAGAGGATGCATTAGCTCTTCTAAAAACTGTAGGTACTTAGGTCCAGCTAAATTTTCCTGGACGAATATTGGGCCAATATTTGTTTATTAAGAATTCCTGCCCATACATTAATTTTTTGGGGATATTGTGTGTGATCTTTTCGAAAAATGTGGTGATTTACATCGCTCCTATATCGGCAGTTGTGTCTATTCACAAGACGATTTAAGTAAAAGCAACTTTCATGACTGAATCAAATAATTCGCAAAACATTTCTATTTTGCCGCATCATATTTGTTATTATTTCACAAAATTCGACTCTTCTGTCGAAATCACCGTCACCCAACTCTTGGTGAAGTTTAATTTTTTTAAGGGTGCATATTGTTTAATTTTAATATCTTATGGCAGGTTGATTTTGGCCCTCCCGAATAATTTTCTCAATGAAAGCTCTGGATCTAAATTAATATGCCCAAGAACTGCTAGTTGCACAGTTTCATCTACTACACCACGATCGTTTTTTATTATTTACAGATCCAGGTTGCAAACATTTTTCTATTAGCGTTCTCACATAAACGCAGTTTGGGTGGTTTTCATTTAATAACGTCGGCTTTTGAGAATAATTTTTGTTTGCAATTCCATATAAAATCATAATTTGAGTTCTCTCTTCCAGAGTGTAAACTATTGCAGTAAAAAAGTCGAAACTTTAAGAACAATATTACAAGTATTAATATTAATAAAACACAAATGTCATATTTTTAACAATTTTAACTTAAAATAAACTATTTCCATGACTAACTTATGATTTTTCGGAGTTAATAATTTCTATCTGAAACATTTAACTTTAAATATATCACAGATTTCATTATGTAAGTATCTAGTTTTTTCACATAGGAATATCGAGAAAATTGTGTTCTTGAAAATCAACCAAAACAAAATTTGGAGTGGGGTGGCTGGGAGCGGCAGGTGACGCGATTGGGCGGTATGAAATATACTGTTAATTGACCCCCTATATCCTTAACAACCACCAAAAATTTAAAGTTTTTGTCTTCAAAAACACTAGAGATAATTCAATATTAAGTTTTCGTGTGGGCACATGGTATAATATGTACCTAGTCTATGCTTTGTACATATTACGTACATTAAAATAGTTTTAATTTTTCGTTTATATATGTGTATTATAGAATATTTACTTTAATTAATAAAATAAAGAAAAAAATCTTGAAAACCAATTATGTATTTTAATTGTAAGACGAAGAACCAAACAATTACGGTCGCCTTTATATAACAGCCAATATTCTTCCTTTTTTTGGTGGCCGTTATTAACAGGTTTTACTGTATTTTAAACCAAGCGGTATATAACACCTCGCATTTTTTTCTAATCCTATGTTTACGATATATTTAAATACGTGTTATTCTCACATATGGTCATCTAATTTTTTTTCAAAAAAAACTGCAATATCTTTCTTTTGCGTGCATGAGTTTCTGTCACTCTCTTTTGCTTATTGATAGTTATATTGATATGCTCTATTTAGAAAAGTATAATTCCCTCTCCACTACTTTACATCTTGCCTATGGAAAATTCATTCCCTCGGTTAGAGTCCATCGATTATGATCTTGCTTTATGTTTCACGATAATTTGTCAATTTTTAAGGAATGTTAGAAAAATTCGTAGATATTTCATTTTGGCGATTACAGATATTTGTGATATTTACGATTAATTTACTAGGTCTTTAGTTTACTGTTACATTTATGAATTTAGAATATCTAAATTTAGTCTGAGATTTTCTCTCTATTGATAACTTGAGGTTGTACTTCCTTATTACGCTTTTTAAAAATTAATTGAGCCCCTATATATTATTTTACATATAAACACTTCTACATACTTTCCTTGAGATGTGATTTGCATAATAGCTCATTTATTATCGACATTTTGCAATTGAATATTAACCGCATTCAAACCTGTGACAACTGCCGAAAGCTATTTAGGATCTGAAGACAAAATTAAACTACAATAGTAAATATTTCCATATACTTATTATGAATTTAATTTTATATTTCCAAACAATATTGAATCAAATATATTTTTTTAAATTCACCTTATTAATATGTTTTATATAACGAGTGATCATTAAAATTTTCGCTCAAGTAAGCCATGTACACAAAAAGTATGTCCTAACTTAAGTTATTAGAGGAGATCTGTCATTATAATTTCAAACGTCATGTTTGTTAAAAAATAATTTGAAATGCTGACTTTTATATTAAATATATTTATAATTTTTATACAAAGTAATAGAATATTATAAAAAATGTGTAAAATGTTGACCATTCTCCACCAAGCATAATCGCACTCTATTTCATAGAGCATTGAAAACATTGATCAGTATTTGCGGTGAGTTATTGATGTGTTCACATTTTTCTATGATTTTATGTCTTAACTCTTGTAGATTATTAATTGGTGTTTCATAAAGAATATTCTTTATATATGGCCACACAAAAGAATCGATGACTGTTAAATCACACGATCGTGGTGGATATGGAATCGCTGTATTTCTACTTATTATTCTATTCCCATAAAATTGTTGCAAAAACTGAATATTTTGAAGTGTAACGTGAGATGTAGCCCCATCCTGTTGAAAATATCCGACCTGGAGTTCATCATTAGTCAATTGATTAGTAAAAACACTGAGAATATCGTTACGATATTTCTCCGATGTTATCGTGCCCTCAAAGAATATTGGTCCTATTAATCGGTGACGACTCATACCTACCCATACGCCTATTTTTTCTGGATGTAGAGGAACTTCTCTGTAGAAATGAGGATTTTTCCTGGACCACATACGCATATTTTGCGAATTAACATAACCTTTCAAATAAAACCAAGCTTCATCGGTGAAAAAAGTTTGATTTAAAATATTGTCTGTCATTGTTTGAATAAACCATTGGCAAAATTGTGTTCTTTTTTCATAATCCGTAGGTAATAGATTTTGTACAGAAGTTAATTTATATGGATACATGTGCAAGTCCTTTTTTAAAATTTTTTGACCTGTTCCATACGAAAGCCCTACTTGTTGCGAAACTCTGCGAATAGATGTTTGAGGAGATTCGTTAATAATTTGTCTGACATTTTCAATTACGTCGTGATTTCTCTTGAGAGGAGGACCGCTTCCTTTTTTCCTTAAAATACTGCCTGTTTGACGAAAAAGATTTACACAATGCATTAGCGTATCACGGAAAGTTTTATAGCTAGGAACAGTATTTGGATATCTCTCTTCAAACTCCGCAAGGGAATTTTCTATTGAATGCTGCCAAATACCATCAATTTTTTGAGATGTCAGGAAGGAACATTCTACCATAAACGCTTTATGCATATCATTAAATATGTTTGACAGATGTTTGAAATAACATCTTAATGACTAAAGCTACGACATAATTTTTATATACACGGCCAGCTACGAGTGAAAATTTTAATGATCGCTCGTTACTATACATAAACATAACAGAAATGTGCGGTTCTTAATAGAATCTTAAATAAATCACATGTTACAGATACTTGTTTCTTTGATTACACAGGTCAACAAATTTTCATTTTTCTTTAGAAACTATGCACAATTTTCGTTTTTTTTTACAGTTATAACAATAGTAATAACAAGAAATATATTCTGGTACGTAAGGTTTAGGAAATAAAACATTCAACAGTAAATGAAGTAATATTAATTAGGTTTGTACATTACATGGAGCTCTAAGGTATTGTCCTGTTTAAAATGTTTTTTTTTTCTATTCCGGTGTCGTAAACTGCTTATTACGATACCCCGTTGCGTGGTTACACAGTATCGTAATGTATTACTTTAACGCACTCTTTTTTTTTCGAAGTTGGTCACAAGTGTAATAAGTAACTAAATCGTTTTAAAAGATAGATATGGTTAGATATAAACGTTTGACTGTGATGAAAATGCAAATAAAAATTATTGAGAGAATACTAGAGACGTTTGCTAAAACTTTATTAGTACTAATTATACATAATAAAAGGAGTTCGACAGACTCTTACTAAAGGACTGTATCGATAAATTCGTTAACAAAGCTAAACGATATAAATACTTCTATTGAGATTACTTATCATCGTGAATACTGCAATTCTTATGTACTTTTACTGTAACACTAGAAGATTCGTTAATAGATATTCCAGACAGATTCTCGGAACACACTATATTTTGTTTGAATCCCTGCTGATTCACATTTACTAATAAATCACTGTCACTGTGATTTTAGTAGACGTATTAGGTGCAGTGTTAGATAGTATGAATTTCAGCAACGTCTAATTTTTTCTGGAATTATCAATGTAACCTTCAGCCCCAGCGGAAGATGTCCATCCTCAATGGCGCTTAATTGTAATTAAATCTCCTCCATTATTAGCCAAGTGTATTACACTGGATCGTCTAAAGTAATGTACAGTGAAGAGTTCAGGATTAGGTAATTTCAAGTAAGTAGCAATATTTTTTGGTACTTTTCCTATTGTATTAATACCTATTGAAATATTTACATATAAGCCATTTCTATAATGCAGGAAAAATCGCCTATGTGTAACATGACTGGGGCGAAGATGATATGATAATATTTTTTCACCAAATCAATCCATTATCTTTGAGTTATAATAAATTGTCTAGGGACATAAGTTTTAGATTTTAGCACGTCAACCATTATGACATCATTTTTAAACCGTATATCATCTATAATCATGTTTGCTATTTCTTCACGACGGCAAACTCCATTAAAGCCCATTATAAGAATGACCTAACATAATTTTAATATAACTATTATAACATAATAATGTACAAAATAAGTAAAATACTACTACAATATCATCGGCTTCTATTATAAATCGGTTAATGTGCTCTATTTCTAAAATCTTAGGCTCATAGCCTTCAGACAATCTTTTTAAATATGCTATTAGTTTAGAAAATTTTGAGATATCTGTATTTTTATAAATATTCGAACATTTTAACATCGAATATTTGGACCACAAGGAAGATGCCATTTTTATTTTACCTTCTTTGTCAAAATGGGCAATCATAATGTTTTCTGTAATAGTCACGATGTTATTTTCTTTATACCAAGTTATAAATTGGTTATATTCCTTTTTATAAATGTGTGGAGATTTTTTTGGCAAAAGATTTTCCAAATTGTCTTCTGCAATTTTCCGAAGCTCTGGCGGCGTGTAACTACTTATTTCGTCCATTTTGTTGTTAGATAGTTACATAAATTAGTCTAGGATTTAAATTTCAAAACCCATAACAATATTTCAAATATTTGAAATGTTAAAATTATAAGTTAGGGTAACCAACGTCAAAAAAAATTAATATCTAAAATTTTCGTATTGAACATGGCTATTATTTTAAACATTTTTTTATATTTAAAAGGCGGAATAGAAAAAATAGTATAAAATACACGTTTCATAAGACATTTTTGCGAATGTCTTATGAAACTTGTATCTTAATATATTATTTTTTTTTACTTTTCTTTAATATAATTCTTCGACACTTTATGATATCAGTATCCAACAAAAATCAGCAACCATTTCACTGTTCCACTTGCCCTGACAACGTTATTCAATAACAGAGGGAGTGCAAAAAATGTATTTTGAGGCTCATGTTGCAGCCTAATTGAAGCGTGCCCGGTTCAAATAGGCCAAGTGCCAAAAGTATAAAACCGAGATATTATCAAAAAACGATTATTATTGCATGTTGCGTTGATTGGCGTTAATAAATAACTATTCTGGATTAAGCTAAGCATTGGACTAGGTTTATGGATGTGTTGTATCAAGTCAATATTAAAATACTTTAGTTTGAAAAAGAGATATTAAAATATATTTTTTTTAAATTTAGAAACAATCGAAGTACCATATTAAAAAGATATGTCTCTATGTCCAGCGATAACGTTATAAAAACTTATAGAAAGTTAAAAACAATAATCACCAAGTCAGTAAGTAGTGTGTATTAAACATCGTTTACAAAAAACAACAGAAGTAAACATTACAAGAGTATTTAAATGTGTAACAGGTTTCTGTAATATTCTTTGTGTTCTTCCTTTTCCAGAAAGTTAATCATTGATGCTAATGATTTTTTTTTTGTTGTCTGTTATTTTGTTATCCGGCGGCAAAAGCAGTAGATTTGTGCTCTTCACGTCTGAGATAGATTTACTCTTTTTCAAAACATTAACATCCCTCCAAGGCTCAAACTCACTAAAAGTTTCTTTGACTTTAACAGTGGAAGGGTTTTCTCGCTCTACACGAAGCATGACTGCCTTGCTAATATTTAAATGCTTTTCCATGTCAACAATTTCGAAAGGGGGATGATAAACTGCGGATTTAATAACATTGTGTAGATCTTCAGGAATCATAGCCTTCATGACCCTTTTTCTCATTTCGATATGTGCAAAATCGCGATCGCAAGCCATAAAGCTGTGACCACTTATGAGGAATCTGTATTCTATAACATCAAATACCCCATGGGCCTGCAAATATATATATAGAAAAAGCATTACTTTATTTTTATTTTGGCCAGCGCAGTTGTCTGTCCAAATAATAACGTGTTTGTCTTTGACCACACTGCTATTCAGAAACCGCAATATACAAGAGGCAACTTCGTTTCCTCCTCTGCCTGCTACTCCTTCATTCCATAGATTCATATACCCAGTATTTGTATTGTTGTAGTGGATTCCTAGATTATAGCAACTGAGCTGACTTAAGTAAAACATATCACTGTGCGTTAGTGTAGGTAGGAAAAGGACTTGTTGTAAGTCTACGCTCAAGCAACACATACGACTGCCAGGCAACTGTGCATCTGTGGTGTCTTTTTTCATCAGCTTAAAAGCACTTTCAGCTTTGCGGTGGTGCAGCTCTAGCTTCTGTTTTGCAATAGTACTGCTCTGTAACTCAGCTCTAGCCTCACAAGTTAGTCTATCACACACTCGGCAAGTGTCGCTTCTGGGGAGGTGAAATTTCAAATTTGGAAAGTGTTCTCTAAAAACTCGGCTGTAAAACTTATACGAAATATTGGTTTCCGGATATTTTTCAGGAAAAGCTTTAAATAAACGATGAATATTAAGATCTGGGCTTAAATACTCTTTAGACGTGTGCGACCTTGAATAATGACTTACTTGGCGAGGAATAGACAATATGTGTTGCTTCACCATGTTCTTGTCTTCTGTAGTAAACTTTTTCAACTTATGACATGTTCGTTTATCAGTAAAGGAAGTTTCTCCGCTTTTCTTTTTTCTTATTATTGTTTGAAGTTTCATTTTTGATACCGCAAAAATGTCCATAAACGTTGATTTACAAACTCGAACCATCCGACCAGTTCCATCTGGAACTGTGTAGGCCATAGTGCCCTGGCGATGACTTTCTGATGGATCATTATAATTTCCATGGCGTCGTCTTTTTATTGGTAACACACTAATCAAATTCATCAGGTAGGTGCCTTGAATAGGTGCGGTTTCATCATAGAACTTTTTAAATAAGTCTAGTCTTCTTTCATAAGAAAGATTTTTACATGAGAAATAGCATTTACAGGACAACTAAAAAAATATTGTTTAGTAATGAAACTGAAAATTATTATTAAAGACTCTCTAACCTTTTTTTTTGGAGACAATTTTGTTACTTCTCGTTGCATAATCCTTCCCTGATATCCTTAGCTTGCTTTGTACTTCCCTCTGTCGTCCACGGATTTTTTGTTTCTTATTATCAATTGGTTATCACTTTATATGAGGCACAAAGTCACTTGCAGAAACACGCGCAAACATTCGTTAAAAGAGGGTTAGAAAAGCTGATCTGACAATTGGCACTTAGCTTGTTCTGAGAGAATTAACCTGGCACATACACATACTGCCATCTATGACATGATTTTTAAACTATAAAGAAATTACATTGGGAGTTGGCATCTTTACAGGACATGTCCGTTGGTATATAGAATGTTTCTAAAGCAAAAGCTCAAAAATGTAATTTTTGGCACTTGACCTATTTGAACCGGGCACGCTTCAATTATTGGTAACTTCCAAGAAGTTCATTAGTGAGTGCTATATAATTGTGAGATTTTCTGTTTTCTAGAAAATCGTGGGTAACATTATTAAAAGCATTCCAAGCAACACGCTTCAACTCACTTTAGATTTCTTCAAATTTTTTGTCTTGTTGTAGAAGTTTAATTTGGGGTCCTACAAAAATTCCTTCTTTAAGTTTTGCGTTTGAGATGTTGGGAAATTTTTATTTAATAATCCACGGCCATCTTTATTCATTGCTTTCACGAAATTTTTCATCTAATTTTATGTGTAATGGTGGTAAAAGTATTTTATCAGGTTCAACTAGTGACTTATGAAGTATATTCTTTTGTCCAAGAAGCCCTGGCTGGTCAGTCTTTAACGATGTAGTGGGAATTTCTTGATAGACTGTCCCACTCACAAAGGAAAAGCAATTTTTTGTATATTCTAGTTGTAAACCGAGTAGAATTGCTACGACTTTTGCGCTGATATACCATTTGTACATTTTGTAATTAATTCTGTCTAGAAGGAAAGTCTTATTTTCATACGTATAAATGTTTCCTATGTGTCATATTTCAAACTCTATTTCGATTGATAAAAAGACGCCATTTTTCGGGATGGTGTTGGTGATCTAAAATCGTCGATATTATTGCTGTATGAAGACCCTCGTTGGTTTAAAAATACTGTGATAGTTCTTTTTGACGATTACGATACATAGAAATATGTTTGCCTGAAGCTAACAGTTTCCATCCTTGGAGTCTAGTTCATGTTATTTTTGCTTTAGTTTTTGACGAATTCAGGTCTCGAATAAGATGATTTATTTCCAAATGATTTATTAAGTGTGGTCTTTCCTCTTCAGACGGCAAAGATTTATCATCGCTCTGTAATAATCTCACCATCGTTATCATTTGTAATAATACCACTATTTTTAACATACTCCGTGCTTTGCCATTGGCAACGTTGATTTCGATTATAATTTAAATCAAATCTGCCTATACTGCGGGTCATTAATGTATGTATTGTATTGCTCAAACCGTTGACTGGTTAAAACAATTAAGTTTTGTTTTCACTGCCACCAGCAATCACAGGCCTGATTGCAACGACCGCTGTATACCTAAATAAAAGGAATCTTATTTTCTAGTAGTATTCTCTTCGAAAGCGTCATGGGTCGGAGTGTAAGGAGCCAAATAAAACTCAATTCAAAACTCGTAACAAATTTACTTAATCTAAATGAAACAATTATATCTACAATGGGTTGGTTCTACTTATTACATAAATCTGTATGCAATTCCTATCAGAAAGGCGAGGGTTGTTGCTAATAAATATCTAACGACTCACCGAACTTTCAGGTTTGTATCCTTTTCGTCCTTCTTTGAACAGAACTCACTAGTTCACCTTATTTAACACACGACGATATTTCTCAAATAATTTTAAGATAAAATTAAATTATCAAGTTATATGAACACCACAATAAAATAAAATAATTGTTAAATTAAAACTTTACTTCTAATTCAGCGTTAAGGATGAAAATATCTATCCGAAGATTATATATATATATATATATATATATATATATATATATATATATATATATAATACCTTCGTAACCTTGGTATGATAAGGTAAACTTAATAAGTCGGCGATTAAAGGTCTGGTTTATTACTTCAAAGTATATAGACTATTAAGTATTATCGACCGTACTGTATAAGTAAAAATTCATTAACGGGTGAGGGGTATTTTTACTTGACAGACAGCTCACCCGTTAATGAATTTTTACTTATATATATATATATATATATGGCCGCGTTTGTAGACCCGAAGAATCTGCTAACTTCTGACTGCCTTCTGTCTGGCTCTTACTGACAGACTTGACTGACTGTCTGACTTTTTTCTTCTGTGTTCCAAGACTTTTAATCAATATCAATATATCACAGAACACGCTTTCTAAAATTGTCGTTATCAAACGTAATACACTGATTGGTTCTTTATATTTCCTTTTTTTTACACCTAATGTACTTACACCTTTCCTGGAATTCAAACCCATATTTCTTGTTACTGACTGTTCAGTTTGTCAACCTTTACAAGTTCATTTCGCAAATATGTCAATTTATGATCCGTAATTAAACGATGGAATTTGGAAGTAGTCAAGAACTCACAAAGACAATGAATCTAAGAAACAATCTACTATTCCGGTGATGAATACATACGATTTTATTTCAAACAAAAGGGTTCTACTGACCTGTGTGTATGGCCTTTACACATTATGTCAATTCTCGAGATATTTAAGTAAATATTTCTTTACAGACTCGATGCCTATTTTGTTCCGGTTTACACAATAGATCCTGTGTGACGATTTCCTGCCGATTCTTAGTACTTGCATTTTTTGGGCACCAAAGTTGCAATGTATTAGCTTTCTACATGTTCGAACTTAATTTCCGATATCCAGTCTGTCACACTAAACTTATCGACAATAGTTCTTTGTTGTTTAGTACGCCTCTTTTATTGGTTTATTCTTAAAAAAAGGCTTTGCGTTTTGTGTAGCTTTAACTTGAACTCGCGAATAGGAACTACATATTTTTCAAAGTTATATTTACAAAAAAGAGAAAATGGAGCGTTTATAAATCTAACTAAATTTTGAATGAAATTAAAATAAAAGATAAACAAATGCTCTAAAATAAAGTTCTTAATAAAACAAAAATTAAATAAGGACTTTCTAAATGGATTTCCATTTTATTACAGCTGGTCGATAACTTAACACTTGCTTCTTTTGGTTTGGTAACATTATAGTCTTCATGTAACAGAATAATTTGAAACATACATGAGTGGGTAAAATCCTCACCAGTTTTGTATAATACAAAAGTATTTTTAATAATATAAATTATTATTAAAAATCTGGTGTGAAGAACACAAATACAAGTTCAATATTAATATTTTTGTGAACGTATCCTTCTCCAGAGACGAAGATTCGTATTTCATCTTTAAGTACGCCTCTGTTGGAGAAGGATACCCTCACAAAAAGAACGACTTCGCTATCTTATAGAAATTATTAAGACCGAGCGTAGAAGTACATTCAGCGCTGCATATTAGCAAACGACCGAAGCACTCGCTCTCTCTACATAAGAAATGCAGAACTAACGAAGTGTTTCCAAACTGCCGTATCTCTAGAAACTGTATTTTTCGTGTTTTCACGACTCTTTATGGGATGACCGAATTCGTAATGTAACAGAATAATTTGACATCAGACCAGATTTTTAATAATATTTTATATTACTAGAAATACTTTTGCATCATATTCTTCACTCGAAACGCCTATGTGTCTTGGTACTGATAAGGCTTCTGAATGAGATACTGGACGAGTAGCAGAGGACAGACCAGCATAATTAATATTTTTCTTATTTCTGTTGGAAAGTTTTCGTGCAGAAAAGGTAGCAATCAGTCGAATGGACCGTTTGTTCATGCCAAATTACAGCTCTTGCAAATAGCATAGCGCCTTTCTTTCAATATTTTAGTAGTATTTTCTTTCTCTTATGTAAAAGTAGTTTTGAAATTTTGTAAAATATAATGCGTTTTTCGAAGAAACTATTTAAGAAAATATCTCAGAATCCTAACATGATGCAGCAAATATTGAATCAGATTCTGAATCAGCATGACAAAAGACATGAACTACACGTATTGGTGTATATATTGGTGGTTCTTTTTGGAATGATTAATTTTTTCTTTCTACTTAGTGTTATTCTTTCAACGCGAGAGTTTAGGTGTAGTTTCTGTATTTTTAGATAAGGGCGCATGTTGTGGAAATAATATAAGTAAGGTCTGTCTATGTCCATCTAATTATTCCAAATGAGTATGTTAAGGTGGATATTGGGAAAGTGTTAATTGCTTTTGTTAGATTTTTAGGATTTAGATATGATTTGGGAATGGCGATTGATTAATCTACTGTTGTTTTATCTCTGTCATTATACGTGTGTGGTTTATGTATTTATTTTGATGAAAACCAAAGAATTTGTAAGTGTATTGTTTCCAGAAAGTCTATTTCAACATTATTGTTTCTTTTTTAACAGGCTGCTTCCATTTTCGTTTTTCAACGTTCAGTACTTTGCATTTGTTTATACTACAGCTTTTATATTTTTACAATTGACCACTAGATGGTGCTTTTGATATATGTAATCACTATATTCTTAAAGTTTGACATTTGTAAATGAGAAATCCGCGATGGCTTAGAAATTGAGTATGTAGTTTGTTGACAGTGACAGTTTTAAAGCAGTAAGTTCGTAAAATAATGGAGATTACTCGTAAAGGTTTCCGTTGGATGATTTTTACGATTATAGAAAAGGCCTAATTCCACAAGAATGGATTGTATTGCTTCGGTCAACTTTTGGTAATGAAGCACCATCAGAGAAGACAGTTTACAATTGGTTTGCAGAATTTCGTCATGGTTGTGCCTCTGTGAGTGATGAATCACGTAAGGTCAAATAAACACTGTTGTGATTCCGACAAACATTGATGCTGTACGGAAAATGATAGAACACGATCGACATGTGACTTACAGTGAGGTAGAGGCATATCTTGGCATATCGCAGACTGCAATTCATTCAATTTTACATTAATATTTATTTGTAAAAAGAATATGTTCCAGATGGATTCCATATAACTTGACCAAAGCACAGAAAGCAGCTCGTCTCAATCGGTGTAAAGAGATGTGCCAAAAATTCGAAGTAGGAACCGCAAAATCCGTATACAACATCGTCACAGGTGGCAAAACATGGATATGTGCCTATGAGCCGGAAACCTTTCTTCCCAGATTTTGTAAAAATATAAAAGTTGACCCTCGTGGCAAATTCTATCTTAAAATTGGAGTTTATTTCTTCTGTGATTTTCATTAATCCTCTCATTTATGTCATTGTGGATATGTAAAATTTAGCATCATCCATGTACATTAAATGATTTTATTTAATTGCTGTGTTCTTTTGCTGTGTGTGCTGTGTTTTGTGTATGTGATTTGATATTGAAACCGTATTGTGTTTCGTTTAGAGGGTTTGATAATGGATTCAAGCATAAGCAAAACTAAAGTGAAGTAAGCGAGTCGCCCTAGAAAATTCCTCGTCTGATATCTATGGTCTCTGCCTGTATGATACCTATTGTTGTCTTTAATATAATTATTATTATTAATGCAGATTCGACAACATACAGCGGCAAACCTACCCTGAGTCTGTGCAGATTAATATTGCGGGCGATAGCATTGGATTGGGTGCAGTAGGGAATGAATGTATAATTAGCAAAATTAAGGCCGTGGGGCTTTGAATGCCGTCACGGTCGAACAATCTCCAAAGAAGGGCAAGAGAGACTGGCTTTAAGTGGAAAACAGCGCTCACTTTTAATAGTTTGACGACTTCTATCTTAAACATTTATGTTTTGCACATCAATAGCGAAAGTCACGGTATTCGGTACAATTCAATGTAAATATATAAACTCGTTTTTCGTCACTATTTTGAGGGTTAATCTAATTAACACAAAAGAGCATAATATTGTTATTTTAAAAGTTACAATTACAGCAGCATCATGATCTGTTCTAAATTCAGTAGAGCTTAATTGAACACCGGAATGGTTTGAAGCATTATTTACAAAGTGAACAGTCGATGATTTTATGCTTTTCAGCATTTGCTTTACATCCACATGCACATTAATTATGGCTATTTTGAATAAAGAGCGTAAATGTTTGGAAAAGAGTAACTTGTAAATACAAAGTGCCGTGAATATTATATTTATAAACAACAAATGATTTCGCTTGTTGTTTATAAATATTTCACAAACGAGAAATTAACGGGAACACTAACATCGACACTCGCTCAATTCAATATAAAGAAAAGTAGACGAGGGTGAGAAACAATTGATCAAAAAAATAATATATACAATTACCGGCAAAAAAGACCGGCCACCTCAATATTCTACATAAGCTTATTGTTTTATTGATTAGTGTTATTGATTTTCCACTTAATGGTATAGTAGCAGCATTACTGAAGTAAGTTTAGTATCGGGTATGGCCTCCTTACGTCGCGAAGTCGACGCGGTATCATGTTAATTGAATTTAAAATCTTTCCGTGAGGAATTGGTTCATATTACTCTTGTAGCACGATACGTCCATCTTGCAGAGTATTTGGTAGAACCGTACGACGAGGAATGGCTCTTTGAAGTTGATCCCAAAAATGTTCAATTGGACTTAGGTCCGAGCTGCGTGTAGGCCCTTCTAATCGCCGTATTCCGACCTCATCCATATATTCATTCACTACGTTTGCCACATGGGGCCTTGCATTATCGTGCAATAACACGGGCTGATCATCAATAAAAGGTGCAAACGGGATGACTATTTCCTGAAGAATGTCCTCTATGTAGCGGTGAGCGTTTAGAGCTTAATTTTCAACAAATTCAAGATTGGTGCGTTGTTCACTGCAGATACCGGCCCAAACCATAAAGGAATCCCCATTGAATGAGACTCTTTCTGATATTGTGCAGTTTAGAAACCTTTCATATTGCCGTCTATACACCCGTTCGCGACCATCAGGTGACCGTAAACAAAACTTCGATTCATCAGTAAAACAAAACATTACTCCATTGATGTAAGGTCCATATGTGTTCTCGTGTAAATCTAAGTCGCACTTGCTGATGCGACAAACGTAACTGTACTCTCATTATCGGCCTACGGGAATGAAGTCCTGTTACGTGTACAAAATCATTCTGAGAACTTGCTTGAATTTTTTAATCTAATTACCTCATAATTAACCTCTTCAAGACAACTTGGTCCGCTCATTTTTCAACATGTACGTTTTATTCTATTTTATATTATTATATTGTTAATTTTCGTGCAACTTAAGCCTTTCCAAACGTTAATTCCTCCAAATTTTAATTCAGTTTCTATTATTTTGGCCGACCCTATATTTTTCAAATGATTTTAATTCACGTTTAGGTATGCGCCATCTATTATTGTTAATGCTTAGTCTCGAGTGCGGTACATTCTGTTGTACCCAGTTTTGGTTCCTTATACTGTTTGCTTTATTGTCATAAACCTTCTCGTAATTCGTGCACCTATTTTAGGGCCTTTTTCGTCTTTTCACTCTTTTAATTCATTTAGTTCCAATGCTATTTATTAACTCATTCGTTGGATGCGCCCTCTTTCCGTCATTTTGAGTTCTTCCATTTACAGAGATCTGTACGTTGGAGGTGTTCTTTTTGGAATATTTTCCGGCTTCTGCTAATCTATTATTGGACGTATTGTGTACTGTTAGTTTCTTATAACGATCTTCAATAGTGTATGAGATTTTGAGAAATTATTTTCCTTCTTTTAAATATCCGAACATTTTGGTGACGTACGTCCGCCATTTGCTGAACACGTTGAACTCTTCCCGTTGACTTCTTCTCAAGTTATCAAAGCGCTTGCTTGTATTTTCATGGCTGAAGGAGCAATATCTGAGGATTGATTTGATATTAGTGCTAAAACCCGAGTGGCTAGCATGGACTACCGTTTTGATAAAATTTTATCGAGGATATCCCACGTGGAATCCAAACGGCCATTTTGGACCGGAAAATTTTGGTTGGAGTATCTGTCTCTACCGTTTAAACTTCCGTAAGGTATTTCTAGGAGGAGAGTCTTCAGGAGGGCTAGGCACCCCTTTTGTCGAGCTAAGTGTAGTAATAGATTCGTAACTAAAAGAGGGTTTTGTTTACCCAAAATTTACACAACTTTTGAAATTTACGGTAGAGTTTTGCTTGTTAGCAATTTAAATCTTAAGAGAACTCCAGAGAGGGGCTTTTACCTTCCCTGAGTAACATAGGTGTTTAACCAATCACTTTTTGTAGACAGATATCGGGCTTCACCCACCAATCTTGTACGGAAGGCATAAACGCCTGACAACTTACTTAAACAATCATTTTATAAACTAATTAATTGGTTGTCTGGCTTATCTAGCAACTGTAGCTTAATTCAATTTCATTCACGAGGCTCAGAACCTCCTGTAGAGCTTCCGTAATTAATTAGGGGTTACGTCAAGACCTATTTTATGGTTAATTAATTTGTAAACTTTAATGTACAGAACCGCCGTTAAGAATTCCTAACTTGTGTTCTAATTTATTATGTTTTGATTTAATGACGTATTAATATTTAATCGTACATTTATTAATCACCTGGGTATACGGGGTGGTGATATCTAAACAGGTGTGCCTGTGCTTTAGAAATTTCAGCTTACACCTGAGACTTATTTGAGGCGTTTTTCTCTGTTTCTTTATCAGTAGTTATTTAATTAACTTATAGATATACCCGGTGGCTAATTAATTTGCGGGGTATTGTCATATTTTGTAAGTTCCGAATCTCTAGCTTTTAAAATTTTATCTACTTTTAAAACTTTATCTTTTGTAATACTGTATTTGAACCTGTTTTGAAATATTTATGAAGGGGTGGCAAACCTAAATTTATTTGACCATTTCATTTTCCGATATACTGAGACCTGCTTTAAACGAAGATTTGTTTTGAACTGAATTTTATATTAAAGTTTATTGTTGAAGTTATTCTTTGTGTTTGATTTCTTTTCCCTACTTGTGTTTGGACGAGCACAGTTCTTCGGATTTTGCAGCAGAAAGGTAAGAAGGGTACTACTCTCTCTTGTGTCTGAGGCCACCTAAGTTCCGCCCGCATCCGTATATACTGGGTGTACCTTGCCGTGTACTCTTATGCGGTGGCGCCTTCTGAACATCTTGCGATTTTGAAACTCGCACGCTCTACAATCCATTGAGCTAGTCGGCGGGGTGTTTCGACGGAACGTCTACCTTCAGGTGGGTCAGGCCAGGAGGGGTGGTATTGACAGAACAACTTGCGACATCCTTGTTACATGCGTGCCTGCTGCTAATTGGATCGCGATTAGGTAGCAGTCCATGTTCTGCAAGCCTCCTTCTTAACGTTCTTTCACTCACAATGACTCCAC
The DNA here is from genome assembly GCA_935421215.2 of Melolontha melolontha. Taxonomy (NCBI): domain Eukaryota; kingdom Metazoa; phylum Arthropoda; class Insecta; order Coleoptera; family Scarabaeidae; genus Melolontha; species Melolontha melolontha. The sequence goes on from OW285241.1 coordinate 98,135,475, forward strand.
GTACCATTTCTTAATTATGTCGAAAAAAACAGCAATAGATCTCTAATTTTTTAAAGTATTCAACACGATAAAACGATCATCAACAACAGTTGTTGATCTTCTCCTGCATGATCCTTGTTGCCTAGTAAAACTACCTGTCTCTATGTGGCGATTCCAAGCATCTTGAACTATAGTTCGAGGTATTCCTAAAGTGTGTGATACTTAGTGCTGACTACGGCCATCTTCGATTAAAGCAACAATTTGACCCACATCCGCAGTAGTTAGTGTCATGTTGAAAGAACAATATAACTTATAGCAGTCAAATAGACTCAATACAATTATCTGACAGATGTAAACTTCGTTTTTTTCAAAAGTCGATGGCATACTGTGTATAAAGGCAAACTTAATAAAAATTACGAAAATGCATTTTTTTGCAAGAGAGTGCCATCTTCCGATATTTTCATGTACTGGGAATAAATTAAGAGAACTTTTTCGAAAAACATAAACTCCGATCATTCACGACAAAAAGTAAAAAGCATAATTACGATATCACACCGTTACAATGAATATACAAGGAGAAATATAAAATATGGTGAGGTGACCGGTTTTTTTTGCCGGTGGGTGTATATAGTAATTGCGCGAAGAGGCACTAATTCCGTAGGCTTTCATGGCCGTTGTCCCATGTAGTACAATCTTCTTGCGGGCTTCACCGTATTGTCGTAATTTCACTCGACGTTTCGCTGTCCATACTGCCAGCTTCTTCAGGACCTAGTATCAGACTGATTCTCTTCGTTCTCGTTTATCCTTATATATGGCCTTGGTTCACAGGGCTGTGACCGTCTCGCTCAATTCCTTGTGACGGATTCTCGTAGTAGGCTCTTCCAGGCATTGCTGAGTCTATAGCCGTCCTCGCGGTTTAAATTGCGTCTGTCTTCACTGGCAGGATCAGCTTTTCATCTATGACAAAGGCGGGGTGGTCAAGACTTTTCCTGTCTGGGACTGCGGCAGTAGCCATCACGGTGCATTTCTCCCTATTCATGGAGAGCGATCGCTCTCATCATTGGAATCTCTTGGTCATGTTGAGCAGGGCCTAGGCGTTCCTAACATTATCGGCAAAAAGTACCAGGTCATCGGCATAGCCTAGGCATGTCAAAGTGCATTCGTCGTCCAACGTCAGACCTTTGTTGGACTTTTCTAGACGTATGATAAACTTATCTATTAAGATGTTAAATATGTATGGAGAGAGAGGACCACCCTGCCGAACGCCCCTCCGGATCTCAGTGGGGGGCGTAACCTATCCGAAACACGAGATCTCGGTCGTCGCTCCTGTATAAGCATCCGCGCAATTTCTGTTAGTGGGACGCGCGACCATAGCTCCTTGTCGCTCGAACCATTTTCTTATTTATATAGCTTCTCTAATAACTCTTCGATGGTAATTCTTCGTTGTTGCAACTACCTTTGCTTCTTCAAAATTAACTTTGTGTCCGTTCTCGTGTACATGTTCTGCAATCGCTGACTGTCCTATTTCTTTTTTTTCGTGTATTGATCTGATCTTCCTTAAGTCTTTTTCCAATTGAACTTCCTGTTTGTCCGACGTAGTTCTTGCCACTCTCGCATATTAATTTATAGACCGCTTCTCCTTTAATTTGGGATAATTTATCCTTGATATTAGAAAAGTTGTGTTGAGTGGTGATAGTAGTACGTACTAAAGCGTAGTGTGTCGAGTGAAATTACGACAACATCCGCAAAACCCGCTAGAAGACTGTACTACAATGTATTTACTATTTGGTGTACCTGTACATATCGCTAGGAAATATATTACAAAAAGACAACACTGTGTTGATATTAAAATTAAACTCCAGCTACAATGTGTAGTGTTTAATCCTGGATACGTATTCGACAACTAAGTTGCCATTCTGAGTTGTAGAAAAAATTATTGCAATTGCAACACCAGTACACACTTTATATAATAAAAACACCATGGTATTTATATCCTTAAATAATAAATTATAGTTTTGAACTAAATTAAACAGTCATAATTTGTGAAACACAACACATATATCTTTACACGAGGGATGTTTCTAGAGTGCGAGCGATATTTGCGAAGTTCTAGGAAATGAGTTAATAATTTCTTAATTTTATTAATTTGGATCTATATTACATTGTAGCCGATCGATAGCGAGTGGTAAGTCACTGGATTATCGTACCGGATTTCCTGCGATTAAGTCTTCGGCATGTTGTCCGAGAATATTTTAGTAGTGTTGGTTTAATGCGAATGTCGACAGCCAAATATCTTCAATCATTACAGGGGCGCGGGTATAACCAATTACGAGGGACATTAGCAGAGCATAATGTCCCCTCTAATTGGCGTTTAGTTGTTGGGGGTTCTTAAAACATAAATTATTATTATTATTGTAATTTTTCAACATAGCTTCCATTTTACTGTACACACTTTTTTTTTGTGTGTGTGTCAGGTGGAACGCTCATGCTCGCCTTATCTTGTTTTCAGCTTAAGGCAGTGTGGGACTCAAAACAAATTTTGCCTACCCACCAAAACCACCTCCTTTGCTCCTCCGACATGCTGGAATCTACATGATCTGTTTTCCCTCGGACATGTCGGGTGTTTCTTTAAAGTTTTCCTCTTTCCCTTTCCTCCATCTCTTTGGTACGAAAAACCTCTCCTACATACTCGTTGATGTTATCGAAATATATTTTACCACTTGTCATTATGTTGATAATACTTCCTGTACTCAATTTCTTCCCTATCCTTTCCTCAAGTTTGTTTCTCTGGGAGCTCCACCTTTCGCAGGTCATGACCGTGTGCTCTGGCGTGTCCCTAAGTCCACAGTAATCACATATGTCGGTTTGTGTGATACCCATTTTTTTGGTGTAGGTTCTGAACTGCCCATGGCCCGTGAGAAATTGCGTCAGATAGTAGTTCGTTCGTCTATATTCACATTTCACCCATACTGAGATATTAGGGATGAGGGACTTTGTCCATTGTCCGGTATCCCGGTGTTAGTCCCATATCTGTTGCCATTTTTTAAATGTGTGTTCTCTATATTCCTTTTCGGGCGTTCTCACAGATCGCCCTCCATTATTCGGTCTATATACCTTCTGAAACTATCTACTGTATAGACTTATCGCAACGTGAAACCAGTTGGTTTAAACCATCTTCGTTTTGAGAGCTTATTTTAACCATTGGTATACTTTTACACCTAATTTAAGACTTGAAATAGCACACAATGCCGAGGCTTTTTCAATTTTAGATACAAATGATAGCCGCTGGACGCCAAATCTGGCAAACAAAGGTGAATCGAGGAGTAACTAGTGGCGTAATCCGTTTAAAACGTTCATCTCCAAGGTTATTATTACTGTTACTACACTGAAATTGAAAGTTTGTTAGTTTGCGATGGGGTTATGTTAACTGTGATGACTAATACTCTCAATATGATACCTGCAAACCCTTCTTCTATCTCAAAAGTTAAACAATAACCGTGACGCTCCAGCTACCCAAAACAGCTCTATATAACACCTGCTGCTGGCACGTTTTAAAAGATTTTAATTAGTTCTAGTAGTTTGTTTGGTGAAATTTGCATTATGACCGTATTATATTTTCGAGTGTCGTTTGTAAATCCTGAAACGGTAACCCAAAATTTAAAAAATAAAATGTAGCTTCTTCCACCAACGTTGAAAGTGGACACCGTGGCAAAATTGAACTCGACATAATTTTGGTACAATTACCATCGCAATCATGTTTATCAATCTGTTGGGAATTTGTCACGGTGAATAGTTAATGGAATAATGATTATAATTTTTAACTAACTATGCTGCTTTGATTAAATATTTAAAAAAATGGGTACAGCGATTAATTAATTGTGCCCGATGCCATATATACTGGTTGTATTCTTTAACTTGAAACTTTCAAATATATCGAAAAATAAATAGTTCACGAAACAATATCCATATTTAAAATTTAATAATTCAATGGATTCAATCAATTAGTACTAGAATTAGTACCTCACTCTCTCTGCTTGTAGGTAGGGCGGGGCAGCTTTGAAATCATAAAATAGGAACCCGTATATGTTATTACAGATTCGAGTTCTACTAGAAAAAGTATGTAGGATTTGTCTGAAATATATTTTTTTCAATTCATGATAGATGGCGCTGTAATCAATGAAATTCATTTTTTTAATTTCTCGCACTGGGAACTGCTTACGATTCTGCAATTCCTTTTCAAAAAATACCACGCAAAATGACTTACCAGGAAAGTAACGTGCGTTCATTTGAAAAGTCAATCTAGTAGCATGTGATTTACTGAGAACATTTTGAAGTATGTCGTACTGAGAACATTTTGAAGTATGTCGTAAATTAAAATTTACTACTTAACCTACGAAGTCGTATATTTTGACAGTTTCATACATACAAATAAATAACAAATAATAGGAATTTATTTAAAACTATAACAAATATTGAAAATGTTGTCCTTCAAGATCAACGCACTCTAAAATCCTCCGTTCAAAATTTCTGATGATATTCTGCAACATTACTGGATTGTTATTAATTTCCATGCATTTCTGTTCGATTCTCTGTAGCATATCATTCAAATTTAATGTAGGTGTTCGAAATATGTTATTTTTTAGATAACGCCACAAAAAGAAGTCGCAAGGTGTTAAATCGCATGAACGTGCAGGCCAGGCAATTTCAGTATTTCGACTAATTATACGCTCATCAAAAAATACTCTTAAATAATCCAAAGATTCTGCAGTACAGTGACAAGTTGCTCCGTCTTGTTGGAAATATGCATTTTGAAGATCATCATCATGCAACTGATTGACAAATGGTTGTAAAATTTCCGTACAGTATCTTTGAGCAGTTAACGTTCCCTGAAAAAATATTGGTCCAATGATTCGCCTTTGGCTTATCGCTGCCCAAACACCAATTTTCTCTGGATGTAGCGATTCTTCGATAATTACATGTGGATTTTCACTACTCCAAATTCTTATATTTTGTGAATTTAGGTATCCCGTTTTATAAAACCATGCTTCATCAGTAAAGATGACTCTTTGCGAAAGTTCTCCATTTTTGTTCATATTTACAAACCAATTACAAAACTGTAGTCTACGTGGGTAATCAATTTCTAACAATTCTTGTACTGCTGTGGCACGGTATGGACAAAGTTGCATATCTTTTTTTAATAACTTGTGAGTTGTACCAACAGAAAGGTTTATTTGTTGACTCAAATGTCGACCATATGTTTGCGGTTCATTTTCAATTATTTCTTCAACACGATTGACAACTTGAGGTGTACGTTTCTTAACTGCTCCGCTGCCTCATTTTCTTAAGAGACTACCAGTTTCAGAAAAAAGTTTTAAAGTTCTATCCAAAGTATTCTTAAATTGTATATAATCTATTACAAAATGTGGAAACTCAACTTGAAATTCTACCATGCAATCTTGAACTGAATAAACCCATAAACCATCAATTTTATTACCACATCGAAAATAAGCCTGGACTAAAAAAATTTGATGTTCTAATGTGAAAGCCATTTTAAAACTGAGAAGCAATAAACCAGAATCGACCCACGATTATTTTATGCACTAACTGATATTTGTGATTGACATTATCAAATGCCATTTGGATTTACGTTTACGGAACAACAAACACATACTAATATATTTGCGTCTTATTCTATCAAAATTTCAAAGTAACCTAGATTGACTTTTCAAATGAACACTTGTTACTATATCGTAACCCAGAAACGGGCGTCCTTCTTCGCATACTTGCTCAATGCGATTTGCTTCGCTCATAACTTATCGAAATGCTTTCAAATAAAGAAAAATGTATTTTTCCTTTAATACACGTTCCTATGCTGAAAATAATTTGTATCAAATGTTTTTTGTATATACAATGTATGTCTTTAAGTTGTGTTATTTCTTCCATTCGTATTTTTTCTAATTCCGAAAACACAAAATAAAGGTAGAAAAGAAAGAAATAACTTCAAGAAACAACTTATTTTACTCAGTTCTAAGAATATTTTAAAAAGGAAAACACCTATTTCAGTTACGCGGTTAGTAGTACCTACTACAAAATGGAGTATTTACCTATACAAGAGAAAATTGAAATTCTTCTGGTGTGTGGAAAAGCTCGCAGAAGTCTTGATAATACTGTCAATCTCTACCCTCAGCGTTTTTCGGATAGGATTCGCTCACGTGCTTTATTTTACCGTACTATTAAACAATTCACTACCGATGGAAGTGTTCAACCGAAGAAAAGGATCCGACAAGCAACTGTAACCAGACAAAATAATGAAGTGGCTCTATGAGCTGTAGTGGCTGTTAATTCACTCATGTTAGCACAAAAGAAATAGCTCACGATTTTGGATTGTCCCACACCACTGCTTGAAAAATTTAAAAAAGTCATAAATATCATCCATATCATGTGTCTTTACATCAAGATCTTCATGGCGTTGATTTTCAAAATCAGGTAATTTTTTGTCAGTGGGTATGTAAACAATTACCATAAAACCTCAATTTTTTTCAAAGCGTCTTTCACAAACTACGGAACGGTTAATCGACGCAATACACACGTTAAACGGACTGTCATCGGCCCCACATTATCGAAGGCTACTTGAATAGTGAAATGTACCGAGACGTTTTGGAAAAGAACTACCTCAAGACGTTAATTTCGAAGTGCGACAGAACATGTAGTATCGACATGATTTTTATCCAGCACACTATTCGGTGGTAGCATGTGATGTACTTGATCGTTATTTCAATAGTCACTGTATCAGTAGAGCTGGTTCATTAAATTGACCTGCTAGATCACCAGATCTTACTTATCTCAAATGCAAAGTATACAATCAAGTATCAACAACACGTGAAAATATGATATGAACGAATCAGAAATGCTTGTGCCGAAATTCCAGAAGATATACTTCTCAATTTTCTACACTCATTTGAAAATTAAGTGCATTGAAGTCGAGGGCCATCATTTTGAGCAATTACTTTAGTTGAAAGATGAGCACGTGAGGGGAAATCTAGCACTCTGATAAAAGTGATTGTAAAGGGACTTACATAAATGAAGCACCCTGATACTTGAAAGGCGAGGAGACTCAGGTTAATCAAACACCCCAAGATGGTACTACGTATACGTCGTTGATGTTGGGTTACGCTAAAAGTAATTTATTCACGAGCGATTTACATTTCTACAAGTGACATTTTCCCATTTATTCGAAATTTGTAAAACGAGTAAAGTTTTTCTAAGGTTAATTTTTAGTATTTACAAAGGAAACGTATTTTTTATTGCACACGTACTGCAGAATCGCATGCATAGGTCCTCAGTGCGAGAAATTGAACAAAATTGAATTTCATCGGTTACAGCGCCATCTATCATGAATTGAATCCTACGTACTTTTTCCAGCAAAATTCGAATCTGTAATATAATATACGGAGTTCTATTTAAAATTTCAAAGTTACCCCCACCCCACCTACCTGGAGGGAGAGAGGGAGAAATTATAGCTGAATGTATTTCCTCAATTGCTTTTATTTCTTACCTGCTAATGTAAATAAATGCAGCACGTTAAAAATTAGTTTTATTTAAATTCCATTAAATATATTTACCTGAAGAACGATTCAAGTAAGGAGGGGCTGCTCTCGTTATGTTCTATTGCAGTTTGAGTCGCTACAAAATCCCTCGATTGTACATGACACTCAATACAATCGAGAAGGTCATTAATGTTACGTCAAGAAGGGCAGGGGGCCCGCATTAGATCCTTGAGAAACACCAGATGTAGAGACGAACTCATATATTTTGTTGCCAATTATATTCAATATACGTTGTTATTGTAGCATTTTTCTTTTCTACGTATATCATTCTGCCAAATGTACTTAAACTCTTAAAATCAAAAGACGGCAATAAGATATTTACATCTGTGTTCGAGCAACGCCAACATTGAAAAATGAAAAAAAGCGTATTGAAATGAAGCTCATTTCGATACTGTTTTGGGTGTCATAATGAGTTTCTTTCTTAACCCTGCAGGCTACGCGCCGGACTTTTTAACACCATTAGACGCATGGAGCACAATTGTAATCCATTAATGTTTTAATACTAAAATTGATATTACCACAAGTATAATGCACAAAATTTATTAAAACAGTAATTATCTATATAAAAAACAATATTTACATTAAAAAATATGTTTGCGTTTATAATTAAACGACCTTTTAGTAATTGTCAAAACAAAATGATTATGCTGGACATTTAAACTAAACATTAAACAAGGAACAAAATCAATGAACTAAAATGACTAAAGCTTAGCTATGTTCTTCTAACAATCTTCATTTGATACAATGGAATGTTGTTCTTCATCTACGCAGTTCGTGCAAATTAGTTTCAGATATGCCGGACAGGTCCACCGATTACAGTTACTGCAAGATTTTCTCGTGGTTTTGTTTCTCGCTCTTCCACACAAATAGCAACGTCCAGTGGTTGAGTTACGATTTTCTATTTCTTTTGGAATTTCGTTACTGATTTTTAGTAAAAATCCTATGCGTTGCTTTATTTCAGGTGATATGTGGGGATTTTGGAACCGTTTGAACATGTCTTATTAGGTGGAACGCTACGTCCTGCAAACATTTTCTTTTTGTGATTTTTGTTGATACATTATTAAGTTTATAAATACCATAGCATTTACAGCAGAAATATTTAAAAGATCAAAAAATACTGTAAGAGGCCAACGACGAGAATTCCTAGACACGTCATATTGAGTGCAGAGCTGATCTACTAAATCAACACCAAATTTAGTTCCATTATAATCAGTAATTAATTCCGGCTTCCGCTGCTCTCCAGTATTCTCATCAATAGCCATCTCGTGATGCATTGTTGATAAAGCCAGTAAAACTTTATTCTTTTTTGGGCAATGCGAGACCAAAGTGAATTTTCCCTGGAAAAAAATAAATAAAGAACTATTTAATTCTCTGCTTTTTCCGACTACAAATTCTGGCGGCAGTTGGGTCTTATTTTTACGAATCGTCCCTATAATAGTCAGCTTTTTTACTAAAAATCATGGTGTTTCATTTAAACACCATTTAGTAATACTTGTAATTCTTTATTTATGTACTGTGTATTTACATTACTATTTATTATTCTATAAGCACAGACCAAGCTTACTGTTGTATGGCTGTATTCATTCTTGCTCCTTGCACCCATGCCGTATTACCAACTTATATCTAAAACCTATTGCTACCAACTTATAATTAAATCTTATCCTAACATCTCCCTCCTTAACATATTACAAAACCTTAAACTATTTCTAACTTACAAATCTAATCTGTTTGGCGGACGCCTTGATCTAACAGATTTTCTTATATTTGGTAATAGATTTGATGTGTCAGAATTTAAAACTTGATTATTATATTCATGATTTTTTAAATCCGTATTATTGGCAAACCCAGAATGCTGAGCACGTTTTATAAACATTTCATTTCTGCGATAGTATCTATTATCTCTAGTTTTAATTAAATAAGAATTATGACCTAGTAGTTTAACAATTTCAGCTTTTTGCCATTGCTTATTCTGAACATTTTGTACCCACACGCTTTCATTAACATTAAAGTTCTGTAGTTTTCTGTTAGCTTTTTGATCATAATATATTTTTTGTTTATTTTGATTTTCTGTCATTTTCATGTATATTTGCTTTCTGTTGAATGACTTATGTTTTAAATCATTTATACTAGTAGGCATTTTTGATCGTAAGGACCTATTCAATAAGAGCTGTGCTGGTGAGTATTCTAGTTTTGCAACAGGGGCATTACGATAATTTAGTAAATATAATTCTATATCCTTATTCTCCTCTGACGCTTTTTTCAGCATAGTTTTTGCTATGTGAACACCTTTTTCCGCTAGACCATTGCTTTGATGGTAATGTGGGCTGGTTGTTTTAATTTCAAAATTCCACAATTCTGCAAATTTTTTCATTTCTAAACTATTAAATGGCATATTATCAGCTACCAGAATCTTTGGAATACCATTATGACTAAATACATCCTTAAGTTTTTCTATAATTGCAGAGCTATTTTTACTAGAAAGTTTAATTATGTCTAACCACCTAGAATAATAATCGTAGACGACAAGGTAACTCTTTCCTTGAAATTCTGCAATATCTGTACCTACTTTATAATAAGGAATATCGGGTATTTCATGATTAGTTAATGGGTATTTATTTTTAGATCTACTGTACTTCATACAGATATGGCATTTAGATACATATGATTCAATATCTGAAAGCATTCCTGGCCAGTAAAAATTTATTTTAGCTATTCTTTTAGTTTTCTCTGATCCTAAATGTGTTTCATGTAATATGTCTATTACTGGCATTCTTAATATTTTTGGTACTACTAATTTTTCATTATAATATATTAAATCATTTTCGACAGTTATGTCATTTCTTATTTTATAAAAATGATTTAGTTCATTTTGAAATTTGGACTTAGTTGGCCATCCATTTTGATAATATTCCCTTACATAACTTAATGTTTCATCATTTAATATTTCATTTTGAAATTCCTTAATTTTACGTTCACTCATGTTTAAAAATCCTACACTTAGGGTATGCACAACGTCTTGCATTGATTGGTCATCTTGTTCATCATTGCGCTTTATAAAATTTCTCGACAAAAGATCGGCAATATACATTTTAGAACCAGGCATATATTTTAAATCTACATCATATGTTAGAAGTTTTAATCTCAGACGTTTTAACTTATTATTTTTAATTTTAGCAATATCCTTTTTAAGTATTGATACTAATGGTTTATGATCATTAAATATTGTGACTTTGTGTCCATAAATATAATTATGAAACTTCGTACATGCAAAACAAACAGATAATAACTCCTTCTCAATTTGAGCATAATTGATTTCTGCTGGTGTCATAGATCTAGATGCATATATCACTGGTTTCTTGTCTTGTGTGATGCAGCAACCAATAGCATCTTTAGAAGCATCACATTGAATTGTGATTTCCTTTTTTGGATTAAAAGGTACTAAGATAGTGAACTCACTAATCATATTTTTAATTTTGTCTAATAATTGACTATGCATATCTGTCCATTGCCACTCTACATCATTTTTTAACAGTTTCCTAAATGGTGATATTAGTTCTGATAAATTTGGTATAAATGCTCTTAAATAATTTATAATGCCTAATATTCTTTGTAATTCCTTCTTATTTGAAGGATTTGTTAATTCTTGTATGGCAGTTACTCTACCATTATCAGGTTTCATTCCAAATTCGTTGAAAACAAGACCAAAGTATTTCACTTCTTTTACAAAGTATTGTAGTTTATTAGCATTAAATTTAATATTATACCTTCTTGCTCTAATTAATACTTCATTTACAATTTTATTTAATTCTGCTTCTGAGTCAGCAGCACACAAAATATCATCAAAGTAAATGGTTACACCATCTATATCGCCAAAGTTCTTATGCGTTAGTTTTTGAAAAATTTCAGGAATTGATGATAACCCAAAAGGAGCCCTTAAGAATTTGTAACATCCGAAAGGGGTGCTAAATGCGCATAGTTTTCTTGACTCATCATCTAATTTAATTTGATGAAACCCATCTTTTAAATCAAATGCACAAAATACTTTTTTATTTGCTAATTTAGGACTTATTTCCTCAAATGATGGAATTGCATAAAATTCGCGAACAATATATTTATTTAACTCTGCCGGATCAATACAAACTCGCAAACTTTTGTTTGGCTTTTCAACAATTACCATGTTATTTACCCATGTATCAGAATCTATAGTTTCTAAAGGTGCAACAAGTTGTTAACAAGTATATTTAAAGTTTCTTGTAATTTATCTTTTATTTTTAGAGGTACCCTTCTTGGAGGTACTTGAATGGGTGTAGCACCTTTTCTAATCTTAATTTTACATTTAATAGGAAATTCACCTAATCCATTGAACACATCATTATTATTTTGCAAAAACAGTTCTTTATCTCTACTACTTACATTAACAGAGTCAATACGTTTTAACATATCTAAATTAATGCAACTTGACAACCCCAAAATAGGTATGTCACTTTCTACTATATATAATTTCGATTTAATTTGCTTATTTTTATTATCTAAAGTTACATTTATTACTCCTATAGGTATGACCTTTGAACCACCAAATGCATTAAGACATATTTTTGTTTGATTCATTAAATGTGTCCAACCAAATTTCCTAACAATTTCAATAGGTAATGTATTAACTTCTGCTCCGGTATCTAATTTAAAGTTAACCTCTTTATTATTTACTCGTATTGTTGTAAACCTAGTTGTTTGTTCTGAATTTTTAATTATGGATGACAAATTTAATGAATCAATACTTATACTTATATTACATGTTTTTACAAATTTATTGCAAAATTTATTATCATTTTTATTTTTATGCTTAAATATACACATATGAGTAAAATGATTTGTTTTTTTACAAACCTTACAAGTTTTACCTTGTGCTGGGCAGTGTTTATTGAATGAGTGTTTATAACCACATTTGCCACATCGTTTATATTTCTGCACTTCTGTTATTGGTCTCCTTGACATATTCGGGGCCTTATTGTTCTTAGCCGTATGCTTGTGGAGAGTATTAACTTCAGTTCCACTTACTAATTTGACGTTTCTTTCTGCAGCTTCAATAGACTTGCAGTGATTAATAACTTTCTCTAATGTTAAATCTTCTCGTAACAGATATTCTTGAGTGCCTCGGGCATTAATTCCCAATATTATTTGAACTTTTAATAATTTTTCCTCTTGTGTTTGAAAATCACAGGATTTTATTAACTTCTTTAGATCAGCATAATAATTTTCAAATTGTTCACCTACTTCCTGTTTCCTACTAAAGAATTTGTATATCTCCATCGCTTCATTTTTCTTTTGTGTACAGTGTTCCTCCAATACTTTTAGTATTTTGTTTACTGTTTCAGTTTCAGTACACAATTTTGAAATTGATTTGTATAATTTCAGTGCTTCTTGACCCATTAGGTTTTTTAATCTGGCCACTTGAACTTCTACAGATTTTTTACTTGTTTCAGTCGCTATAAAATAGTCTTCAATATCTGACTTGAAACAATTAAAATTGTCGGAAATATTTCCACTTAAGCTTAACACTGAAGGTTTGTTGAACTCCATTTTGTTTTTTGTATTGTGAAACTACGTGGAAAATTTGTTTAATTACTATCTTTCTTTTCTCTTTATTTTTCACATTACTGACTGCGCCATGTTTCATTTAAACACCATTTAGTAATACTTGTAATTCTTTATTTATGTACTGTGTATTTACATTACTATTTATTATTCTATAAGCACAGACCAAGCTTACTGTTGTATGGCTGTATTCATTCTTGCTCCTTGCACCCATGCCGTATTACCAACTTATATCTAAAACCTATTGCTACCAACTTATAATTAAATCTTATCCTAACACATGGCTAATGGAACGCTTGTAAAATAATTGTCAGTTGTAATATTTCTACCTGTGCCTTCAATTCACCATTCTTTTGACCACATGCGCACCAGTCCACTCAACTTTGTATTGTCCCTCGGGCTGCCTACCACAATATATTTCCATATTATGTGTGTAGGCATTCTTTGTGTCAACTAGTGCGAAAATCTTTATCCCATACTTTGCAGGTTTACTGGGTATGTATTGTCTAAAAGGGCATTTGCTCCTAAATGCAACTAGTTGCTCATCTACTGTCAAATACTGAGATGGTGTATAGTTTTTCTGAAAATTCTATATAAACATTTCGAAAAGGTCTCTTATGGGACCTAATTTGTCCAATTATTTTCTTTGATTTCTAGTTGTAATATTATCAAATACATTTCATTAGAAAACGAAAGCGAGGTACAGACATTGTCAGATATATTGCTTCAACACCTGTGCCCTTACTGTTGTCCCACATCTGCAAAACATTTAGGCATCCAGATTTTAAAACTCCTGCAAGATATAGAATACCTATTAGTGCTTTAACTTCCTCATTATCTGTTACTTTACAATCTCTAAGACGCGCGTTTTTGATTCTAATATTATTGATATACACGTTGGTAGACTGTGTTATTGTATCTATTATTTTATCATCTAAAAACAGTTGTAGGCATTCAAATTCTCTTTTGGCATTTTTTGCTTCGTTTTTTTGGTACAGGTAATCGTAGGACAATATTAGCGGCCCGTGTTCTTGAGTTAAGAGGAGGACACACCGTCTTCCACTTGGTAATAGTATCCTTGCCTACGTAGTATGCAACTGGAGTCTCATTTTCCGCTACTTCGGAATCGTCGTCTGAATCTAGTTCTTGCTGTGAAGATGAATCGTACTCTGAGCACAAGTCCTCAGCATCTGTAGTTTCGTCAGATGCTTCACTTTCCTCTGGCCATTCATCATCAGCATCTTCAACAGAAAGATCTTCCTGATCTTCAACTTCCTTCAACCATTGTAGTGCCACCGACTCAAACTATGGATCGTCAACTATTATTCTTTTTCTTTCAGACATTATCAATCCTAATAAATACATAAAAATAACTCTACAGCCAGATTTCAATAAAATAAACTTACCAAAACTATAACGTAGTATCAAAAATAATAGTCACGCTATTCGACGCGTGGAGCTTCAAGAACACAACTGTACACAGAGAGAAGCGGTAACGTGCTGAAATAAAAAAGCAGATGTTGCTAGGAAGGTACTGAAGCGTAGGCAACCCGACAATCACTATTGTAAAAGTAGTGGTAGAAATCGTTTTCGTGGAGCACATATGTGATCCGCGCGTCGACTGCAGGGTTTATCTTTTTTTATTAAAGATATTCACATGGTTCCACAGATTTGCTCATCACTGTATATCAGTTGATTATGCAATTAAAGCAAAACATAAATACATCTTTATGCATTATTCATCAACATACACTGATATATATTCCACGTATACTCACAAAAAGCATAACTTAATTCATCTATAAATTAGCCCCCGATGTTAGGCTTTTAGGTACTCCATATCTAAATATGCAAATTTTATATAAGTGTTAAATATACAGATTCAATAATAAAGATCCGTCCATTAACATTTCTACAATAAGTAGAAACGGGACCCCTTATAATTAAGTTAGGATGTAATCAAATTTTCAGTCTAAATTTTCCTAAGCGTCTCAATAATTTATTCTAATTAAATGAGAAGGATTTATAGCACGGTACTGTTATTAAATCGTAGGGTCGGTATTTGTTTGATATTATTCAGAATTGATAATACGATATGATCGTATTTTGAAATTTCGTATTAATAATTCATTACTTATTATCTGATTTGTTAATTAAAAACAGACAAAAATTCAACGAAACGTTATTAATTTATCTACTGAAACCAACCACATAATTGTGAAAGAAATTCAATAAAAATTTTATTTGTTCAGCAAAAATTAATGCTCATATTTTGTAAAATTAATTTAAAATGCCTAAGTGTAAAAATAATAAAACCAAAATACTACCAAAAAGCAATTAGATCGAAATTAAAATGCCAATGCTGAGACAAATAGGAACCTGCAAGCGTCAATTCAACATTGGAATTTAATTTATTTTTGTTTTTGCAATTAGTTTGATGATGAAATCGAACGCAACATACCATTAAATCAGACAATAGTTCAAACATCAGACAACATTCAAAATCAAAGAGAGGATACAAACGAAAACCTTTCAGCTAACAGAAGTAATTTCTTTAAATTTTAAAAAGAACCAATCTCGACAACATTCGATCACCGGAAAATCAGCGGGTAGAAATATTACTGCTGCTTCAGTTATTCCAGCAATTTTAAAAGATGCATGGCGATGCGATGATAATTAACTAATTATTGTTTGTCACTTGTCAGTTTATTACTGGGATACTGATGTAATTTGCTTCCTTTACTTCAATCGTATTTCACAAGTGATTCACAATGCCAATATTAGCATTATGTGTGATCGAAATGCTTTAGCAGCACAACAAGAATATCGTAAAATAAATTACAATAGAAGACTGCCTTCACGTGCAGTTTTCATTAATTCACATCGTCAGCTGAGGGAACGTGCAAGACATGCTGTCGGCCAAAGAGTTGTCCGTCCCATAAACAAAGATGAGCAAGTTCTTGATTTATTACAATCAATAAGATCCTTCTTTAAGTGTTCGAAGAGTTCCATTACGAACTGGGATATCTATAATCCAGGCTTGGAGAATAATAAGAAGTGGTCGCTTACATCCATATCGTTATCAAAAAGTTCAAGCTCTAGGTAGTGATTTTGAAGTTCGTTTAATATTTTGTAATTGGTTACAAAATATTTAAAACCTACCGCATATTTTATGACCGCATATCTTTGAAGGAGGTTACGAGCTGGTGTCACTAATGATCATAATCTTCATGCATGGTCTACTGAAAAGGCGCTCGTATTTTCAACATAGATTTAATGTTAATTTGATAGCTGACATTCTTAATGATCGTCTAAGTAGACTATTTGCAATGCCGCATCGTTTGAATGGTGCGAATTACGATTGTTTTCTAGAAAACTCTTTGCCCTTACTATTGGAAGATTTGCCATTAAATATGTGATATCAACACGATGTGGGTAATCTCTTCGTGTTAAAGTTTGGCTTAACGAAAATTTTCCGGGAGGATGGATTGAAATAGGAGGACCACTAGATTTTTATTTTTGGGGTCACATGAAAGAGATTGTTTATGCAACTGAAATACACACGGTAGAACCATTACGCCAAAGAATACAGCAAGCTGCCGATGTTGTGAGGAATAATCCAGCAAACATGTTAAGAATGCAGCGATGTGCAGTTTTGTGTTTCGAACAGAATGGTAATAATTTTGAACATTTATTGTATATAAAATAATAAAATGTATTTCAATAAATTTTTTAGAACTATATATGTATATATATATATATATATATATATATATATATGCGGCACATTAAAAATTATTTAAATTCCATTAAATAGTACTCTGCGGCTATACGGCTTATTGCAATTGCTCTATATTTCGTAGCCATTGACTTCTTCTTCAGGAGACTAAACGCAGAGTTAAAGATTAGCAGTGAACGTAACATGTTAAAATCTATGAATAATTTATCTCAGGATCGTCGTTCTTCTCACGTAAATTGAATTTATTAACTTATAAAAATAAAATCTAAACATCTTTTTAATTTACGAATTTCTGTTTTATTAATGTCTTAAATTAACTGTTTTATACTAAATAATAGTTGCATATAACATAAATTCATAAAAACATTTTTGTAAACTAACTAAAGTTTCAGTATTAATTCTTGTCACTTTCTTGTCAAAAACATATGTCACCTTTTCAATAATTTTGTCTTCTTACACTTTTAAATTTGGTTTATGCCTTTTTCTTTCCAATATTCTTGTCCTGGGATTGTATTCTTACAATAATATTGTATCTTCTTTAATAAACCATTTTGTTAAATGTTGTCCTTATTAAAAACTTTTGAAACCTTTTATAAATTATCTTTAACCATTCGCTTAAAATTATATCCTTTTACCAAAGCTGTATTTTCAATTTATACGTTTTTCCATAACTATATATTGACAAACTTATTTAATTAACATCAATATAAAGTATTATTAATAATGAGATTTAACTTCTTTCCTCATTTAATACTTCAAATAAATTAAATTAATAAACTTATAATTATTTTTGCTCAATTCGATAACTTCCCAATCAAAATCTCCATGTTGCTATGTATAATAAATTACCAATCTCTCTTTTTTAAATATCCAGCTACTTATTTTTTTAAACACATCTCATTATTTTGAATCGAGGTGGCCTTTACTTGATGGAAATTCATAATTAATGAAATAAAAATGAAAAAACAATATTACTTAATTTTCATTTTAATATCCAATTATTAAAAACAATCAACAAGAAATAGATAAAAAAATAAATCGTGTGTTTAAAAACTTGAACGTAGTTCATGCCCTAAATTTTATATAGGCCAGACAGGTAGATCCTTTTCTAAAAGAATCAAGGAACATGAACAAAGTTATATTAATAACAAGAATTACTCACATTATGCAATACATCTAAGAGAAGAAGTCCATGATTTTAATTATAACTTTAAAATTTTACACACAGAAAATAAATCGCAAAAATTAAATTTACTACTTGAAATTACGGAAATTTTGAAATATAAAAATACAAACCTTTAACTTAATAATCATACAGATTTCGGCAATTCTCCTTTATTCTGCTTATTTTACAACTGATTCTTTTATTTATGTTGGTTTTCCCGTTTTTATGTTTGTACTTGTATATTTTTTTCATTATAATGATTCATTTAAGTTTAGATTTGTCAATAGCCTTTAGGTTTAGTTTGCAATACAACTTCATCCGAGGGAGACACTGTGTGTCGAAACAATTGTAATGGGATTTTACCTCAATAAAGTGGAAATTGTGTATTGCCTTTTCATTTTTATTTCATTACATCTAATTATAATGGTATTTCCACATTCCTATACACTGTCTTATGCCGTATACACTAATTTCAATTAACATCAAAACCAGATCATTTATATTGAAATAAACATAATTCCCTTCTCAAAATTAGATTTTATAATATATATATATGCATGTATGTGTGTGTGTGTGTGTACAAATAAGCATATTAGTAATAAACGCTTGCAGGTTGAAAATATATTTTTGGAGTTATTCGCATTTGAAGAATTAAGCGGAAAATCCTGCATTGTTCGTTTACATTAATTTTCGTATATTATTTCTGCTACCCTACGTCAATGTATGATAAATGGGTGCAGATTATACATACATATTATTTCTGTTAAAATACTATATACATTCCTTGTGTACTTTGTACTGGAATCTGATTATAACTTTTGTACAATGAAGAGTATTGTTACAACTAAATAAAGAAAACGAAAATAAATCTTGCATGCGTAATAAATACTATTTTGTTGAATGGAAACTCAACAATTTAAAAATTTTCCTTTACATTTTTCATAATTCAATATGCAGAGTTTTTGGCAAAACGCGAAATGATGAGAAGAAAAGAACTCTGAAATAAGACGAAAAGGGTGAAGTCAACAAAAGGCAGACTATTTTTTACGTATGCGACTCGCAACAGTAATACACAAAGATATGAAATTTACAGAAATGAAAGCCAGAAATCATGTCGAACTTGTAAATCAAAGGAAAAGGCAAAAAAAACAATATCGACAGCAACGGTAAATATATACACGTATATATTATGGTAAAAACAGAAGGTTTTCTTTCACAAAAGGAAATAAATCAAAACTGTGTAGGATAAAAAAGGCAAGGAAGGATTGTTCTGTATAGAAATTTAGGATGTAAACATTTGTATGAAAAATAGCGAATAAAGATCTTTATATATTTATGGAATACAAGAAACGTCAAGGAATACATAATATACCACGACAGGATTTTCAAACTTTTATTCTTTGAAGGGTCTCTTTTTACTTAAGACATTCATACAAACTGCTTTTTTGAGTATAGTAAAAAAAAACGCTTTCAATTTGGCGCAGTCGGTCGTATTTTGATTAACTAAAAAGTAAAGTAGACGTAAATTTAATAATAATATATTTAAATAATTAATTGACTTGGCAGATACATGTTGAAACTCCATTATAAATTATAATAAAACACGTTTATACGTTTGTTTCAAATAGGTTTTAATAACACTACAATTGTTTCGCCAAACATTGGCTTCATCAGGTGCTGATAGTCTGATAATACAATAAAACAACTTAATATATATAGTCTCACACTCATGTATGTAACACATTAACAGTGGGGATGTATTGTAGATATTAGAATTGTAGGAGGGGTGAAAAATTAAATTAAGTTTGTTCATTTAACGCTACGCCTAATTTGTTGTATCCATTGATTTCTAATGTCTCCAATGAATTAAGTTTTTTGCTTTTATCATATACATGTAAAATTTTATAATCTATATTAAATGTATGATTTAACTCTAAGCAGTGGTTTGCGAAAGTGGAGTCTGTTTTTTGGTTTCTATAACATTTTTCGTGTTCCCTTGTCCTCTGTCGGAAGGTACGCCTCGTCTGACCTACATATACCTTATTGCACTCACAAGTCAACACATAGACCCCCGATTTTGACCCTTTATACGTTTTATCTTTGTCATTCCTAATATATTTCTGGACTGAGTTATTAGTTTTGTAAGAAATAAACCCATTGCTAGCTTTTTTGATTAGTTTACCTGTTTTAATAGATGTATTTCCTATATATGTAATGGTGTTAAACTGTTTTTTTATATTCGACGGTATTTTAGGGTAGATTAGAGAGAGAGCAAGTTTTTTCTGTTTTTGTTCGAGAATTTCATTAACTAAATTTACTGTATATCCATTATTGATTGCTATAGTGTATATTCTATTTAATTCAATGTCAAAATCGATTTTGTTCATAGGTACGTGAATTAGCCTATGTATCATAGATTCGTATGCTGCTAATTTATGTGAAGTTGGGTGAAAAGAGCTCGCGTGTATTGTTGTGTCTGTATGTGTAGGTTTGTGGTATATTGCAAAATCGTGTCTACCTGTTTTGTTTGAAATGGTTAAATCGAGAAAATTAATAGATTTGTGTTTTTCTATTTCTATAGTAAATTGTATATTAGGATGAATCGTGTTAATGTGTTCTTGGAACATTTTTATTTGCCTCTCTGTGCCCTTGAAACAAACCAAAACGTCATCTACGTACCTGTACCAATAAAAGCATTTGTTAAATAGCGGGAATTTACAAATCTCATTTTCAACAGAATCCATAAATATCTCAGCCATTAGGGGACTTAACGGGTTTCCCATCGCTAACCCCGTTGTTTGAGTGTAATATTGATGGCTGAATCGACAATAATTTTGTTTAAGACAAATATTTACTAAATCTAAAATTTCTATCTTGGTAATAGCATTAACGTGGTTTTGTTCAAGTTTCAGAGAAATTAAATTTAATACCTCCATGGGTGGAACATTCGTGAACAGATTAGTGACAAGCAACACGAATTTGCGATTATGAGGAATATTAATATTAGAAATCTTACTAATGAGCTCATGTGAATTCTTTATAGACCACTTTCGTTTAAATTTAGTATGATATAGTATTATATTCACTATAACACACACAACTAAAAAACATGAATTTTCTATCTACCACAAACCTACACATACAGACACAACTATACACGCACATTCGTTTCACCCCATTACACAAAAATTATCTGCTTATCAATCAATGTTTCACAGACTAATTAACGTCCCGTTGAGTAAAGAAAACTTCGATATAGAATTAAATAGAATACACGTTATAGCGCTAAATAACGGTTTCACCATAAATTTAATTAATAATATTCTAAGAAAACTACAGAAATCTAAAACGATATCTTCAATTTACCCCACAGTAAAAAACAATAGAACATTTAGTTATAATTCTATCACATACATCGGTACAATTTCAAACAAAGTAGGAAACTTAATAAAAACAAGTAAAGAAGAGACTATTTCATTCAAAACCAACAATTCCTTACAAAACGCTATAAAAAACAATAAAGATAAAACGGACAATAGATTAAACTCAGGGATTTACAAGTTGACATGCGAAGATTGTAAAAAAGTGTATGTCGGACAAACAGGACGGACATTTGATATTAGAATGAAAGAACATGAAAGAAGCCACAGAGACAAGAAGACAGACTCAACTTTTGCCAATCATTGCCTAGAACATAATCACAAATTCAACACTAATTTTAAAACTTTGCATGTTCTAGATAAAAGTAAAAAACTTAATATGTTAGAAAGTTTAGAAATTTACAAATATAATAAATTAGGTATAATTTTAAATGACCAACTAGACATAAATAACTCCCCCCTACTAAACTTAAAACTCATACATGTCCACCCCCTCTTAGAATGAGATTAGTTCTGTACTTTGTATTGATATATATATAAGATCTAATTGATATTTTGAATTAGTATATTCATCCACCTGATGAAGCCACAGTGTGGTGAAACATATTGCTGTGAAATGTGCTTTCAATTGCTTATTTCGATTTAAGTTCACACCGCAACTTATTCTGCCAACTATCTTCAGTCGGGTTGCCTTCCTTGAGCTCACTTCTCCAGGGGTAATCCTCTCGGACACGGGTTAAAATTAAATTAAAACAACAAGCATTAATTAAAAGGTCACAATTGTTAATTTACAATTTTATTTAAAAAAATTAAAAAAGAAAAAAAAATCCCTTTACCAAGTGCAACGGGAGCTAAAGCAATATAAACAGTAGCTAGGAGGAAAGAGTCCTTGCGATAAATGACACGCGCAAGGAGAAAAACCCCCTGTGACTCTCGAATAAAGATATGAAATAAAATAACAACAAAATTTATCAGATGTCAACAAAATCATGAAGCCCAAACTAAACGTCAAGATAAAAATTTGTTTATCTTCCGCGCAAAAAACAAACTCTTACAGTCATGCGTGCATTTAACATGACACCACACAAAAGTTTCCCCCACCTTCCTACGTATTAAAATATATATCTGAATAAAAACTATACTCAACAAAAAAGGCCTGATAAATTTTCTAGATATTTTTCTGAACATACAAAAAATTTTACAAAAATTACAAATTAAATTATAGCGCTCTTTTCAATATTTTAATTATAATTATAAATGGTACCTACATTAATTAATGTATCGTAACACAGCACGAGAGATTTCTTTTCTTCAGATAGGTGTTTCAAATTAAATCAATTACAAGTATACAAGACTTGTAAAATCACGACAAATGACTTTTAACTACAATCGACGCACCAAAAACTAAAACGAATTATCCAAAATATATATATATATATATATTAGACAAAATTAAGTCTTATCTAATATTAAATTAATACAACCTATCTCCAAGAACACTAATGAATCTCTAAATGGATTCTCAGAAAACACCAGGGCCTCCCCACCTAATATAAATAAAAATCAAACTGGCGACAATATATATATTAATATTATTACAACTTCCTGCATAGCGGGGACTTCGAACATCTATCTGCCCGAGCAATCTACAAACGTGGACAAAATTATACCTTACAAAATTTATCATTTATAATTCCAATTTTATCTTTATCAGCCTGAAATAAATCACACAATAAAATAAAAATACATTTTTTTTTTATCAATGTCATACAGATAATGTTCAATATAATTTTTCTTCTCTTCTTCTGTCTTGTGCAGGGAAAAAACCATTGCAATATGTAGTATGTTAACATTATATATATTATTTTGAAACTATACAACTGTGTTTTATTATATCTATATAATGAAGTTTCAACAAGTATCTCCTTCGTCGATTATTAATTTAGTATTAGATTTATTAACTCTTTACACAGTTTTACACAAGGGGCATTGACAAAGGAAACTACTGGCCTTATGGGCATGTCTGTTTTGTGTACTTTTATTAATCCATATAGTTTATGAGGTTGTGGGTTCATGATTGTAAGAAAATGTTTTTGGTGATTATTGAAAAGTATTTCTAAATTCTGAATGTTTGGCGAAACTATTGTAGTGTTATTAAAACGTATTTGAAACAAACGTATAAACCTGCTTTATTATAATTAATAATATATTTGTACCCAGCAGAATAATCAATTTATAGGGCAACTAAAATTTAAAAAAGTAATACACATTGCATAACTGAGAAAATGCAGCACAAGAAAACACGAACACGGCGAATCAATTTCATAGCTGACAATTTTCTTTAAAAATAAAGCACTTACTTGGGCTGTACATGCACTCAAAAATTCTATATTATGTCAGTGCAAGAGAAGATTATACTCGATATTACATTCGGGAAATGTTCCATCCAATTTAAGAGACTTTAAAAACTTTAAAAATATCATCTACACTTCCTCAACCACCTGCTGTTGGATTGCATAATATGGATGTCACAAAACTGATCTATATTCAAGTTTAAACCGCACATATATGTAATATAAACTTAATGATCTGACATCTTCAAAATCCTTGGTAACACATATAATAAAGCCAAACGACCTGACAGCTGATGAAGTGATATTGATCACCTAAAGTACAATTGATTTTTGAAGTACTTGAGTTAGAGGCTGGACGGTGTATATCCAGAACGAAATATAGACTGGAGGGATTTAATTATGAGGCAGGCATGGATTGGAATTGCTAATGGTGCAAAGATAAAGGAAGAGCGGATTATTGGTGGCGAATCTCCTGAATAACAGGATCGACTCAGCAACGCTGTTAGCGCGAGTAAATTTACTGGTACCACGCAACAGCAAGGACTAATATATTGTACAGGGCTCCATTGGTGCATTCGTCTAGAAACGCAAATGATTCATTTAACGATTTTTCATGGAATTAATTTATTTATTTATTTATGTATTGTTGTACTGTCAAAGTCAAAGTTTTGTTGTCCCATTTGGATTAATCTTATGGGCAAGATAAATTATTATTATTTTTATTTTTATGTATTTTCCAGAAAATACACCGTTGATTGTTTCGCCACTTGTATAGATATCGACCGTATACGCAGCAATTTCATTTTAGCGTTGCATAAAGGTCGAATATGATCGCGAAGTAATTTATATTCTGCACTTAACTCCATATTTGAATGCTGAGAAGTCGTAGTAACGAAATGAAAACTTGCGAAGAACTAGTTGTAATCGTAGAAATCCTCTATCATATACAATGTACTCGTAGAATCCTTCTTCACGTTGGTTTAGATAGATCTCATTTATTTTTAAGGTTTATCTTTCAAAGAGAACTTTAAGTATTAAATTAATAGCACTTTTCTTGATATGAGTTGTAGGAATTACCAAAGGGGCATTTTTAAACTAGTTTCTTATATTTCGAACAAAATCATATCAACAGATATATGCGTAACATAATGTTACCAAGCTTGGCGAATAAAGTAATAAAATTAGCTAAGAAAGCAAATGCATTCCTTTCAAATATACTATATTAAAAACAATTTTATGAGAGAGTATTTTCTTAATATTATCAACTAAATTATAACTGAGATGTAATGCCAAAATTCAATTACACAGACCCATAAATAATTTGCATATGACAATGGTGCAATACAATGCGCCCTAATTACATTGAAGCGGCGACGTCTTTATTGAAATCAATTTAAAAATATTTTGAACTTAATAAACTAAATTTGTACCTGACATATTTATTTAAGACATAGATTTAATTTTCCCAAAAATATTAGAACAGCTTGATAACAAACGTATGTAATTTACAACAATTAAATAACAATTACGGTATTTCTATGAACTTGGAATGTATGTAGGTACACAACATAAATGAATATACAAATTAACTAGTAAATATAGAAAAGTTCTTAGAACTATATATTCGGGAAAATAGGTCAAAATCTTCTTGAAGCGATTTATATGACATTTTCCAATTCTAAGCATTAAACTGTTGAAAACATTTTGCAAGCGGTTCAATGGCTTCGAAACATTACGAAAAGGTAATCCCACGTGAGTACAACCAGCCCAGGATAATCTTTTAAACCCGATAGAAAAGCTCACGCTACAAGAACAAGAATCTCGTAATGCTGTACAAAAATTATCCATAGGGGTTTACTTTACCATTACCACGCACAACTGCGCAGCTCGAAAATATGTTACTTTTTGTCAATAGTTTAGAGTTGTCGGCTCGAAATCGACAATAGTTTTTTTTTTACAGATGACTGTTGTGGTATTTTAAGTTATCATAATATCCATCACTGGCATGAGAAAAACTCCTACAATTAGTAACAAGGCACGTCACTATGTAGGATATTAGTAAATATATGGACAGGGATATTAGTAGATCATTCACTTGAAGCATAGCGATCAAATGCAGATTTGATGAAAAATTGTCTGACACGTGATTCCATTAGCAGTATTGCGGAAAATGTGGTTCAAGGAAGATAGAGCAGCTCGACACAATGCTCGCATTATAAATGAATATTTAAATCAGGCTTTTACCATTTTTTTGGGGGTGGAGTTACTCTGTCTTGGCTAGTATGTAATCCTGATATACTGTTTTTTTGATGTACAAAGATGTACAAATAACTTAATTTATACGGCCCGAAATGGAAAATATCGATGATTCTCTGGAACGCATTCATATTGCAACTCAAAACATTCGTCAAGAGAAACTTTTAGGGAATATTTGAAAACTCATCGCCGAATTAAAGCTGGAATTCGAGCTCGCGACAGACAATTTCGTCCCTTTTTGTTTCTCACTCTTAATATGCTGGTTTTATAAAAATATATTTATAGCTAAAATTTGAACAGTTTCATTGGATGCCTTAAAAGATAATTAGATTTATACAAGTGTCCCGTATCTTTTGTTCAAATTTTAGGAGTGTAAAGTAGACTTCATTTCAAGTAACAAAAACGCAAAAGTTGTATTTCCATTTTTATTTGTTTCAAAGTTACAGATATATGAATGTGATTGTCAGATCATGAAAAAAAATGAAATCCTAAAGTCAATACAAACTGATTTTATTTAAAAAAAGTTATATGATTCAATAACAGATCTGTGATTGTTAACGTCGCATAATAAAATGTTATGCTAAATAAATAAATACGTGTCGTAGTGCATACAGTCATTTCTTGGAGATCTACAAGAGTACCGGAAATTTATTTATGATAAAGAAGGTTCTTACTTATTTCCTAAGTGCTGAATCATGAATATCATACAATAAACAAATGTTCAGATGACTGTTAACGTTGCATTTTTTAATAAAGGATTACATATGGTTTCATTTCATACAACAGCTTATTAGTGAGTGGACACGTTTTCTTTATTCAAAATGCCTTACCGATTTTCTTCTCAAAAGTATGCGGCATGCATTTTGTGTATGGCTACTGTAACGGCAGTGCACGTCAAGCAGTTATTGAATACCGACATCGGTTTCCCGATAGGCGCGTTCCTCATTACAGAGCGTTTCTGGAAGTACGCAGACAATTTCGGAAATGCGGACTGCGTGATTATCTTTTCGACAGAGGAGTAAATTTGCCAGCAAACTTAGAGGAAGAAGCAGTAGCTATTGTTACAAGGTATCCAACTCTCAGTGTACGTCGAATCGCTCGACATCTAGGAGTGCCACGAACGACAGTTTGGCGAATTTTAGTCACGTAACAGTCACATCATCATTTTAATTTCTGCAGTCCTCTGGACAGATGAATCTAGGTTCACGAGAAGTGTTGTTACAAATCTGAGAAACCTGCACAGGTGGTTATCAGAAAATCCAAAAGCTATACGCCCATCTAAATTACAACATGAATTTTCTATTAAAGTTTGGGCGGCCCAATCGATGACTTGTTGATTGGTCCTGTCGTTCTTCCAGGGAGGTTAAATTCGGACAATTATCTTCAATTTATTATTGGCGAACTGCCAGGTCTTTTATAGTGTCCCACTGAATGTTCGACGAGACATGTGGTTTCACATGGATGGGGCACCACCACATTTCGGAATTGCTGCCCGAAATTGGGTTAACGTCAATTATTCAAGATGGATTGGTCGAGGTGGTCCTATTGCATCGTCACCCAGATCATCATTAATCTCCTTGACTTTTATTTATGGGGGTACATGAAAAATTTAGTCTACGCGCAAGTTTCGAACACAAGAGAAGAGTTGTTGGATCGTATTCACCTGGCTGCCGAGCAAATCCGACAAAACAAGTATGAAATTCGCGTAAGTACTTCTTCTGTTGGCTTACGGGCACAAGCCTGCATTCAACAAGGAGGTGGATATTTCGAAAATATTATTAATTGAACTTTTTAAATAAAATCGGTTCTTATTGACTTTAGGATTACATTCTTTTTCGTGATCTGACAACCACAGTAATAGATCTGTAACTTTGAAACAAATAAAAATAGATATACAAGTTTTGCGTTTTTGTTACTTGAAATGAAGTCTACTTTACACTCCTAAAATTTGAACATAACAATACGGGACACTTGTATATCGATAAAAGGAATCCAAAGGGTATATAACAAATAAACGAAATGCTACTTACTTTACATTGAGATCTGGTTCTTGCTTATCTTTGATTAATTAACTTTTCAAGGCAATTCGAAATTCTTGAAAAGTACAATACATATCAAAACAATTTAATCTAATAAATAACGAAACGAAATTATTAGGCCTAAAGAATGTATATATTTTTAATTTTTCTGTTTTGTTCTTGCCTATAATTTGATACTTTGGGCTTGGTGTGGGTGAGTTTTAAAAAATTTAAGTGTTGTTGGATTTGTATTTTTACGTTATTTAAATTACGGATGTTTTAGATGAAAGGGAGATATAATTTTGACAGATTTCAAATTTCGTGACGGTCATTAACGGCGTTTTCTTCATGTTTTTTTAATATAAATTAACTCTAATACTGAAATTGCTTTGTAATTTGTTTTGGTTTGTAGTACTTTAACTTCTTTAATGTTTTCTGAATATTTGTAACCGTTGATTCTTTCTTTTAAATTTAGTGTTCTGTTTGACCTATATAAACACGACTACAATTACATGGTTTGCTGTAAACTACATGTGATTTTTTGTCCCTGGAATGGCTGCTTTTAATTTTGTTTTAGTGAAACTTAAATTATTGTAATTTTTGTGATCATTTTATTTTTCAGATAGTTGCGGAACATACGGTATTGATGATGGTTTATTATCTCTATATTGTTAGTAGTTATACATTTTGTGCATTATTTGTTTTATTATTCTATTGTATAGTGTGAATGGATTATTATTGTCTGATAAAATGGTTTATATTTTATTGAATGTCTTTTCTGTATTGAGCGCTGGTTAGTTTCATTGCTCTATTTACAAGATTTATAATAACGCTTTTTTAAATTGAAAATTGCTGGGTTGTATGATAATTCATGTAGATGTAGGTTTAGTATACAAAGTAGTATATATTTTATTATTATTTTTTATGAAGATCATATCTAGGAAAATTATTTTGTTCATCTCTGTTTCTATTGTGAAATGTAATTTTTTAATGTAACTGTTAAAGAATTCTGTGTTTTATTTTTGGGTAGGGATAGCTAAAATATATAAACATATCGTCTATAAAATGGTAATTTGAAAATTATTTGTTTTATTACAGTTTCTTCTATGTTGACGATTGCGTAATAAATATACTATATATTACATTATATATGTTGTAACTGGATTCAGGGTTTTCTTCCGCGTTTCCACTGCTTGGTCTTCGTAAAGATCGGTGGTGGTTTCTGGACGACGTTTCGGAAAAATCACATTTGCCATCTTCAGGTATGCGATAACTGTCTGCTTCTGCTTCTGGTTACTCGTAAACTGACGTTGTCGAGTTGAGGATGGTGGTTATATACCCGATTAGCGTTCTGGTTGGTTACATTTGGTTGAGTGGGTGCGCGGCTCCGTGTCGTTGGGCCTGTAGCTGGAATGTACTGGCTGTGTTGTGGTGTAGGTGTTTTTGTTTGTTGTTGACAACTTCTTTGCTTAATACTGGTTTTCATGATGTTGGTAGCCTCTGAGTATCATCTCGCGAATTCAAGTTGTCCAGACGTTTCTCAATTTCGATAGCTTCCCTGATATATATTTCATATATTCTATGTTCTATATTCTATGTTCGACAATAATTTGGTATTGCTGAAGTCTATCGTGTGTGACGTTTCCTTTGCATGCTGAGCCAAAGATGAAGTTTTCTCGTCTTTTCTTACGGAGTTTTGGTGTTCATCTCTTCTTACGTTTACCCTTCTGTTTGTTTGGCCGATGTACGTCTTCTCACAATTAAGGCATGAAATTTCATAAACTCCCTGGTTTTCTAAAGGTATTCTTGTTTCTGTATTCCGAAGGACTGTGCTGATTTTTCTGTCTGCCTTGAATGTGGTTTCAATGTTGTGTCTTCGTAGGACTCTGGATATTCTGTCAGTTGTACCTTTGACATAGGGTAAGTAGTAGGTTTTGGCTATTGATTCCTCTTTTTCCTCTTGTGGTGTGGCTCGTTTAGGTTTTAATGCTTTGTTGATTGCCCGTTTGCTAAAGCCATTCTGCTGGAGTGAATTGTGGAGTTTATCCATTTCTTGAATGACGTTGTCTTCATCTGTTAATCTCTGTGATCTTGTTACTAGACTCTTCACTACTGCTTGCAACTGAGCTGGGTGGTGTTGAGACTGTGCGTTGAGGTACCGATGGCTTAATTCTCCATTTTCTTTCTTCTTAACCAAAACGTCGAGGAATGGTAGTTGATTGTTTGATTCTACTTCCATTGTGAATTTTATTTTTGGATGGATACTATTCAGATGTTCCAGGAAGCTCTTAAGGTGGTCTTCTCCATGTGTCCAAATCATGAACGTGTCGTCAACATATCGTAGCCAAAGTTTGGGTTTATGGGTGGCAGTCCTTAATGCTGTTTTATCTGCATGTTGTGCAGTTGAGCGTTAACTCCTCATAAAGGAAACTCCTACAAACTCCCATGATTTCTTGATTAGAATCCGCAAAGAAATTCAAAATCTGATCATATATAAAAAACTTATTCCATACCAAAAATCATCAGTCCATTATGGTATTCGCTGTACATAACATGAAAATTGCAACACCAATAAGGCGTGACCAAACTTAGCAGAAACGTATAACTATCCAAAGGTAATAATTAACTAATATTGTTGCGATAGATCAAGTAGTCATGGCATATCTGACACATCATGCTATTTTTCTGACATTCACGTCAGGAATTTTTACCGTTTTCTCTTGCCGTACTTTTGTTTAACGTGTTTTGATGGTTTGATTGTGCCTTGGCGCGACAACATAGAAATAACCGTCATTTGAGCAAATTCTACTTAGGTCAAATTGCTGGCTTACGCAAAGGTGGTCTATTGTTTAGGAAAATTGTAAATTGACTTAACCGGATCCAATCCAACATCACGCGCTATTATCAAACAGGAACTAGGGACGGTTAGAAAAGGTGCCGAAAAAGAACTTATAAGGAGCATGGCACTATGAAACTTATTCTCCAATATCAGATTAATCGTCGATTTATGGCTAGGCAATAACGATCGTCTTGTAATCCTTCGAAACATTCGAACCCAAGAAATCATCGACAAAGAGTGAGGGAGTGTGAAGCGCCCCAAGTCGTTATTAATAAAAATTAAATTAAATCGTGTTCGTCTTTTGTTCTTTTCCCTTGAAATTATAATCAATTATTACTTGTGTCTAGTAAATTTGGTAAAAATGTTTTGGAACGCTTCTTGGTATTGCAAATTACATGCCATGTTTAGTTAGTTCATTTGCAACCCTTGACGAGTACACCGACGAGGATCTGTACAAGTTATTCTTAGTGTTGAAAACACAAAATTTAGGGAGTGTCTAACAGCAATACGTGGTAACAAAAAAATTATTTGCGCTATCTATTTATTTAGCGCATGGCTAACATGCGCTAACATGGATTATAGATCTAAAAGTTAAATTTTAAAGTCGCGGCCATTGATCCAGTCCAACGCGAAGTCAGTTGCCTCAAACAAGTTACTCATCTCACCTCCATATGCTGTAAGGTGGCACTCAGCTCTAATATGGTGAAAAGTATGGCGAGATTCTCTGCATTTGCAAGTTGGTACTCATGGGGAGGCAGCTTCATTCTCCTGGTACGAGTACGGTAGGATCAATGATATGGGCAGCTTGAGCGGGTTTCAAGGCTTCCCAATACTCTCTCCATCAATCATTTTGGTTGATATCGTCTGCTATAAGTTGTTCTGCTAGCAGTAGTTGAGATCTCGACTTCAGTCTCAACAGACCAGCATCAGGCAAATCACTGTATACTGGAAGGTGATTCGATCTCATTTTATTATATTGTCTTACCAGGCTTTCCTGTCTTCGGATTGTGGAAAGTGCAATATGGCTTAGAACCGAGAGCCAGGGTAGAGGTGTACTTTTTACCCGCTAATAATTTTCATGGTCTCATTGAGCTTAACATCGATCTTCCTTGCGTGGCAGCTATTTAACCAAACTGTAAACAAGGCTAACAGCTGACGAAGGGTGGATGCGTTCGCACCCGAAGCACAGAGCTTGTGGATTATATTATTTCTAGTGTTTATTTTAGCTGCGGTGTTCTCTAGATGTTTTTTTATATGAGAGTGTTCGATCCATTGTTACTACCAGATATTCTGGGTAAGGATTATAACTAGAGACTGGAAAATATGCACTAAAAAGTTTGCCAAATATGCATGCAATATGCACTTAAAAATCCCTAAATATGCATTTACAATATGCAATATGCACTTATAATGTGCATTTATTTATTATGTTTTAGGAAATTAAAATTCATTTGTCGTATTTACAAATTGTATATTTATTTATTACAATAAATTGTCGTATTTACAAATTATATATTTATTTATTACAATAAATATCCATATATTTCTTTAAATTTTCCATAGTTAAATTATGTCTACGATCTGTAAGTATATGTTTATATTGGGAAAATGTTCTTTCAACATCGCAAGATGTGATCGGTGAATTCTTAAAACTAGGTATTAATGAGGGGCTTATATTAATGTCTTCATTAAAATTGCCATTAATTACATTATTTATAGATTTTTATGTAACAAAACCTCCATTTTTGCTTAGAATTGCGGCTAATTTTTCTTTAATTCTTTTTCCAGTCAATCCGTTGACTTTTCCAATTTTCTCTTCAATGTCATTTACAATGCCAACACCATCATTTAAAGATAAATTTCTATCTCCTAATCTAGTAATCGCCTGCTCAATTATCGCAAAATTAGATTTAATATATGATAGCTGATTTTGTATTGTCGAATTATTGAAAATTACGTTACACTT
Source organism: Melolontha melolontha (assembly GCA_935421215.2). Lineage (NCBI taxonomy): Eukaryota > Metazoa > Arthropoda > Insecta > Coleoptera > Scarabaeidae > Melolontha > Melolontha melolontha. The sequence continues at coordinate 98,168,370 of OW285241.1, forward strand.
TTCTATGGCAAGACTGGTTTCTGAATCAAATTGAGTTACAACATTTTTGATGCCTTCGTAATTATCGGCAAGAAACACAGCACATTTAAGCCATGTTCCCCATCTTGTTAAGATAGGTTCTGGTGGCAATGGAATGCCGGGAAGCATTTCGTTATATAATTGCACTCGTAAGGGCGCTTTTAAAAATACTTTTTTGATATTACTTATTAAATTATTTACATCTCGAAACTCTAATCTAACTTTTTCAGCAACCCTATTTAAACCATGAGCCAATCAAGTACAATGGATTAAATTGGGAAAAAAATTTTTCAGACTTCGAGCTGATTTTAACATATACGAAGCGGCGTCAGTTACCATTAACAGAAATTTTTCAAAAGGTACTTTGTCGGATAAAAAGAAATTCGCTAAGGACTCATTAATAAACCTGGCTATGGTAACATGATTTGTTTTGTCTAAATTACCTACATTAATTAAATGTCTTTTAGATTCAGTTGAACCATTTAAGGTTCCAATAATCAAATTAGCAACCTGACGGCTCTTCGTGTCGGTAGTTTCATCAACAGAGACCCAAAGATTTTGGTTTTTCAACTCCTTTCTAATACCATCGGTAACATCTTCATAAATTTCGTTGATGTATTTCTTGCGTAGAGTTGAGGAACTGGGTACATAAATGGGTTTATCATCGACTTTGCAATAAGTTTTCAGGAATTCTTGAAATATCGGATTGTCCAATTTATGTTAAGGAATATTACAGCCCACAAAAAGATTACACAAATCTTTGGAAAATGCTTCTTGTGGATTCTTCGAATTATTGAGAAAGTTGCTGCCGCGGTTTATTGTGCACAAATTTTCAGAAACCCTGTTCTGATGAAATGTTGTGTTCAAATGTTGCACTACTTGAAATTTCTTCTGCTAGGTAATCTGTGTAACAAATATATATTTTTAACTTTCAGTTATAATAATTATTATTAATTACTATATTACTACAAAAAGTAGAAAAATAAATTGTCTGGTTTTGTAAAGTTCTCCAGTTGTTTAAATTTGATTGATTTTGGTCATTTTAGTGTTTATGACAAAGAAATATTACAAAGATATATTTATTAGCTTTAAAGAACATAAAATTACATACATATCTAATAATAATTTATTATGAAATTGTTTCATTATATTTATGAACACAAAAAAATTCTGATAATTGTAGAACTTGTTATTGACAAAATATTTCAAAATTCAACTTACCCTTTTGTCGCAGAGTGTGCACAAAACACTTTCTTCGTCAATAAATTTAGTGCACTGCAATCACTTATCCAATTTTTTATTAGAGATGACTTTGCTTTAGCTATCTTCGGTATTTTCAAAAATTTTTAATTCACTTTTGTTTCACCAAATAGCACAGACCTTAACACGTTTACGAATGAACAAACTATGAAGGAAATTATTTATTTTTCTTATATTGATATTAGTGGTACGGTATAATATACCTGCATTAATATCTACATTTCTGAAAAGGATTTCTTACGTAAGTTCTAATTGCCCTGTAAACCGATTATCTGTACAGTTAAATCCTATTTTTGGGAAAGTCCATCTCATTATTAATGAGATGGACTTTTAATGAGTCATTAATGCAAAGTTGAAGGAATGCTAATCCCTTCACGTTTACACAAACAAATTATATATCTTTAAATATCAGATTTTATTATGGTTCTTATGAAAATCCAATATATGCATAAATATGCAAAATAATTATGAAATATGTACGTGCATATGCAGTTATGGTAAAGTGTCCAAATATACATTATATGCACTAAAAAAATGGTAAAAAAACGTATTCTGAGGGTGGAAAATGGATAAGTACACAGTATAGAAGGAATATACCAAAAAACAACAAATATGCATTTTGCATAAAATCCAGTCTCTAATTACAACGTAGCCAGTTGGTATTGAAAAACACTTGCGGTTCTACATGTACTTGTTTATTACTGAGGTAAAAACACGAGTTTTGTTTTATTCATATTCGGGATTAGTCTCCAGTCGAGGAAGTGTTTTACTAGCACAGGCAGGTCCTCTGGAAGTATATTATTAGTTCCCTTTATGGTTTTACTTCGACATGCAAGAGCCAAATCATTGTCATATCCAAACTTCTTGGAATTTATGTTTGATATGCCAGAACTATACAAATTAAACAGAACAGGTGCAAGTACCGATCCTTGAGGCAATCCATTATAAAGATGTTTAATTTTACTCTTGCTCTCTTCTGTTATTACTTGGAAGGGTCTGTCGCAAAACATGTTGTTTAATAAAGATATTACTCGGCTGCATGGTACCACGTGGAGAAGTTTGTAGAGAAGGCCTTCTCTCCAAAGCGTATCATATACCGCAGTCAGGTCAAGATATACCACAGTTATCTTCAGTCGTTTCTGAAACCCTGCCTCAATGTGTGTTGTTAAGCTGAGCACCTGGTCATCACAACCGCGGTTGGGTCTGAAACTAGCCTGTTCAACGGGACTATAGAATGTCTGAGTAGAATTTCCTCATCCACATCGTTGTGTTTCCCACAGTTCTTGAGGAATTCGAAATACCTTTGGCATAGGGTAAGTAGGTTTTGGCTATTGATTCCTCTTTTTCCTCTTGTGGTGTGGCTCGTTTTGGTTTTAATGCTGTGTTGATTGCCCGTTTGCTAAAGCCATTCTGCTGGAGTGCATTGTGGAGTTGATCCATTTCTTGAATGACGTTTTCTTCATCTGCTAATCTCTGTGATCATGTTACTAGGCTGTTCACTACTGCTTGCAACTGAGCTGGGTGGCAGTGAGACTGTGCGTTGAGGTACCGATCTGTATGTGTGGATTTCCGGTACACTGTATGGCTTAATTCTCCATTTTCTTTCTTCTTAACCAAAACGTCAAGGAATGGTAGTTGGTTGTTTGATTCTACTTCCATTGTGAATTTTATTTTTGGATGGATACTATTCAGATGTTCGAGGAAGCTCTTAAAGCGATCTTCTCCATATGTCCAAATCACAAACGTGTCATCAACATATCTTAGCCAAAGTTTGGGTTTATGGGTGGCCGTCCTATGTGCTGCTTTCTCCAAGTCTTCCATGAAGAGGTTCGCTATTACTGGTGACAGTGGAGAGCCCATCGGTGCGCCTTCTATTTGTTTGTACCGTTGATTGCCGTAGATAAAGTAGGTATTTTCCAGGCAGTGTTTCACCAGGTTCATTTTGTATGGCGGAGGTTGGTATTTTCTTTCGATGATCCCTAGAGCTTCGGTTACTGGTATATTGGTAAATAGTGACACTACGTCGAAGCTTACTAATAGGCAATCTGTTTCCACTTTCTCTTTCTTCAATATTTCGATGAAGTGGCTTGCGTTCTTGACGTAAGACTCGGCTTCTTCGGCGTGTGGTTGTAGTTGTTGGACTAGGTATCTTGCCAACTGTTGAAGAGGTGACCCAATGGAACTGACTATGGGTCTTAATGGTGCACCTTCCTTGTGGACTTTTGGTAAGCCGTAGAATTTGGGACATCTGGATGACTTCTCCCTTGGAATGAGTCGTGTTTGGATTTCCTTGTCGATGGAACTCTCCTTGATTTTAATTTTAGTTGTTTTCTCCAGGTATGTTGTTGGACCGTAGTTCGGCATTGGTATGCCGAATCTTCTAAAAGAGCTTTTATCTTGGTGTCGTAGTCGGTAGTGTTCATTACCACAGTAGCATTTCCTTTGTCCGCTGATAGTATAATAATGTCTTCGTTGTTCCTTAATTGATTAAGTGCCAGTAATTCTTCGTGCGATAAGTTCTTTGTTGATGGTTTGGCTGTCCGTCGTATTTGCGATACATCTTGGCGGATAGCTACGGCCGTATTCTTGTCAATCCCAGATATAGTTGCCTCTACCCCACAAATGATATCTTCTACTGGTATACGGGCAGGAGCTATTGCGTAGTTAAACCCATTCGCCAATACCTTTTGTGATGCTGCATCCAATATGTGGGTGGATAGGTTGTATACAACTTTGAGTGGTTTCTTCTTCTCTCTGGTGTTTATGGGTTTCTGTTCTGCTTGCAGGCGGTTGAACTTCTTCATTTCTTTCACTGTTTTCAGGCTGGTGTTTGTATTTGAACGGAATTGACTGAGCTGGTCCAGTACTCTCCAAATTATCGGATGGATGGTGTTACTTAGGTTCAGGTGTAGTTGAAGTAATTGTTTATTGGTATTATCCAACATTTTTCTGACATCGTGGATAGATTCCCTCAGTAGAGTCAGGCTTGCTTTCTTAAGAATGTTCTTGGTTTGTCTGGTGTTTTTGTTGAACTTCAGTTTCAATGTTTGTGGAATGATATCTTCCTCTCGGCAACGTTGTAGAAATGCCAGGTCGCAAAACAGTTTGCTTCTTCTTGTTCTAAGTTTCTCGAAGGTCTTGGTTTAATGCATAGTCTTCTCCCCGCAAAGACGTAATATGTTTTCTTTTAGGTTTCCGTGGGTAGTAGTATGTGTTGTAACTGGATTCCGGGTTTTCTTTCGCGTTTCCACTGTTTGGTCTTCGTAAAGACCGGTACTAGTTTCTGGACGACGTTTCGACAAAATTACATTTGCCATCTTCAGGTCTGCGATAACTGCCTGCTTCTGCTTCTGGTTACTCGTAAACTGTTTACGAGTAACCAGAACTTTCGCATAACTTTGTTTTTCCAGAAGAAATTTTGTTGAAAAAAATTACATTTATGAATCTAGTTTTCTTTTCGAAATTGCAACAATATAATTACTACTATATTAAAAAATATATAGTAGGAAGCATTTCCGGTGAAACCGGGAATAGAAAATAAATATGAGTGTCATGAGTAAATTCGCAATTTTTAACTATATATCAATAATAAATTTAAAATAAATTACTTCTGGAAAAACAAACTTATGCAACCGTTCTGGGATTATACTAACCCTATATATAATATATATATATATATATATATATATATATATATATATATATATATAATAATCTATATCTTAGCCATACAGTTAATATATCATTTGATAAATCTTGGGATTTCGGCTATATTAAATAATTAAGTTAGAATGTTATTTTGCGAAGTAACGTGAACTGTAAATATTGCTATCTACAATTACAACGCTAATTATTCGAAATTTTTACTGAAAAAATTTCGTCCTTAGGTGGAACTCGAACCCATGACCTTTAGTTCTCTAGACTACGACTATATCCTCTGAACTACGAAGAACTTGCGTCCGAGTTTGTTAGAATGCCTTAAGTTACCAATTAAGAAACAGATAATAAAAATTTCGAATAATTAGCGTTATAATTGTCCGAGTAGATTATTGCGGTTTTCCTTCTCGTCCTAGGCGAATGCCGACAGCTTTATTTCTTAAGTCGCGCCACGGGCGCAAGTGTAATAATAACGCATGATTTACCATTCTCTTTATAATTGATATCGAACTTTTGTTGTCATGAATTATTATTAATTGAATTGAATATATTTATGAATTTGTATCTCTCACCATGACTACATCACTTATATAACTTTGACATTAATATCTGTGTTTTATAATTCTTTGATAAAGGTAATACTTACCGAAACATGTAAGAGCTTATTTTAAATATATACATATTAATGTAAAACAGACCTATAATCGCCGAATATTTAAATCATCTATATTGTACAAAGGTCACCAAATAATTATCTTTATATATATATATATATATATATATATACACAATATATTCAGCCTTCGCATCGACTGCCGTCTTACAACTACGACGATTCCTACTTCTTCGAAGCAGTCGGCACAATATGCGCGCTGGTATATACTTTCTATTCCTTGGAAACGTATAAAACCTATTCCGTTGCGACCTTTCTAGATCCATTGTGGTCCTCATGCCTAGTTAGACTACTTCTTCTGTCTGCTCTGTTAATTAAGCTTAGCAGTTTCGAGAGCGGTTCTTTTAAATATAGTTCCGCTTTAGGATATTGATCTTTCATTGGTAGGAAGTACATTTTTGTCAAAATTTCGCATTAGCATTATACATGAATCGTGGTTTCTTCATAATCTACATACCGTTTCTTCTATCAAGACCACATTATTCATATGTTTGTTGAGCTTACAATGCCCATTTAATGGGTCTACTATCATCCTAACAGAAGTTCGGTCGCTGTAAACTTAGGGGAATGTTCCCTAAAAAACTGCCTGTCTTTGACCCAGGTACTTTTTCCACCTTTTCATAAATCTATTGTCATTCCACTTTGTCCTGGCTGTTTTAATAACTGTTTTGGCAATATCAAGGGAAGGCTCAGGTTCTGTGAAGGCTGTACACGAAGCCCTGTCTTGCCAGTTCGTCCGCTTTCTCATTGAACATGTAGCCTTCGGGCTTTATAAGCTAGTGAGCTTGACTAGCTCGCACACTGGGAAACTTAACGTTTCAGGTACAGATACGCACCTGGATTAATGTACGTGTTATTTATTTCAAGACGACCTTTTTTACACAGATCAACGTAGGTAACTAACCTTTTGTATGGGCTAGACTTTCTTTTTCTCCTTTACAAATTTCTCTCTGTGGCATAGACAAAGTTTTTCTGTGTTGATTTTTTTACGTCTACTAGGATTTCTCTCTGGGCTAGTCGCCCGCTTTATTCATGGACAGCCCTCTCCGCTGGTCTATTGCTTGATTACTTTAGGACCGCTCGCTTCGGTGGTTTGTTACCGATTTCTTCTTTCGTCGCTAATTGGGGTTTTAAATTGAATTTCGCGTGAATTTAGCACGACTTTATGGCGAATTTAATTTAATTATCAGGGACTAAAATTGACAATTGATAAATTTTCAATTCAAGGTCCAATACACCAATGATATCATTCGATTTACTCACACCCGTTATTAATTATATCGATAATGATGATGATGATGATTATTATTATTATTAGATTCAATATTATCGAACACTAGTAGTATATACAAATTTTATTTCGAACTTATTAACTAGTACTTAAAATAGGTATGATGTAATTAATTGTAACTACACTATGTAATGTACATTGATTTGTATTATTTAATACTGGAATTCACAGATTTTTATTTCTAAAAGTTTTTACTTTACTTACACCTCCAATTACTCAGCATTATTTTAAGAATTATTTAACTATATTATGTAATATACATTGATGACTACGTATGAAAGTAGCAATATATTAATATATCAACAAAATTTAACCCTTTATTGACCGCCGATACTTGTTAGTACCATACTAAAAACCTCTATGTAATTTCATATTTAACCTTAAATTTAGCAACTTATTCATGGATTAATTACGATACAATTCAAATGACGTGTATATAGTATGACATTGACCGTAGATTGTAGTTCTGGTCCAACATTTGGTAATTTTCCAGCTAAGTACTCAACCACCCGTCTACATGCAGGACACTCCAGTGCCTACATATACGAGGAGGTATTGATATATTCTTAGCCAACTATTGAAAACATTTAAAGTTGGGACTTAGAATATTATATTATTCAACATGGTCTCCTCTTAAATTAATACACTTAATAGAGCGATCCTGCAACGCCTTTAATCTTTCTAAAAATAGATTCTTCTTGGTCTACAATCCATCCCTCCACAGCTTCTATTATCTCTTCGTTACACAAAAATTGACGTCTTTTTAAACTTTTTTTCAATTGAGGGAAGAGATAATAGTCGGAGTGGGTTAAGTCTGTGGAACAGAGCGAGTGTTCCAGTAATTCGAACAACAGATTCCGGCAATTCATGGCAATGTGGTGGCAACACACTGCTACGACTCTGAGCGTCGAGCTTATTAAACTAATAGAAAATATACTAGGTACAAAAAAAAAGAAAGCAAATAGTGCAGACCCGGTCTCGGGCGACTGAAATTGCCCACCCTCCCGTTTCTGCCAACGTCCAACGGCCCACCCAGCACCTGAGACGGCCTCACCCCAGGGGGTGGGGAGACCCAGAGGCAATAACGACGAAATTCCTATATGGGTGTCAAGGGCGCCACCGAATTTTATGCCGCTGGACGTCGCAAATTCGGAAAAATGGTATTGAAAAATTCAATTTTCAAAAACGAAAACCGCAAGTCGCGCACGGGCCGAGGGGCTAATCCCGCCGACCGAAACCAGTGAGAATCGAAAACAAACTTCGTGGCTACAAAGATACCCTATTTACTGATATGAATAGAAAGAGTGAAAAAAAGTTACAAACAGTACTTAACTAAATTTTGCTAATTGTAATTATGAGCGGACAAATGAAAATGAATGACAAAAAAGGTGGCAGATGGCCTTATCAGTAACAGTTCAAATGAATACTGGATCAGTATGCTTAAAATAATTAATCGCCCTGTAAAAAAATACGTATTCCTTTAGATCGGTTCATAAATTTAAATTAAATACTACAATTCGCTGACTAAATCTACACTAATTAATAAATTTTAAATGAGTAAATTCTCTCGTTACACTCGTAAGATTTAATATATGCAACGCATAAAAATAGTTTAAATAAAAATACGTAAAAATATACTAGTGGCGAGTGTGGCGATCCAAAAAAGGAAAAAACTGACGAACGAAACAGGTTATTTCTTAAGAAAACACCTGTGCGAATGTTAAGATTGACAATAAGGAATCTACTTCGAACAAAAAAAAAATCTTAAGGAATAAATGCGCGGAAATGGAGCAAATAAAAATATCGGTTTGATAATTAATAACTAGGAACGCTTATCTGTTTGGTCCGGCGACTTCTGGTGCGTTTCCTGTGATGGAGCGTAACACACGGGAAAGTACTGGGTGGTATTGTTCGCCCATTGATAGGACCACCAAAATTAAGAAATTAAACAACAAAATAAACAAAAGAACATAAAGAAAACTCAAATACGTACCGAAACGAGACTTTCGATGGAATTTACAAAATACAAATAGTTTCATTGGTTGACTTCGCAGATATTTCTTGGTGAAACATTCTTGTAATAACTTGATTAATTATTCGAAAATAAAACACTTGGCTTAGTTTCACAACTTCTTTAATTAGATACACTAACAATTGTTTCGGCTATTAGGCCATTATCAAAGAGCTATCTCAAACTAAAACTTACTCTACTTAAGGTTAACATATATACCTGTGTTCCTTATGGGTGGGAGAATGTGGGTAATTGATATTTAAGATTGTATCGATATAGGGGGTATTTATGAATTCTAATTGCGTGTTTGTGATCACTCGATTTTGTTTTTGGGCTTTTTTAATTTTAAAAATCTCTAATATATTTAACTTTTTACTTTTTGCTACATTATGAATGAGGTTACAGCTCTTTATATCGGGTAAGTGGTTCTGGTCTATACAATGTTCCGCGAACCCTGTGTGTTTAACACTATATTTTATATCTCTAATATGTTCAGTTAACCGTTTATTAATACCTCTGCCACTCTGTCCGATATAAATCGCTTCACAATAATGAAATAAACACAATTAAAATAATAGCAAAAAATAATGGTTACAACCCAGATATCATCGATAATTTAATAAAACATAAAGAAAGGAAAATACTTCAAAAATTGTTATACCCAGAAATAAATGAATTAAAGAAACCTAGTTGGCATGTAATCACTTATATCCCTCCCATAACACAGAAAATAAACAAATTACTAAAGGAACTCAACATTAACATAGTGTGGATAAACAAAGTAAATTTAGGTACATTGTTGAATAATACTAAAGATAAAATAGATAACTTAGAGAAATCAGGAGTATATTCCATAAAATGCCAGAATTGTGAAGCGATTTATATCGGACAGAGTGGCAGAGGTATTAATAAACGGTTAACTGAACATATTAGAGATATAAAATATAGTGTTAAACACACAGGGTCCGCGGAACATTGTATAGACCAGAACTACTTACCCGATATAAAGAGCTGTAACCTCATTCATAATGTAGCAAAAAGTAAAAAGTTAAATATATTAGAGATTTTTGAAATTAAAAAAGCCCAAAAACAAAATCGAGTGATCACAAACACGCAATTAGAATTCATAAATACACCCTATATCGATACAATCTTAAATATCAATTACCCACATTCCCCCACCCATAAGGAACACAGATATATATGTTAACCTTAAGTAGAGTAAGTTTTAGTTTGAGATAGCTCTTTGATAATGGCCTAATAGCCGAAACAATTGTTAGTGTATCTAATTAAAGAAGTTGTGAAACTAAGCCAAGTGTTTTATTTTCGAATAATTAATCAAGTTATTACAAATAGTTAGTTGTCGACGTGTTCTCCTATAAAAGCACCCAAATCCTCACAAAGAGATATCGCTCAGCGATTAATTGTGGTGTCTATAAATTAAAACCAGCATGGGGCCGTAATTACTAGATAAAATTTACTTAAGTCACATTTATAGACACCGGTGATGGAGGAACCGTGACATCTGCCCAAGATCGGCAATAATTTACGTCTGCGTACGGGGAGAGAGTATCGTACTACCAAAAAACAAGAACAGGATTACGAGAAAAAAAGAAAAAAACTTGAAAGAAACCAAATATATTATACAAATAAACGACGATCGATACATATACAGGTAGTTTCGCTGGAAACGGTGCAAAATATAATAAAGAGAATGCTAATTTAATACAAAATAAGCGTTACGATGCGATGAGCGTTACAGACACGTAACAACACCTTTCGCTAACATGCCACGTCCTGTTTCCTTAATTTTCTTTCCCAGTATGGTTAGTAATTTAGAATGAGAATCTCCAGTGATGGTCTGACCCTTTTTAGGTAATTGATCGTAATTATTTCATGGATATCCCATAAAACTGAAGCACTTTTCCAGTGGATTTTTTAACTCGAAACTTTTTAGGCCTTGGAGAACCATGATGCTTCCACTCTTTCGATAGTTGCTTTGTTTCTGGGTCGTAAAAATGGACCCATGTTTCCACCATAGTCACAAGACGGTTCAAAAAATCTGGATCTCCTTCAAAACGAGCACAGATTGACCGTGATGGTTTCACTCTTGCTTGTTTCTGCTAGGTGTTCGAGCATTTAGAAATCCATTTTGTACAAAATTTTTTTTTGGTATCTAAATTGACTTGGACTATATGATGGACGCATTCACACGAAATATTTAGTGCCTGAGCTATACGTTTCAGCTCAATTCGACGATTTTATAATATCATGTTATGAACTGCGTCAATATTTTCGGGGGTGGACACCAAAATCGGTCTTCCTGGCCACCTCTCATTTTCAACGGAAAGTTTTCCTCTTTTGAATGACGCAATCCAATTTTCAACAGTCGCATATGATAGGCATTGATCGACAAGTGTGTTAAACATATTTTCGTAAATTTCCTTACCACTTAACCTCTTCAAATACAAGTATTTGATGATGCCTCGATACTCCAATTTATCGATGTTCACAAATTTGGATATATTTTTAGCAGCTCATCCATATCCGTCTTTCTACGCTCAGCCTCTTGAATTACTTCCATCTCCATGATAGATATTACCAAAATTACTTTCTGATTTATGGGCATCTATGGTCGATACCTGGGTTCATGTATTAAATGTGGACCGACTGGTGTTGCCACAACGTATAAATAAATTCCCCACTTTTAAAAGTAAAAATCTCCATTCTCCCTATTCAATTATTTGCTCATTGACATACAATAAATAGCATAAATAAATAAATATATAGTTTAATATATTAAACTAAATTAAAATTATACACTGTTAGAGAATAAACGTGCTATTACACTGGCTATACCCATTCAATTAAATATAGAAGATTAAGTGTAGATTTATTTAGTTCGTGTTTTAGCCACTAGGACTCATAATATTTTTTAATTAATTGTCTTTTTCTTTTATTTTCTTTTGTTCTCTGAGCAAGAACGTATTTTTCTATTACCAGATTATACACACTTTTGTTTCTATTCTAATTATTAAAGAAATTGACTTCAAGACATTTAGGTCTGGTAAAGTGCCTTACTACATTACAGATAAAGTATCAAAATGGGGTTTACAGACGAATTACAGAGCCGTCCTTGTGTATAAAATGAATGTGAATGTATAAAATGCACAATCAGCATCACGCCACTTATAAGGCAGCGACTTCGTAGTAATAAGATTACACTGCCCAACATGCGAGGCTTGTTTTTTTACTAATTCGGGTATGATAAAATCTCTCGCCTTGTTCATCGCCTACAGCACCTAAATTTTCGGGAAACCTATCAAGATGACTATGAAGGAAATTAAGCTTTATGCTCATGTTACAACCTAGGCGGTGAAATTTTTCACAAGATCTTTTTAACTGCAGGCTTTGTTTTCAAGAAAATTGTTCGCGACCATCGTGAATGAAGTGCAGGCTTCTTTCTCAGCTTCGTTCATAGAGGTGATGAAATTTGGATCTCTCATTAAAGTTAAAATTTGAGGTCCATCACATTTTCTGAACGAAAGCAGTAATAGTTACCTTTTGATTAGGAACGGTGAAGCTAACACAAATGTAGCAGAACGAATTATTTACACATCTTCGAGTAGTAGACATAATATAATTTTCTTCCTAACAACTAACATGTAATTACCGTTTTATAATCACTCTTGTTTATTTCCAAATAATCCGAAGTAATCAACACTTGCTAATAAAATTTCATTAAACTCTAATATGTTCACTTAATCAACAGGATTAGCTTAATTAATAGACTTACATTTCCTTATAATTATTTATTACTTAATTAGTTCATGAAGAACGTAAATGAATAAAATAAAATAAAAAAACCCTTACCACAATAGAATTTAATGATTCTAAATACGTCTTTCTACAACCACGTTGTCATCTTCAGTAGAAAAAACAGTGTAACACTTGAACGCACAAAAGCACTCACAGAAGGATTGTTCTGAACGTCTTCTAGTTTAACACTAAAATCTTCAATCTTAAATGCTACAAAAATTACCTACATTTTGGTAAACCCCACCTATTCACGAAAGAGCATTACCCATTATTTGTAAATTCTATAGAAAAACCGTTTAGAAATATTATAAAAGCTGTAATTTAACATACATTAAGGATCCAATTATGAAACTAATCCCTAAATTATGTTGAAATATAAATTTGGAAATTAATGTTGAGTCAGAATATTTTAATGGCAAATATTGTAATGAAACGAATTTAAAAATAAATTCCATGAATTCGAATATTTTTTAATGGTTTTCCTATTTTTCTTGCTTTAATAACATCTAACTGTCAATTAACTCAAATAAAGAAGAACCTGGTATAGGACCCAAATCTGCGTTAATTACTTCTTTCTCTTTTTTCTTCGTTATTCCTATTTTTAAAGATAAAAATGTTCTCAAAACTATCTAATTCGCGGGGGCGTGCGACTTTTTTATTAATCTCAGACAGTCAGATGTTACGTTGTGATCTGATTCAAGAATATGTCGGGCAACACTTGATTTTTCCGGTCTATTGAATCTAATATGCGAAACATGTTCTTTATAACGAGTTAGAATCGAACGTTTTGTTTGGCCGACATATTTTTTATCACAATCCTTAAAATTTATTTCTTGTGCTGAAAAGTATGGTTTGATTCTGCGGTTATAAATCTGTTGACGTTGGATTCTTTTCGGTAAATATCAAACTCTAAGTTTTTGTCATTCCTAATTACTAAGGTATCTAAAAATGGCAAACCTCTGTTGTTTTTCCTTTTCAAACGTGAATTTAATACTAGGAAATTTTGAATTTAATTCTGTTACAAAATAATCTAAGTCGCACTTATTGGTATCAAAAATTGCAAACACATCGTCTACATACCTGACCCATATGTTTGGAAAATATTTGGCTGACTTTTTAAACTCAATCTCAAAGTGACTCATAAATAAATTCGCGATAAATGGAGATAAGCAATTACCCATGGCTGTACCCTGTTGCTGTTCAAAGTACTTACCTTCGAATTGGAAGCAATTTTGGGCAATACAAAGGCTAAAATACTTTGCTAAAAACAAATGTTTAACTTTGATCGAGAAAATGTCGTCTCTTAAGTCGTCATCGATATTATAACCATCTGGTATAACTTCTTCTGGATTTTCTAAAATTGGATTGTCTGGAGTCCCAGACCATATACATCCTGGAATAGGGTTGTTTCGCCAGAACTGTCTTCGCGATCTTATATTAGTATTATGATCGGCTAACGATGTTACGACTTCTCTTAAATTAGCTAACGTTATATTGCCCACCTCTGGTATCAGTCTCTCATCTCGATCGTGTCTTAACATTGCGATCTTTGGGACGTAAATTCGTCCATCTGTCTTAACTGTACCAATTGCATTAATAATTCTAGTCATCATATCTGGTACGATTGTGTTAGATCTAACAATTCCGATAAAAGTTTCGGGTCTGCGGAGTTGCTGATAATACTCATATCCGCCAGTGCGTGCTACTTGCTTACGCTCATCTAAGATTAATTTGCACTCTAACGATGCAAGGTAGACTCTGTTTACCTCATAGATACTACCACCTACGGGTACATTGTTGAAACAATATAGTGCTCTAAAAATAATGGTCGCGCTGAAGCAAATGGATCTAGTTGTTATACATAAAGTTATTGCTTTAAGCGTCTGTGTGGACTCGATTGCGCCAAGAGCGGCACTCATGTCCTTCTGACCTAGTAATAGTTTATTCTCGAGCTCTTTGCTATAGTTATCTGCAACCTTGTTGCCGACTGATTGTCTATAACTGTCCTGTCTCCTGCCAGTGCGCGCGCGCCAGGCTGGCCCTTTTCCGCGCCCTCTTCTGATCGGTACTTCTCGTTTGTTAGACTTAATTTCTACACTTCTCCTCTCTACTTCGTCTCTAGAACTTGTGGTTGACATATTGCTGATAGAAATCAATTTCAAAACTCCGACTAAATTGAATGAAGATAGCCAAAGTTATGTTCCAAGGAAAACACTCGAAAAATTTGGAACTGCAAATATTCATTTATTTTCAACGTGATTGCTATGATGTAATTCAGACAAATATTTTAACGTTTCTTGGATAGGTACTGAAGGAAACAAGGACTTTACATCGAATGAAACCAAAATGTCACCATCTTCCAGTCGACAATCTTTAACTTTCTGAATTAATTCTAAAGAATTATTGACGGATAAACTAACTGGTTTTTCTGGTAATTTTCTGAATTCATTCACTAACCATTTTCAAATCAAATAAGTCGGTGAGTCAATACCAGCAACAATAGGTCTCATCGACTTACCTGGTTTGTGGATTTTAGGTAAGCAATATAACCTAGGCACTAACGGATTTGCACATTATAATTTCTAAAGGTTGGAATTAGTTATTAAGTTTGGACAATTTTTTAACGCGGCTTTAGTTTTACTTATCATTTTGGGTAATGGGTTCTTATTCAGTTCTACATAAGGCCCTTCAGAAATTAAATTATTAACTCTATCAGAATAATCGATTTTATCCAAAATGACTAACTTATTCCCTTTATCTTCTTTTAAATATAAACAATCTTTCAATCTGAGAGTTTTAATAGTGTTCCAGTCTTTCTTACTTGAAAATTGTTTGTGCTGCTGTAAAGATTCCTGGATCTGTCGCTTGCATGTCTCTCTGACATAGGATTTTGATGTATATTCAAAATTCCTAATAGAGGTCTCGATGCTTGCAACAATCTCCTCTGTAGCCATCTTTTTGCTTGTCAAACAATATTTTAACCCTTTGTTCAATAAATCTAGCTCATCGCGACTAAAAATCTCAGACGATTCATTGACAACTAATATCTCTTTCATAGGAGGGCTGTTCTTGTTATCTTTTGTACGCGGACAAAGTTTCATGTATTTATTATTTAATTTAGCAATCTTATTCTCATACTTTTGATTCGTTACTCTAACAACCTTCCTGTAAAAATTACGTCTTCATAATAAAAATTATTTAAATTTTTCGTCAGACTTAAATGTAAATTATACAATTGTAATTCTAATTTACTCCTATTACTATACTGATATTGAATTTCTGAATTCAACCATTTCATTTTCGCACATGAAATGACTTTTTCGCTATTTCTACAATTTGATGTTAACTTTACATTTATAAATTTGGGAAAAACATTGCCGATTTTACACCGTCTCAGAAAATTAATATCAGCATTTATTAACTTTACTTTAGTATGTAAACTATGAAATCTATTTAACTCCTTTGGCCGGGTAGCCATATTAACTAACAAATCGGAGACTATGGCTTATAAGTGAATAAAATAAAATTAAAAAATCCTTACCACAATAGAATTTAATGATTATAAATACGTATTTCTACAACCACGTTGCCATCTTCAGTAGAAAAAACAGTGTAAGTGTAAGAACGTAAATATCAGACACAAGTGTACATTATGCTAATGAGATAATTTTACGTTCATCATTAACATATAAACATTAGACTAAACATTATTATTCAGATTTCGCATGTCGTAACAATTTATTTATTAATTCAATTTAAATAAATGTTTTTAAAAAACGGTGACGAGGGATGCAAAACATAATTTAGAGAATATTTTATTATTTGTGTATGGGCCACTGTATGTGAACGAATTCTATTCATTAAATGTATTTCATGTAAATATATATATTTTTTTCCGATTGAAGAAAAGAAAAACTTGGATAAGATACAAATACGCTATCCTCCGAAACGAGATAACCCTTACAGAAAAGGCGATCATTTCGGTCTACGTAATTAAATATCTTCAGTGACAGCAAGTAACTTTTAATAAAGACTAATTGGGAGCTCTTAATTAGTACTTAATTAATTTTCGAAATATTCAAATGCAAAGAAACAAGAAGAAATAGAGTTTGCTACTCAGACTTTAACAAGCGAGATCAAAAAAAGTATGATTGCGTTGAAAATCTCTTGTAAAATTGTTAATTAATTTTCTAATTCTTATAAAAACTTCGCTTATTAAATTAATTTAAATAGATTTTCTTCTGCACTTCTCATGTAATTAGGGGATGCAAGAAAATGCATTTAAATCAAAATAATATTAATGTAATTAGAAATATACTTAAGTAGATAAAATCTCACCAAATTTGTATAAAACGAAAACATTTTTAATAATATAAAAATATTATTAAAAATTGGGTGTGGAGGACACAATGCAAGTTTATATTTGTAATAATTTCACACAACCAATGCACCAAGAGCACCACATGCAGGTGCTGTTTATATTTTGATCCCTTAAGGATGGAATAATGGAAGATATCGAGGCGTTATCTCTCGCTTTACGTCTAGGAAAACTGCAAACGCAATTTGTTTGTGGCTCCACCAGCCTACGCACGGCAGCCTCACCTGATTTTCCCATCTGGTATGCCCATTGCAGTGAGTGTAGAGGAGGTCTGTCTGGAGCTCCTTTTTCAATAATTAAATATATAATTTCTTCTGTATTCTTCAACATAAAAGAGGTAACAGTAATTGGTCTAAATGGTTTTGGATGGGTATATGTTTCTCTTCTAGGTTTCGGGATAAACTCTACTCTAGTGTTTCTCGGGATGACCTCGGAATGTAAACCATGGTAAGGCTAGCCCTGAATATCTAATAAAGTACCCACAATTTTCCCAAGAAGCTTGGGAAATATTCTGTCTGGTTCTGCGGATTTATATGGTTCAAACGACCCTATCGCCTATCTAATTAAATGGGGCTCGAAAATCTCGTTTTATATTTCCTAATCATTCCTAGTCGCCCTCCAAGAGGTGACAAGTTGATTGGTATCACCAATCCATACGCTCCAAATTTGGTAGCTGCACCTTCAGAAGATATCTAAATGATATCTACGCCGATAATCAATTCCAGATTGTTCTTACTGGTATATGCCACCAAGGCCTCAAGATCAGGCCGTGGTAGCTCTGGAGAATCAATAGGTAGATATAGAGACGCAATTGTCGCCTCCAATATCGCCTCCCCATCGCCACTCAGTTAAATCCTGGCTGCCGCCATGTTTCCAGTGCATAGGTCCATGTTAGGCATCACGTCCAGGTCGGCTCTGAAACAGATAAAAGTTCTGATCTTAGTGTCTGGAGCACCAACCAACAGCTCCCTTTTCTTAATCTGTAGTCTTCCAACCTTACCTCTACTTATCTATGGCTCTTGGATAAGGAGGATATCGATATCTTCAGTCAGCGTTCTTTGGCAAAGTGCCACTGTGACTGTTTTCCTATGTTGAAAATTTATCTGGGGAATCTTCAACCTTCAGTGGTTGATGTCTGAGGTTCTTCTAGAGTACTCTCATCCCGCATCACCGATTTCTGGTCTTTCCTTGTTTCGAGGGTTACAAAGCTATCACCCCGAAAGCGGTAGTAAGGTCTCCAATCAATCCTCATCAACATTTCCTCAGATTCCCCACAGGTAGGCCCTTTTCGGAAGAACTAGAACTGAGGACAATCCATCAGTCCACTTTAAGCTTTGGGTTATTCCTCCCAAGTGCTTTCAAGCGCAGTGTCAGATCCTCTTTTTAGTCTCGCTAAAACTCGTTGCTGTTTTGGTAACTGCTCGCTCTTCACGAGTTTCCAAACAGTCTCCTTTTCTCAGTAATCTCTCGTAGTTTCGTAAGAATCCTTATCTGCACATATGGCTCCATAGCAGCCGTCTATAATAATGGAAGATTCAACCGTCTTTTGCCCTTGAATATTTCTATGAGCATCATCAGCTTTGTAACCAAAACAATTTGATAATGTATAACACTCACAAGCACGTTCACGCCCAAAGTAGAAAACTTCGTGCGCTTAGTTACTTTATCCCCAGGAATGCCCTAACTGGAACGGTTCTCTTAACGGCTCCTGTTAGCTTAGGTTCTCCTTGAGGTTCTTCTTGAGGAAGGGGAGTTATTTTTCTCGTATCTATCCCCTGTTTCCTCATCTTCTTTAAATTGTTTCTTTGTGTCCCGGAAAGATAGATGTCGGCTCTCCTTGGCTCTCTCTGTTTTCACGACGTTCTCAGTTCCATTGTTTAGTTCTGGAGTCCCATCAGTCTTCATTACCAAGAGAGCTTCAGTAGTAGACAACTGAAGTTCTTGATTCTCTTTAGACTCCATCTTTTTGAATTTTTGTTTTTTATCTCGTTTCAATGCTCACAGAGCTTCCATTAGAGGTACAAGGCCCAAATACAAGGGAATGCCTCCTGGTGCCTCCAGAGGAACGCTCAAGACCACACATACCCCAGTGGTCATTCAGCTCTCACATTACCTTATATCGTAGCTTGGGAGAGCTGGTTGGCGGTGACTGTTTTTGCTAAAGGTTTGACTGCCACTAATCAGGCCTTCAAGAGGGACCCGACTGTCCTATATCCGCAACTTAGAAACGCTGCTGGTGGGTAACTCAACCCTCGCGAAAGAGGTCCGCGAGTCAGGTAAAAATAAGTTATTTTATACTAAGTCATTTTTTTTAATTAATCTTATATATCCATTAAATATTTGATATATTAAAATGAATAAAAACGCATCATTCTTGTACTCCCTACTAGCAAGACTCCAGAACGCATGACCGACAAGGCGTTATAGAAGATGCGATAAGTATACATGAACCGACCAAAATATTGTAACAACATTCTTAATATATGCGAAGTATAGCAATCTTCACAATACAAAGGGTTTTCAATTAGGGACGACACATTTATAAATATAAGGTGTGCCAACAGGAACTTGGCGATTTAAATTCCAAATAACATGCGTAGTATTTAGAAATTCAACGATTTATTAACGTAAACATAAAATAGAAACCCTAAAATTATATGTGGAACAAGATATCGGATAAATGTCCACCGTGACTTCTATTGCACACAGCTATTCTTTTTTTTTTAATTTTCAATGACTTTATCACACATATGCAAGTTAATCTCGCCAATAGCCGCACGAATGTTATTTTTTAATTCATCAATTGTCTGTGGATTATTTGTGTAGACTTGATCCTTAAGGAAACCCCAAAGGAAAAAGTCCAGCGGTGTTATGTCGCAGGATCTTGCAGGCCAATCCACGTCACCATTACGAGAAATCACACGGCGAGGGAATTTCTCCTGCAGTAAATTTAGAGTTTCCCTGGCAGTGTGACAAGTGGCCCCATCTTGTTGAAAGTAAAGATTGTTGAGGTCCATATCTTCCAAACGGGGCCATAGAAAGTTATTCAACGTCTGTCGATACCGCTCCCCATTTACAGTTTCTGCTTCTCCATTCTCATTTTCAAAAAAGTAAGGTCCAAGAACACCATTGGCCGAGAAACCGCACCATACAGTGACACGTCGTGGGTGCATGGGTTTTTCAATAATCTCTCGAGGATTTTCACGTCCCCAAATGCGGCAGTTTTGTTCATTTACGTAACCCCCTATGTGAAAATGGGCTTCGTCACTGAATATGATTCGCTTACAGAATTCGTCATCAAAATCAGTTTGCTCCAAAATCCAGTTGGCAAAGATACGGCGGTGGTGATGATCCCTGGGCTTCAATTCTTGTGTTAACTGGATTTTGTATGCGTGTAGCCGAAGGTCTTTTGTTAAAATTCGCTGCAGAGATGATCTTGAGATGGCCAATCGCTGTGACCGATGACGAATTGAAGTTTTTGGACTTTCGGTAACACTTTCATTCACAATAGCGATATTGTCAACTGACCGAACGTTACGAGGACGTAGTGGTGTCTTTACACCGAGAACAGAACCAGTTCGCTCAAATTTTGCCATTAAATTTCTAATTGCCGTATTGCTGGGAATATGATTCTGATGAAAAACAATGCGTAGTCGACGAATTAAGTTCGTAATGGAACGACCATTTTCATAATAAATTTGAACAATTTGGATACGTTCTTCAGTCGTGAAACGTTGCATGATGACTTTTACAAGTTTATAGATGACATATACCAAATATTAGGTTGCTAAGTTACCTTATTTGAAAATAATGTGAAATTTAAATCACCAAGTTCCTGTTGGGACACCTTATATAAATTTCTTTCGGCTGGTAGCCCTGTTGAGTGTGTTTTCCGACATTTATATTTATATATGCCTACTATTTAATTATGAAGCGATACTCTTTTAGACAAAGTTTACAAACTATTCAGATGTTTTTCAAAATTCGGGTTCAAGTCGAAGAGCGATTGAATGTTTTGTGCAAAAATTTGAAACAACATATTCACTTCATATTCCCGTGCAAGTGACAAAGGAATTCAGGAAGCGAAGAGAATATTGTAGCTTTGCGTCGAATTGTTTATAGAGAGCCAGATTTGTCAATTGCATATTGATCTGTAGCATTGCGTATTTTCAACACTTGTTTGTGTCCGATTTCTGCGAAAAAATTCTGATCTACGTGCTTACAAGGTTTCTTTAACTCAATAACTCTTCAGTGACGGAGTTCACTTCTGACTTAATGGTTTTGTGAATAAAATAAGCTGCCGTATATGCATGTAATTTATTTAGTCAGAGTTGGACACTCCCGGCTTAAACAACAAGATAGTGTTATTCGTCATACTGTTAATCAAACAATTCATTTACTAAAAAAGAAGTCATTGAATCGATTAGTTTCAGAAATGCGCGGTCAACTATCCTCTTTGTTCATGCGATTTAACACTCCTAGACTTCTTCGTGTGAAGTTATAATAAGTAAATAAATTACGCCAACAAACCAGCAACATTATACGTCTGCAGGCCAATATTAAACGTGTGTCATTGTTGGCATTCGACTCTATTTAGGTTATAATAAAGTTATGGAAAATTGGGTTCAATAAATTCATTCCTGTAAGCGGTTTCACCGAAGACATTTAAATGACGTTGTTTTCTATGGATCATGGTAATAATTGTACTTAACACCAAACTAAAAATGACATATATCACGATATCTGTGATTTACTTTACAAATAAAGTGCGTGAAAAACAGTTTATTATCTTGTTCAAAGAATAAGCAAATGTTAGCAGTCCAAAAAGTATTAGCATCTAAAACGTTAAGGGATGGTCTAATTACACTATGAGACTCGGATTTATTAATAAAACTTTGCAAGCAACAAAAACTTACGTAAAATTCTTAATGAGTTCCGTACATAAAAAACTGTCATTTCAATTTGCAGTCTTGTTAGCGGGCATTTTGAATTCACGCTAAAATTAATGCAGTTTGTTAGAGTTGCATATTTACATATTCGTCGTGGTTAATATTACCAAGCTGTTTAATGAATTTTTCATAATCTCTCCCCTTGAGATTTTATAAGTTGGTTGGTATCCATTTCACGCATGTTATCACGGATGAAGGGTATCCGCGGAAAAGGACAAATTTTAATGCGTATTAGAGGCGTTTCGAAATACTGATATACTTTCATCAACAAACAATTAGAAATATAGTAATACAAAGCTGATTGATTTTTTTACCTACATAGAAAGTTTTACCTGCTCAAAGTATGTTTAAATTATTTTGTTATATACGCTACCGTTTGTGTCCGATGTAAAGTGGAGTCACATTTATAGAGTTTCCGCAGGTTGCGGCTGTGTCCATCAGATGAAAATTCCTGTCTTAGTCTAATACTAATAATGAAGCCAGCGATGGTTGTTTTGGTGTTCGAGATGTTTACATTAGTCCTTACCGCGAAGCTGGCGCAGCGAAGGCGCCTGGAGATGGTCAAAATTCCAAACAATACCCGCAGTTGTATCGCACAATGTAACGGAGCATCTATTTATTAAGTATGCCCTTAATCTGTGGAGACGAGTGTGGGTGATCAAAATAAAAGATGAAATGTAGAGCCATTCAGTTTTGTTTACAAAAGATCAGTCTGAAAACTGAGAAAAGAGAGAGAGTACATACAACTACTCAAACACGCGGTAGATGTAAACTTACTGTGTACCTACGTACTACATCAGAAGACTGCACAGGATATCTTTAAAGAAATTTCTAAGGGAAGTGCCAAAGGCAAGGAAAATACTTGGAAACAAATAATTCAAAGGTATTTTTTATAATATAAAATATTATTAAAAATCTGGTGTAAAGAACACAAATATAGGTGCACTATTAATATTCTTTGTGAACGTGTCCGAACATATCCCTCCCCAGGGACGTAGATACATATTTCGCCTTTCTACAGGCTCATCGGTACGCCCCTGCTGGAGAAAGGATATCTTCAGACACATTCACAAAAAGGAACCACATCGCCATATCAAAGAAATTATCCAGAGGCGTAGAAGTAAATTCAGCGCTGCCTGTTGTCAGACAGCCGAAGTACCTCGCCCTGTCCACGTCAAGTCAATTTTGAAAAAATATCCAATCCCTATTTTTCCATAAGAGTACATGACAAGTATCGCAATACCTTGGTAATATTATTTTGAACTAACTTTCCTCTTAACCTAATGTATAAATATAAATGTAACTAAAATTTTTCCATATTTACTTATTGTGCCATCTTCTTTCTGGTGATAATGTGCACCTACCATGAATCTACTTAAGTTTAGTTTCAAACCTATATAATAGTAGTATCCGAGACAAGTAGTATCAGATGGTTCCTGTATTTAATAGTATTCCTGTCAAGCTTTCAAACTAACTATGGTCAGACCAGACGATTCTTTCCGATTATTGTCAATAGAGTGAGTAGAGCTCACTACTACTATATTGTTTATATATGGTGGAGCTGATGCCTCATTCCTTCTTTGTCTGTTCGTGCCATTTGCTATTTTTCTAGAAGTGTTTAAACAAAAACACTAAACAAAACCTTTAACATTATGATAACTGTTATTAGTATAATGGATTTGCGAAGTATTAGGAAAAATTTGCCAGTATTGCAGGATCAGAGTATCCTAGATATGGAATCGATTGCTTTAGCTTGGTTGAGAAGAGGCATTGAATATTATAAAGTGTTTGACGAAGAATCTGAAAAATTCGGTGCAATATTATGTATTCCATATGATGTAAAATTTGATCCAATTATAATTACGCCAGAGAACATGAATGAATTTTGTTCAAAGGAAACTGCAAATATAATTGAATTAACCCTTCTCCGAATAGGAAAAATAACGTTAGAATTTACTAGTATCTGAAAAAAGTCGTAGAGAAACCCGAAGTCATGAAAGGGTAATAGAATATTTGGTAATGTCGAGAATATGCCTGAGAAATATATGTGGAAAAAAATTATGGGAACCTTTAGAGGACCTAAAAATGAACAACTTTTCTATATAAAGTTTTTGAGGCACGTGTGCAGTAAAGCCACAAAAAAATAAAACCATTGAATAACCTTACTTTTTGTATACTTTCGACACAAGCACAACTAGCCAAATTTCGGAAGTTCCTGCTATTTATACGTACTAATGGATAACTTAAACACCATTTGCACGTCTTTTTGCTATATCAATCAACATATTCTTTTAACTCGTAAGAAGATGTGAAATATCAGAATAATTGAAACATACATGAGTAGATAAACCCCACCAGTTTTGTATAATACAAAGATATTTTTAATAATATAAAATAAAATATTATTAAAAATATCTTTGTAAGATGTGAAATATCGTTATTTTTATATGGTATTTTCACGCAATCTTTGACAGTTCAAAACTTTGAGTTACATTATCAGGCTGGTAACTTCAAAACATTAAATTTTACTGATAATCTTTATATAAATGTATATCAAGTAATTTTTTCTATTTGTCAATATGAGCAATTTACAATTAAGATTACCTTTTTAGAGTTAATTTTATTTACTTTTCATTATTCCTACAATATGTTGTGAGTGTGTTAATAATTTTGTATTTAAAATCAATCGATATTTGTTTTAATAAGTCTACAGCTTATTTAATTGTTTTTAATATGTGTAGTGGTTAAATATAATTTACCGAAAAATGTATTAAATCATTGCAGTTGGAAACATTTCATTTTATTTTAATTTGAATAGTAAAAAGCTATTGAATTTGAAAATGAATGTACTCTATGTTGTCATTTTCATGGGAAGATTATAGTTATATTATTTTGAAATGCAATTTAGTTGGAAGACAGAAATATAGCTTTGACTAGACGCCACGTTTTATTTAACATATCCTGGATGTAAAGCAGCAGTTACAGTTGATTTAATTCCTATAAGTTAATGGAGTTGGTTTATAAATGAACAGTCATTTAAATTTATTACGCTTGAACGCACCGCTCGATCTGGATAATTTCTGTGATATGGCGATGTGGTTCTTTTTTGTGAATGTGTCTGAAGATATCCTTTCTCCAGCAGGGGCGTACCGATGAGCCTGTAAAAAGGCGAAATACGTATCTACGTCTCTGGGGAGGGATATGTTCGGACACGTTCATAAAGAATATTAATAGTGAACCTGTATTTGTGTTCTTTACACCAGATTTTTAATAATATTTTATATTATTAAAAATACCTTTGTATTATACAAAACTGGTGGGGTTTACCTACTCATGTATGTTTCAATTATTCTGAAGCAAATAATTCGTATTTTCTCTAACCAAAAAGAAAATATTTGAATATTATTATTACAGATTAAATGATTCAATCCCGTCGCTTTTCTACGGTACCATAGATTCAAACTTACAAAAATTTTATAACCATGAAGGGGTAGTAAAAATATCTCATACAAAATGCTAATGACTTAAGCCTTAAAATAAAAAATTATTACTTTACAAAAAGGCCTCTATCGAACACCTCCTTCTGTACCTGTGAAAAACAAGTACATCTGGTGGTACAAAAAAGATCGTGACTGCAGACGATATATCTATTAAATTTATCGATAACTATATATGTCTTAAAAATTTAGATTTTAATACCAAGTAGATGAATTAATAATTTGGCATTAACAAGACTAATTAGATATACTAGTACGCTCAAAAATGATATATAAGTTATGATAGTAAAGGATTGAATGAGTACAAAATTAATTTTTAAGTTATGCTCAAAAAATTAAATTGATTACAAAATACGATAGCAATATATATATATATATATATATATATATATATATATATATATATATATATATATATTGAGGCATTACAAGAAGGGCTTTTCCTCTGAAAGAAATAAAGAATACATGTAACCGTAATGTTTATATCTACTATGTACTTTAATACCAAGAAGGGGAAAGATTGATTCAAAGTATAAATACTTTATTTTGACGACAAATTTGCCTTGAAATAATTAACTTATTTTTCTATTTTTTTATTGTAATGTTTATATTCATTTTTATTTCAAATTAATATTTAACGCGTTTTTATTCAAACAAATTTAACGTATTTATATTCAAATGTATTTGAACGATTAAGCCCCGCCCACAATTTTAACGGTGCAATAACCCGAAAAGAAACCGATATTGACAGAGTGATTGTAAACACATCAACATATGTTACCTAACTAAAGTTATTTTATAAATCAAATTGTAATTTTTTTAACTGTTTTACACTGTAAAAATGTCTAATTTAATAATGTTCAAAAAGATAATGCAAGTAAAGAATGGAGCGATTTGCGGCAAGTTATGCAATTAGAAACAAGTGAAAAAATTGGCGTCGGTAATTAGTAGTTGCAGCGAGAGGTCACGTTTTTTTGTGCTCCGAAGTAATTAAAATAAATTGGCGAAATTATTAAGTGCTCGAGATTTTTAAGTCTACCAAACGTTACACCTACCTACGAACTACCTGTAGACCAAATTTAACATCTTCCGACCAAACAGTTCAAGAGTTACGAATTTTTAAAGTTTTCGATACGAAAACTACCCGCCTAAAAAATTTCACCGTACATCGAACAACATCTTTGAACGCTCGAGACCGGCCATCCGCTCCAGCCGCCGTCGGACTTGGAGATTTTAAAAAGTTCAAGTCATCCCGAGGGACAGTAGCAGAAATATTCTCCAGTTTCCCGCTGTGAAGACTTCTCCAGAACACAGGCGCATGAATCAACAGAGGTTATATCCGAAGATTCAGGTTTTTGCTAATTTTACCAATATTATACGCGCCATTTTTACTTGCTCATGAACATTTCTAGAACTTTTCTTTGTTTATTCCATAAATAACTATTTACATTGCTTTCACCGATATTCTACCACTGTAATTTTTATTCAACTTATTTAAATATTAGTATCCACTACTTTTAATTTTAAAACTTGATTCTATTTCACTTTTATAAACTATTTTAATAAAGCAACAATTATTTGCACTTGTCTTACACCATATTGTTTGTACTGTAAGAATACCAACCGCTGAGTGTGTCTCCCTTACGTTATATGTCACGAAACTGTAAATTTAAATTCTCAAACTTTTCTAGATGTTTTATTATTAATAAAGTTAATTGTCAATATTTTACTTTGGTTTTTTCTTTTAAAATACTTGAGATATTGTTCCATTTCCAATTAAATAAGCTACGTAAATCAATTCAAAGTGGAGAGAAGTGAACCTACCTTAACCCTGAAGAAAAAAAAGAAGCTAGCCGATAATAAAAAACAGATAAGTATTGAATGGGCCCGATTTGAATGAATTTTTATATACATCGAATAACATAATCATTCATTTTCTGTAATATAACATATAGAGCCCAACGTTTTGGGGCATTTATAAGCCCACACGGGTAATATAACATTTGTCAGCCCAACTTAGTGGGGCAATTCTGACATATAACAATATATATATATATATATATATATATATATATATATAGGTCTATAAAAATTATTAGAGGAAATTGTAATTACACAAAGGAATTTAACAATTAGTGCTACTTGTATCATTGCTTCTCTATTCGTCGAAGATCTGAGATGGTATCGCTGTTCGGTGGATTAGATGACCATGAACTGCCCTGGTTGAAGAAGCCGTAGTGTGCGTGGTATCTTCTGCGGAAAGCTAATTACTTTTCCGAAAACGAAATCGATATAGAACGCAAGCAGAAAAAACCCAAAGTCGGTTGATAATCTTCTCCAACTTTCTTGAGTCGCAAGCGACAAGACTGGCTGTTCTAAATTATTCACTAACTCTTGACCTGATCCGTAATTGAAGGTGAAATTCTGTAAGTCGAAGAAGCGTGATTTAACTTTCGTTACGAAGATGTACTTTTGTAACTTTTTAAACGACCTTACACTACAAAAGGCTGTCGGCCACACTCTGTATCTCACCCGCGTGTAAAATGTTAGAACCGGGGATACAGTTCCAATGTTAACCGCAGACAGCGTAACAAGTATCCGAATAACGTATTTAATGTATAATATACCGGGACTCGTCATTAAATAATGAAAACTATTAAGAAAATTTTAGAATGGAAATAAAGGCGTAACAGCAATAAGGGTGTTACTTATGGTGCAGCATGTACTGATAATTATACGTTTATTATCCAACAGTAATAATAACTAATTACAGGATAATATAATATTTATACAAGACAAAATGAAGTCAGTGTTTCTAAAAAAAAAAAATTAGAAAAAACAAGAAAATTGTCCAGTAACTATACCAAAACTATAAAATAAAATAAACACAGTTAACAAAACTTGGGAGGTTAAGTAACCGCCAACACTTTTGTGTTGTGTGATACGCTGTTTTAGCTATTGTGATGTTTGGCCTATGTACACGCCACGACAATTCGAACACGGTATCCAGTAGACGACATGACTATTTCAAAACAAAGGTGTTACATCCTTGGTTTTACTATACAATTTTTTCAAAGTATATGTGTTGCATTTGGCTATTTTAATGTTACTAAATGGTTTAAAGTGTGATATAATTGAATGAGTAAGACCACCAATATATGGAATTTACTTGTAAATTACACTGTCCGCAGGAACGTCCTCAGTAGAGCCTGTTGGGGCGTATATACCTGGGTTTGACACTTCTGAGTAATCACGGGTTGTAAATACGTAATAACTAATTTTTGTTGAATCGTCGTTGATTCAACTTGTGAATAGAAGGTCTTCTTTTGCTCAGTGCTTCGCAGAATAAAAACAATTGTTGCAGGCACAACATTCTTTAATTATTTAATATAGAAAACTAATGTAACATAATTCGCAAGCAAATATATTATTACAGTTGGTTTCATTTCTAATTTTAGTAACGCTTGAAGCTGCTCGGAATGGCACTTGTGATTCCGTTGATGGATCTTAGCAAACTTAACTTGTAATTCAAAAATATTAGGCAGGTAAATGAAAAATATGAT
The DNA here is from genome assembly GCA_935421215.2 of Melolontha melolontha. Classification (NCBI taxonomy): domain Eukaryota; kingdom Metazoa; phylum Arthropoda; class Insecta; order Coleoptera; family Scarabaeidae; genus Melolontha; species Melolontha melolontha. The sequence continues at coordinate 98,197,486 of OW285241.1, forward strand.
CATAAGGATCCATCGTATTTCTTACGATTGTTCGAAACAGGATAGATACAGGATTTTACCCAGACTTGACCTTAAATAAATCGTGTCTCCGAAGTATTATTGTTTAATAGAAGAGACTTTTGAAAATATAACCGTAATGAAAATTTGTAAAGGATCTGTCTGGTTTAACGGGTAACTGCGTGTTTATCACAATAGGCGGTAAGCTTTTGATTTAAACATTACAAGACTTAACTGATGTGTCTAAACATTTGGTAACCATAGCGGCTATACCTTAAGTAGAAACAATACAAAATAGAAATAACAAAACTGAATAAATAACAATAAACTAGATGATAAATTCATACTTCAAAATACATTTTTAAGAAGGATGAAGTAAGTAAAAGTACGTTATAAAATTGTATTTAACACTGCCATAAACATTAATAACGGGGAATGCTTGGTCCCTCTGAATGAAGTGAATAAATTTCAAATGATAAAGAAATCTTCAATAGAATTTAATCAATTAATCGAAAAAACTTTATTTATTGAAAATAAATTAATAACATAAAATAAAACAATAACTTTGTTATATATACCACTTTATTCACATATAATCGTGACCGCGGTTTCGACATACAATGTCATTATCAAACTGCAAAAGTTACAGGCCTACATAGAACTTATAAATGACACAAAAATATATGGGGGTGGTTTATGATATTATTTAAAATTACTACTATATACTTAACTATTATATACAACATTGGAAAAGAGGTGTATATATAAGGTCCAACTGTTCATTTAAAACGATATCTATTGTGTTGTGTCGGCTTTTGAAAATCTCTAGGGCCTCTAAAATATTTAATTTACGACCTTTCTCGGCCAAATGCAATATTTTACGGTGACCGAATGTATGTCCTTCTGTAATAATATGGTTTGCAAATGTTGAATCTGTCTTCTTTAGTTTATATGAATTAATTATAGAATTAATAACGTTGTCCAGATTTCTGGACATGCCGGCCTCCTTGAAATAGTAGGCAATACCTTTTCAATGTATCAGAATAATTGAAACATACATGAGTAGGTAAACCCCACCAGTTTTGTATAATACGAAGGTATTTTTAATAATATAAAATATTATTAAAAATCTGGTGTGAAGAACACAAATACAGGTTCACTATTAATATTTTTGTGAACGTGTCCGAAAATATCTCTCCCCAGTGTGAATGTGTCTGGAAATATTCTTTCTCCAGCAGGGGCGTACCGATGAGCCTGTAGAAAGGCGAAATACATATCTACGTCTCTGGGGAGAGATATTTTCGGACACGTTCACAAAAATATTAATAGTGAACCTGTATTTGTGTTCTTCACACCAGATTTTTAATAATATTTTATATTATTAAAAATACCTTTTCAATGACTAATTAAATAAAATGGTAAATGCTATGTTATGCCACGTTTATACCAAAGAACTAAATAAATAAAATTGAAATCGAATATCTGTCTCTAATGTCAGTCTCTACAAACGTTGCTGAAATTAATGTCAATCACATATTAGTCAGAATATATGGGTAAAACACACATTTTCAAAGCACAACGTTTCATGATACCACTTATTGTTTTAACGGGACAGGGGGAAGGTTGCCCTCGCGAATGATGACCATAGCCCCGTTGTTAAGAAAAGACTACCTGCTGTTTTTCCACCGGCAGCGAACATGTGTCTCGTTCAGATATTCTTTGCTCCATCTTGGCCAATAATGTTGAATTAACTTTTGCAAACGCTGATACGCCGATAAACTATTATCAGGTAGCTTCAGCAATGCGTGTTGTGGGAGTGCCGTCACTGGCCACCCAATTAAGAAATGCCCAGAGGTAAGCGGATTAAGATCATTAGGATCTATTTGTGTCAATACAGTACTGAACTCTTCAAATGTTAGAGACGCAGAGACTAAAACACGCCTGAAATGTGAGAGTTTTTATTTTTCAAAATAAAGGGACCAGCGTAGTCAACACCACATTTTTTAAAAACACCTGATGGTGTAATTCTATCGCTGGGAGGATTGCCATCGTAAAAGTTGGAGCTACATATAAATTTGTTAAGTATTTGCCTAGGATATCTATTGCTGAGGAAGATGTTGAAAAGTTCTCTGAAATTGTCTTTTAAGAAGGTAGTGTGGCGTATGTGTGCTATTCTGTTTTTCATAGTTATCATGTTTCATAGTCATAGTTATGACGGTGTTATACTTTTAATTGAGAGAATAATAAGAATAGTAATTAATGAACCGACCAAATGAAGTCGGCTTTCTATATCAATTCGAAATGATCAAGTTGCGAATCACTGAATCGTCCAAGTGTGGTACACGATTATTGTTTTCTTTTTCCAGAGTAAATTGGAAGTTTTTATTGTAGCTGTTAAATATTTGTAGTGTTACATCTATTTTATCCTGTGGTACAGAGCAAATAATGGCATCAACATACTTGTAAAAAGCGTTCAAATAAATTTTACCTCTAGTAGTCCATGACAATAAAAATGTTTGTCGTAACTTGTACTATTTACATTTGCATCAGTTGTCAATTTGACAGACTATTTATTCTGATGTATACTTAGTTGGAGCTTTTTGAAATTGCTTTGTAATTTAAAATTGATTTAAAATGGTTTTCACTGTTCAACACAAATCATTCATGGTTGAATCTTATTTTTGGAACGGACGTAATATTAACGGACAATGGCACTATTTTCTTGAAGAATGCTTAGAGGAATTTATAAATATGTTTCCAAATTTCGTCTTTGATTTTGATAGTTTTTGGTACACAGTTAAATATTGCACTAAGGTTTTCAGAGAAACAGTGAGTGTTATACGGAAAGAAGACAGTGGCCGTCCGAAAAAATGTACGGAAGAGATAGTTGACGATGTAACGCAAATTATGAATGATACACCAGGAACATCCATACGAGTATTCTCTCCACGAGTGGGTGTTTCAATTGGCACTTGTCATACAATTTTGAAAAAAGACTTACATTTATTTCCATATCGCATGGCCTATTATCAAGAAATCAAAGAAATTGACTATCCTAGAAGAACAACATTTTGTCAGTGGTTCTTAAATAATTTTGATAATGACATTCTTGACAAAATTTTTCTCAGATGAATCATGGTTTTATCTGAATGGATATGTTAACTCACAAAATATATGGATGTGGAATACTAAGAAACCGCATGACTGTTATGTTGTTCATCCACAGAAAATTGGTGTGTGGTGTGCGATTAGTCGAAGGAAAATCATTGGCCGTATTTTCTTTAAAGGAGAAAGGTATCGACAAGAAATTATTATGACATTTATTGAACAGCTTAATGAAGAAGAAATAAATCAGGGTTACTTTCAACAATACGGAGCTAGAGTGCACACAGCTTGTGAAACAATTAATATGATACGGAAATTTATCAAAATCGGTTGATAAGTTTGAACATCGAACATGAATTTCCAACAAGATCTTGTGATGTTAACCCCTGTGATTTTTTTCTGTGGCCATTTTAAAGAACTCAATTTTTTGGGTACAGATACCTGATCTTGCAGACCTTCAGATCAGAATTGCTGAAATAATTAACGAAATCGACGATATGCTACTACAAAACGTTTTCTCCGTCATTAGAAGAAGATGTTAGAAATGTCTCGAACAAGGTGGTGGCCACTTTCAACAATTTTTATAAAATGTTACTTGTTTGTTGCAAATAAACGTATCTCATTTAGTTAAATATTTTAATTTTATTATTTTGACATTTATCATGTCATTCAAATAGTTCATAACCAACAAAATTCATATTAAGAACTTAAGTAAAAAGCTAAGATATACGTATAATTTCCATGGGCAACTGCGAGGTAAAATTTAGTTGAACGCTCGTTATAAAAACGGTAATTGAAATGGTAATTCAACCATCACATTCTCCAACAACTGATCCATAACTATTTAGGCTATAATGGGACTGATGGGCGATCCCATGGGTGTTCCAAATATCTGCCTGTAGAATTTTTCATTGAACGAAAAATATGTTTTGTTGAAAACAAAAGTAATTAGCAACAAAAATTTTGATCTTGATAAGTCCGTGTGTGGATCGATTATGGGCCACTTACTTGTTATAACATCTGTTATTAGTTTTAATGGTATGTTTGTAAGAAAGTCATCAAACACCGAACGAAATCAACATATATTTATTGGGAAGTGTGAATCCCTGCATCTGTTTCACAAATGAAAGCGCACCTTTAATATTATATGTATTATCGTCTTCAAACGCGATAGTAAACATTTGACCGAGGTATTTTGAAAGGTTGCATGTTATGAAGTTAATGGAACTAATGATTGGTCGGACTGGTATGTCAGGTTTGTGGATTTTCGGCGTGAGTAAAGTTTCGGATGAGTGGCATTATACATTATCAAAGCTTTTGCTCAAATCTTTTTTATAAGTTCATTATTTTTTTGTATGTTTACCGTAGGATTCATCTGTAAAGGTTTGTAAGTAGAATTATCTTGCAACAAATTCTTTGTTTTATTTAAATATTCTATCCTGCCCATATAGCCACCATGCAGTTACCTGTGTCAGATTAGAATATATATATATATATATATATATATATATATATATATTTATATATGTTTTCTTTCAGGTTTCCGCGGGTATGTGGATTCCGGGTTTTCTTCCGCGTTTCCACTGTTTGGTTTTCGTAAAGACCGGTGCTGGATTCTGGACGACATTTCGACAAAGTCACATTTGCCATCTTCAGGTCTGCGATAACTGTCTGCTTCTGCTTCTGGTTACTCGTAATCTGACGTAGTCGAGATTAGGATGGTGGTTATATACCCGCTTAGCGTTCTGGTTGGCTACACTTGGTTAAGTGTGTGCGCGGCTCCGTGTCGTTGTTGAATCGTCGTTGATTCAACTTGTGAATAGAAGGTCTTCTTTTGCTCAGTGCTTCGCAGAATAAAAACAATTGTTGCAGGCACAACATTCTTTAATTATTTAATATAGAAAACTAATGTAACATAATTCGCAAGCAAATATATTATTACAGTTGGTTTCATTTCTAATTTTAGTAACGCTTGAAGCTGCTCGGAATGGCACTTGTGATTCCGTTGATGGATCTTAGCAAACTTAACTTGTAATTCAAAAATATTAGGCAGGTAAATGAAAAATATGATCATAAGGATCCATCGTATTTCTTACGATTGTTCGAAACAGGATAGATACAGGATTTTACCCAGACTTGACCTTAAATAAATCGTGTCTCCGAAGTATTATTGTTTAATAGAAGAGACTTTTGAAAATATAACCGTAATGAAAATTTGTAAAGGATCTGTCTGGTTTAACGGGTAACTGCGTGTTTATCACAATAGGCGGTAAGCTTTTGATTTAAACATTACAAGACTTAACTGATGTGTCTAAACATTTGGTAACCATAGCGGCTATACCTTAAGTAGAAACAATACAAAATAGAAATAACAAAACTGAATAAATAACAATAAACTAGATGATAAATTCATACTTCAAAATACATTTTTAAGAAGGATGAAGTAAGTAAAAGTACGTTATAAAATTGTATTTAACACTGCCATAAACATTAATAACGGGGAATGCTTGGTCCCTCTGAATGAAGTGAATAAATTTCAAATGATAAAGAAATCTTCTTCAATAGAATTTAATCAATTAATCGAAAAAACTTTATTTATTGAAAATAAATTAATAACATAAAATAAAACAATAACTTTGTTATATATACCACTTTATTCACATATAATCGTGACCGCGGTTTCGACATACAATGTCATTATCAAACTGCAAAAGTTACAGGCCTACATAGAACTTATAAATGACACAAAAATATATGGGGGTGGTTTATGATATTATTTAAAATTACTACTATATACTTAACTATTATATACAACATTGGAAAAGAGGTGTATATATAAGGTCCAACTGTTCATTTAAAACGATATCTATTGTGTTGTGTCGGCTTTTGAAAATCTCTAGGGCCTCTAAAATATTTAATTTACGACCTTTCTCGGCCAAATGCAATATTTTACGGTGACCGAATGTATGTCCTTCTGTAATAATATGGTTTGCAAATGTTGAATCTGTCTTCTTTAGTTTATATGAATTAATTATAGAATTAATAACGTTGTCCAGATTTCTGGACATGCCGGCCTCCTTGAAATAGTAGGCAATACCTTTTCAATGTATCAGAATAATTGAAACATACATGAGTAGGTAAACCCCACCAGTTTTGTATAATACGAAGGTATTTTTAATAATATAAAATATTATTAAAAATCTGGTGTGAAGAACACAAATACAGGTTCACTATTAATATTTTTGTGAACGTGTCCGAAAATATCTCTCCCCAGTGTGAATGTGTCTGGAAATATTCTTTCTCCAGCAGGGGCGTACCGATGAGCCTGTAGAAAGGCGAAATACATATCTACGTCTCTGGGGAGAGATATTTTCGGACACGTTCACAAAAATATTAATAGTGAACCTGTATTTGTGTTCTTCACACCAGATTTTTAATAATATTTTATATTATTAAAAATACCTTTTCAATGACTAATTAAATAAAATGGTAAATGCTATGTTATGCCACGTTTATACCAAAGAACTAAATAAATAAAATTGAAATCGAATATCTGTCTCTAATGTCAGTCTCTACAAACGTTGCTGAAATTAATGTCAATCACATATTAGTCAGAATATATGGGTAAAACACACATTTTCAAAGCACAACGTTTCATGATACCACTTATTGTTTTAACGGGACAGGGGGAAGGTTGCCCTCGCGAATGATGACCATAGCCCCGTTGTTAAGAAAAGACTACCTGCTGTTTTTCCACCGGCAGCGAACATGTGTCTCGTTCAGATATTCTTTGCTCCATCTTGGCCAATAATGTTGAATTAACTTTTGCAAACGCTGATACGCCGATAAACTATTATCAGGTAGCTTCAGCAATGCGTGTTGTGGGAGTGCCGTCACTGGCCACCCAATTAAGAAATGCCCAGAGGTAAGCGGATTAAGATCATTAGGATCTATTTGTGTCAATACAGTACTGAACTCTTCAAATGTTAGAGACGCAGAGACTAAAACACGCCTGAAATGTGAGAGTTTTTATTTTTCAAAATAAAGGGACCAGCGTAGTCAACACCACATTTTTTAAAAACACCTGATGGTGTAATTCTATCGCTGGGAGGATTGCCATCGTAAAAGTTGGAGCTACATATAAATTTGTTAAGTATTTGCCTAGGATATCTATTGCTGAGGAAGATGTTGAAAAGTTCTCTGAAATTGTCTTTTAAGAAGGTAGTGTGGCGTATGTGTGCTATTCTGTTTTTCATAGTTATCATGTTTCATAGTCATAGTTATGACGGTGTTATACTTTTAATTGAGAGAATAATAAGAATAGTAATTAATGAACCGACCAAATGAAGTCGGCTTTCTATATCAATTCGAAATGATCAAGTTGCGAATCACTGAATCGTCCAAGTGTGGTACACGATTATTGTTTTCTTTTTCCAGAGTAAATTGGAAGTTTTTATTGTAGCTGTTAAATATTTGTAGTGTTACATCTATTTTATCCTGTGGTACAGAGCAAATAATGGCATCAACATACTTGTAAAAAGCGTTCAAATAAATTTTACCTCTAGTAGTCCATGACAATAAAAATGTTTGTCGTAACTTGTACTATTTACATTTGCATCAGTTGTCAATTTGACAGACTATTTATTCTGATGTATACTTAGTTGGAGCTTTTTGAAATTGCTTTGTAATTTAAAATTGATTTAAAATGGTTTTCACTGTTCAACACAAATCATTCATGGTTGAATCTTATTTTTGGAACGGACGTAATATTAACGGACAATGGCACTATTTTCTTGAAGAATGCTTAGAGGAATTTATAAATATGTTTCCAAATTTCGTCTTTGATTTTGATAGTTTTTGGTACACAGTTAAATATTGCACTAAGGTTTTCAGAGAAACAGTGAGTGTTATACGGAAAGAAGACAGTGGCCGTCCGAAAAAATGTACGGAAGAGATAGTTGACGATGTAACGCAAATTATGAATGATACACCAGGAACATCCATACGAGTATTCTCTCCACGAGTGGGTGTTTCAATTGGCACTTGTCATACAATTTTGAAAAAAGACTTACATTTATTTCCATATCGCATGGCCTATTATCAAGAAATCAAAGAAATTGACTATCCTAGAAGAACAACATTTTGTCAGTGGTTCTTAAATAATTTTGATAATGACATTCTTGACAAAATTTTTCTCAGATGAATCATGGTTTTATCTGAATGGATATGTTAACTCACAAAATATATGGATGTGGAATACTAAGAAACCGCATGACTGTTATGTTGTTCATCCACAGAAAATTGGTGTGTGGTGTGCGATTAGTCGAAGGAAAATCATTGGCCGTATTTTCTTTAAAGGAGAAAGGTATCGACAAGAAATTATTATGACATTTATTGAACAGCTTAATGAAGAAGAAATAAATCAGGGTTACTTTCAACAATACGGAGCTAGAGTGCACACAGCTTGTGAAACAATTAATATGATACGGAAATTTATCAAAATCGGTTGATAAGTTTGAACATTGAACATGAATTTCCAACAAGATCTTGTGATGTTAACCCCTGTGATTTTTTTCTGTGGCCATTTTAAAGAACTCAATTTTTTGGGTACAGATACCTGATCTTGCAGACCTTCAGATCAGAATTGCTGAAATAATTAACGAAATCGACGATATGCTACTACAAAACGTTTTCTCCGTCATTAGAAGAAGATGTTAGAAATGTCTCGAACAAGGTGGTGGCCACTTTCAACAATTTTTATAAAATGTTACTTGTTTGTTGCAAATAAACGTATCTCATTTAGTTAAATATTTTAATTTTATTATTTTGACATTTATCATGTCATTCAAATAGTTCATAACCAACAAAATTCATATTAAGAACTTAAGTAAAAAGCTAAGATATACGTATAATTTCCATGGGCAACTGCGAGGTAAAATTTAGTTGAACGCTCGTTATAAAAACGGTAATTGAAATGGTAATTCAACCATCACATTCTCCAACAACTGATCCATAACTATTTAGGCTATAATGGGACTGATGGGCGATCCCATGGGTGTTCCAAATATCTGCCTGTAGAATTTTTCATTGAACGAAAAATATGTTTTGTTGAAAACAAAAGTAATTAGCAACAAAAATTTTGATCTTGATAAGTCCGTGTGTGGATCGATTATGGGCCACTTACTTGTTATAACATCTGTTATTAGTTTTAATGGTATGTTTGTAAGAAAGTCATCAAACACCGAACGAAATCAACATATATTTATTGGGAAGTGTGAATCCCTGCATCTGTTTCACAAATGAAAGCGCACCTTTAATATTATATGTATTATCGTCTTCAAACGCGATAGTAAACATTTGACCGAGGTATTTTGAAAGGTTGCATGTTATGAAGTTAATGGAACTAATGATTGGTCGGACTGGTATGTCAGGTTTGTGGATTTTCGGCGTGAGTAAAGTTTCGGATGAGTGGCATTATACATTATCAAAGCTTTTGCTCAAATCTTTTTTATAAGTTCATTATTTTTTTGTATGTTTACCGTAGGATTCATCTGTAAAGGTTTGTAAGTAGAATTATCTTGCAAAAAATTCTTTGTTTTATTTAAATATTCTATCCTGCCCATATAGCCACCATGCAGTTACCTGTGTCAGATTAGAATATATATATATATATATATATATATATATATTTATATATGTTTTCTTTCAGGTTTCCGCGGGTATGTGGATTCCGGGTTTTCTTCCGCGTTTCCACTGTTTGGTTTTCGTAAAGACCGGTGCTGGATTCTGGACGACATTTCGACAAAGTCACATTTGCCATCTTCAGGTCTGCGATAACTGTCTGCTTCTGCTTCTGGTTACTCGTAATCTGACGTAGTCGAGATTAGGATGGTGGTTATATACCCGCTTAGCGTTCTGGTTGGCTACACTTGGTTAAGTGTGTGCGCGGCTCCGTGTCGTTGTTGAATCGTCGTTGATTCAACTTGTGAATAGAAGGTCTTCTTTTGCTCAGTGCTTCGCAGAATAAAAACAATTGTTGCAGGCACAACATTCTTTAATTATTTAATATAGAAAACTAATGTAACATAATTCGCAAGCAAATATATTATTACAGTTGGTTTCATTTCTAATTTTAGTAACGCTTGAAGCTGCTCGGAATGGCACTTGTGATTCCGTTGATGGATCTTAGCAAACTTAACTTGTAATTCAAAAATATTAGGCAGGTAAATGAAAAATATGATCATAAGGATCCATCGTATTTCTTACGATTGTTCGAAACAGGATAGATACAGGATTTTACCCAGACTTGACCTTAAATAAATCGTGTCTCCGAAGTATTATTGTTTAATAGAAGAGACTTTTGAAAATATAACCGTAATGAAAATTTGTAAAGGATCTGTCTGGTTTAACGGGTAACTGCGTGTTTATCACAATAGGCGGTAAGCTTTTGATTTAAACATTACAAGACTTAACTGATGTGTCTAAACATTTGGTAACCATAGCGGCTATACCTTAAGTAGAAACAATACAAAATAGAAATAACAAAACTGAATAAATAACAATAAACTAGATGATAAATTCATACTTCAAAATACATTTTTAAGAAGGATGAAGTAAGTAAAAGTACGTTATAAAATTGTATTTAACACTGCCATAAACATTAATAACGGGGAATGCTTGGTCCCTCTGAATGAAGTGAATAAATTTCAAATGATAAAGAAATCTTCTTCAATAGAATTTAATCAATTAATCGAAAAAACTGGTTATATACCCGCTTAGCGTTCTGGTTGGCTACACTTGGTTAAGTGTGTGCGCGGCTCCGTGTCGTTGGGTCTGTAGCTGGAGTGTACTCACTGAGTTGCGGTGTAAGTGTTTTTGGTTGTTGTTTGTTGTTGACAACTTCTTTGTTTAATACTGGTTTCCATGCTGTTGGTAGCCTCTGGGTATCATCTCGCGAATTCAAATTGTCCGGACATTTTTCAATTTCGATAGCTTCCCTGATAATTCTGGTTTTCATATGTTTTATGTTCGCCAATAATTTAGTATTGCTGAAGTCTATTGTGTGCGGCGTTTCCTTTACATGCTGAGCCAAAGAAGAAGTTTTCTCGTATTTTCTTACGGAGTTTTGGTGTTCGTCTCTTCTTACGTTTACCCTTCTGTTTGTTTGGCCGATGTACGTCTTCTCACAATTAAGGCATGAAATTTCATAAACTCATAAACTAAAATTTTCTAAAGGTATTCTTGTTTTTGGATTTCGAAGGACTGTGCTGATTTTTCTGTCTGCCTTAAATGTGGTTTCAATGTTGTGTCTTCGTAGGACTCTAAATACCCTGTCGGTGGTACCTTTGGCATAGGGTAAGTAGTTTTGGCTATTGATTCCTCTTTTTCCTCTTGTGGTGTTGCTCGTTTAAGTTTTAATTCCTTGTTGATTGCCCGTTTGCTAAAGCCATTCTGCTGGAGTGCATTGTGGAGTTGATCCATTTCTTGAATGACGCTATCTTCATCTGCTAATCTCTGTGATCTTGTTACTAGACTCTTGACTACTGCTTGCAACTGAGCTGGATGATGGTGAGACTGTGCGTTCCACTCACTCTCAGTTCCACTCTGTTAGTCTTGTGTCCTCGATAAAAGCTACTATCCTCCTCAGGGGTGGTGCTTTTTATTTTTCGATCTCTTAAAGATCGAATAATAGAAGACGTCGAGGTGTTATCGAAAGCTCCCTCTATGTCTAACAAGACTGCAAGTGCAATTTCCTTGTAGTGTAGGCTCCTTTCGAGCCCTCTCACCAGGCTATGCAGGGCACCCTCACTTGATTTTCCCAACTGTTATGCCCATTGCAGTGGGAGTAGAGGAGATCTATCAAGAGACCCTTCTTTAATATTTAAATATATCATTTTTTCCATAGTCTTCAACATGAAAGAGGTCAAACTAATTGGTCTAAATAATTTAGGGTAGGTATATGTTCCTTTTCCGGGCTTCGGAATACACACTACTCTAGTTTCTCTCCATGCCCTAGGGATATAACCCATATCATGGCTAGACCTGAATATCTCCAATAGAGGACCCGTAATTTCCCCAATTCCCTCTTGAAGGAGCTTGGGAAACACTCCGTCTGGTCCTGCGGATTTATATGGTTCAAACGATCCTATCCCCATCTAATAAATGGGGCTTGAAGTTCTCGTTTGATATCTCCCAATCATTCCTAGTCGCCCTCCAAGAGGTGACAACTTGATTGGTATCACAATCATCCATACGCTCCGAACCTGGAAAGTGTACCCTCAGGAGTTACTCTAAAGTCTCTTCCACGGTAATGGTACACCTCCCGTCCGATTTTTTATAGATCTAATTGCGTTGGAAGGATCTTTTTTGAGAATTCTGTTAATTCTGGCCATGTCAAGAATACCTTCGATGTCCTCACAGAATTTTCTCAAGGCTTTCCTTTTTCTCTCTTTGATTTTGTCATTGTATTTATTGAGGAAAGCCTTGTTAGCTTCCCAATTATCTGTTTTCTTCGCCCTATTAAATGACTGGCGAGTTTCTTTCCTTAAATTGGTTAACTCTGCATTCCACCAGGCAGCCCGCTTAGCTATACGGCGCTCCCTAAGGGGACAGTTATTTTCATAGCAGGAAAGAATGGTCGTTGCAACCATTCAACAGCCAACTCCAGCTCTTCCACATTCCCTATTCTAACAGGGATATTTCGGGTCACAGCTAACAGGTCTTCCTTGTATGAGCCCCAGTCTGTTCTCTTGGGATCCCTGTATAGTCTGGGTTCCGTTAAATCTGTACATAGTTCATAGCGGATATACGCATGATCAGAGACCGACGGCTCGTCGGATACATGCCACCCCCTTACAATATCCAGTATTCCCAACGTACATAAGGTTATATCTATAACTGATTCCCCCCTTGATGTCTTAAATGTCGGTTTATCACCTTGATTCAGACAGTCAAGTTCAGTACCACAGAGATAGCTAAAGAGAGACTTACCCCTATAATTGTTATCCTTGCTGCCCCAAGCCTTATGATGAGCATTGGTATCTGCGCCGATAATCAATTCCAGATTGTTATTACTGGTATTTGCCACCAAGGCCTCAAGATCAGGCGCTGGTAGCTCTGGAGAGTCAATGGGTAGGTATAGAGATGCAATTGTCGTCTCCAATATCCCCCCATCGACACTCAGTCTGATCCTGGCTGAAGTCATGTCCCCACTGCATAACTCCATGATAGGCAACACGTCCAGGTCGTCTCTGAAACAGATACACGTTCTAATTTTAGTGTCTGGGGCACCAACTAACAGCTCCCTTCCCGTAATATGTAGTCCTCCCACCTTACCTCTACTTATCCATGGCTCTTGGATGAGGAGGATATCGATATCTTCAGCCAGTGTCCTTTGACAAAGTGCCGCTGTGGCTGTTTTCTTATGTTGAAGATTTATTTGGAGAATCTTCAACATTTTGACCCTTAGAGGTTGATGCTTTAGGTTCTTCTAGAGTACCCTCATCCTGCATCACCGGTTTCTGGTCTTTTTTGTTTCGAGGGTTACAAAGCTAGCCCTCTGAAAGCGATAGTAAGGTATCCTTAGACTCCTTGTCAATCCGAAGGCCCACATGTAGGCCCTTTTCGGAAGACCTGGAACTGAGGGTAATCCATCGGTCCACTTTAAGCACTTGATTCTGTCTCTAAGGTCTTTCAAAGCACACTGTCAGATCCTCTCTTTTAGTCTCTAGCAGAAACGCTAAAACTCGTTGCTGTTTTGGCAGCTCCTCGCTCTTCACGAGTTTCCAAACAGTTTCCTTTTCCAAGTCATCTCTCGTAGTGTTGTACGAGTCTTCATCTGCACAGATGACTCCATAGTAGCCGTCCATAAGACGGGAGGATTCAAACCTCGGCGCCTTCTGCGCCCTATCTAGGACCATCATCAGGGCCTTTTGTATAGCTCCTGCATTTCCCTCAGTCACTAAGCTGACCGGATAGTCTTTAGGAACTATTGCAGCCTTAATACTTTTAAGAGCTGATTTGTAACTCACGCCCGAAGCAGAAAACTTAGCTACGCTTAGTTACTTTATCCTCAGAAGTGCCCCTAGCCGACACGAGCCTTAACGGCCCCTGTCGGCTTAGGTTCTCCCTGGTGTTCTTTTTGGGAAAGGGGGAGCCTTATTTTACTCGTATCCACCCCCTGTTTCCTCATCTTCTTTCATTTCTTTCTTTGTGCCCCGGAAAGATGTTTTTTTCCTTGGGTGCACCCTCTGTTTTCGCAACGTTCTCAGTTTCAGTCTGTTGCGTTTCAGTTTTGTTTTTTGGAGTCTCATCAGTCTCCATTGCCAAGGGAGTCTCTATAGACTACTTAGGTTTTGGATTCTCTTCAGACTCCATCTTTTTAATAGTTTTTTTTTGTCTCGGTTCATTTAATTTCCACGAGTATGGAAGAAGTATGAGGTCAATGCCCGCAGAGGTGCCGCCTAGTGCCCCTAGGGGAACGTTTGAGACCACATATACCCCAGCGGCCATTCAGCTCTAAGCACGTTGCCTTTCACCGTAGTTTGAGGGAGCTGGTCCGCGGTGACAGCTTTCGCTAAGGATTAGAAGGTTTTTAGACCTATCCATCCCGCTTATGACTGCCACTAATCAGTCCCCTGGTCAGGTCCCCTCAAGAGAGACCTGACCATCCCCTTATCCGCCATCTAGGGACGCTACTGGTGGGTAGCTCAACCCCCGCGGAAGAGGCCCGCGAACAGGTACAATTTAATAGTTATTAATTCTCATTTACATTACGTCTTTCATAATTCGTATATATACACGCAGTATAGAAATGAAAGTCATGTCTATTTCCGGATAATATGTACTGATGATTAGTAAAAACTATGAAATACCGGTATCTGCACATTCTTAATGGATATGACTTTCACACATTTTTCATATATATACATATATGTATGTATGTATGTAATTCCGTGCGCGCCTGCTACCCCTTAAATATCTCCTACTTATAATATAAAATAAATAAAACTTTTATATCTTTTACGAATGTCTTTATTTATACAAAATATATTAAATATTGCATCATTAGTATTTTAAATAGGATAATTATAAGTAGACGTGGTGTTCTTTAATTTATTTCTTCCTCGACTAGCACTTTTGTCGTGGGCACATGGACTCATATCTTCTTTTTTCTCAGGTGTTTCTTTATTACTTTAAATTTTTGTTTTATACAATTATTTTCCTTTTTTTTTAAATTGGGTTCGTGGATCCTCGATAAACGAGAACAAAGAACAGGCATTTGAAATTTTATGACTTTTTGTAATATGATGTTTTAATTTTGAATTTGGTTTATGAATTATATACTTATTTTAATATTAATGATTTGATATTTACAAAATTAGGTGTTTTAATTATTGGCATTTATCTGACTTTATTTTACTTGACGACAGATGGCTCTTTCTTCTTCTGGAAATTTTCTTTTCTAATTAATGTTTGTGTTTATTTTCCTCGGGCAGTACCTAACTTCTTTAATGGCTATTTGTCTTTACTTAGCTTTTTCGACTCTTAACTGACACTATTTTTTATTTTACACGGACTACGCGTATACTTTTAACTTGACTAATACGAGGTACGTATTATTTATTTAACTTGGGCAAGACGAAGTACGTATCCCCTATTTAACCTTTTCTACACAAAGTACGTGTTTACTAGTCGTTGTTAAAACAATCAGTTCTCAATTTTTTTCGGCCTCTGGTTTTCATAACATTTCCATTTCAGACAAAAGCCATGCGAATTTTTGGAGTACCTCTTCTTCTTAGTTCTTGAATGCCTTTTTAGAATTTGATGTTATTAGAATTGAAAATTAGCCCTATTTTTTCTATAACGATTCAGGTAATTATTTTAATGAATATTTGTATATTAAACATTTTAATTTTTTTTGAAAAATTTTTCTAATTTTCCAAAATTTCAGTTTATTATTGAATTAATACTGTATTTGATGTTATAATACTGTTATTAATGATTTATGCGCTTTCAGTAAATGTTATCTCTTCGGATGCTACAGGGGTCGGCATAAGTCAGGCAACAAATTTGCATTAAAAGAAAAAAATGCCGCGTCAAAATGAATTTATTCAAAGAAATTACAAAAGGGATTCGAAAAAGGGTTACTGTAACTGTTCAAATTGATGGCCATCTTGATCAATGCATTTACTGCAACGTTTCTCAACGGTGAGGCAGGTCCGGCGAAGCACGTCAAGCTGTCCGCGAAGATTTTCTAATTCTTCTTCAATTGCAGTTCGGAGGTCGGGAAGGGTACGTGGTCCTCTTGCAAAAACGCGGTCCTTGAGAAAGCCCCACAGGAAGAAATCACAGGGTGTCAGGTCACATGACCGTGCGGGCCACTCAACTATTCCTCGTCTGCCTATCCATTCTCCAAAATGAACATTAAGGTACTCCCGCATACATAACGCGTAGTGCGGCGAAGCTCCATCCTGCATGAAATGACGGATGTTCGCGAGTGTTGGATCGTTGTCCGTTTGCCCACGTAAATCTTCGAGCATTTCCAGATAACTTTGGCCCGTCACGTTACCCTCAAAAAAGTACGGACCCACGAGACCTCCCGCATGGATACCTGCCCACACACACACCCCAGGCAGGTTTAATTCTTCTTCAATGAAGACGTGAGGATTCTGGTCGTTCCAGTACACGCAGTTATGCCGATTGACCGTACCGTTCAGCTTGAAGGTTGCTTCATCCGACCACAAAATG
Organism: Melolontha melolontha; assembly: GCA_935421215.2. Lineage (NCBI taxonomy): Eukaryota > Metazoa > Arthropoda > Insecta > Coleoptera > Scarabaeidae > Melolontha > Melolontha melolontha. The sequence continues at coordinate 98,214,337 of OW285241.1, forward strand.
GAACGCTGGAACTGCGGATCATCCTGACTGCATCCGAGGTACCACTCGCAAAATTCCAATCTGCGATCGAAATCATCCTCGTGAAGTGCGTGGAGGAGACGTGGACGGTAAACTCGATAGTGCATGCGTTTCAGCATTCGTCGTAAAGAACGATCGGATATTTGAAGTTCTCCCGATAGCCGCACTACAGATTGGTTCGGCTGCTCGACAAACGCCAGCGCCACTGTTTCCATATTTTCGTTAGTTGTTACAGATATCGGTCGTCCAGAACGCGGCGCGTCGGCAACAGAGCCCGTTTTTAAGAATTTCAGGTACATATTCCACACTGTTGAACGATTTGGTAGCGGCGAGTTCGGAAATTGTTGTTGAAATTCGGTAAACATAGTTTCGTAATCCGCGTTCGTACGAAGATACGACGTAACAAAGAAAACTCTTTCTTGAAGCGTGAACTTGTATCGGTTATTCATTTCGAAAACGCGTCTACTCGACGAGCACGTGTTATCATGACACCGAGACAACTGTCTGAAGCACGAACATGCTTCGTTTTAATCTTTTTCAACAGCGTTGCCAGACTTATGAGCGTTACCGGACTTATGCCGACCTGTGTATTCTTATTGGCCAGTCAGTGTGTATTTTGGTTCCTTCCTTGACGTTTAACTATTTGTTCTTCTTTCAGCTGTAGATATGGATATTATTCTATTTAAATTAAGTTGGAATTGTTATGTTACGATGTTTTTTTTTAATGAAATGTAATTTGTTTTATCTTTAGTGTATCCCTTTTATTAGTATTTTAGTTTAAATATTAAGCAAAGAGGATTTTGCTGATTAAAATCCAGGAATGTCCCATCTTAAGGTATTCTCTGTCCAATTTTTCTTTTATCTCGAAGAATTTTCTCTCGGTCACCGTTTCTAGGTTTAAAAAAATTATAATACGCGTATTTATTATCCATAACATGTCAGTATCTAAAAAAAATTAAATAAAATATAGAAAAATACGTGTTTAGACCATACCATAATATATAATACTTGATTAATTTAAGCATATTTAAATCAAATTATAAACAATCAAATATTACTCCGAGCCTAATAGGTGTGGTTGGTGTATCTTAGTGTTAATTAAGAGCAATTCGTTTTTGCGTAATCAAGCGATTTCCTTGAACCAGTGAATTCACTTGTCTCTGATTATTTTCATGCGTCACTAATACTGGGCGACCTGATCTGTTTTCGTCAAACACCTTCATTTTGCCTCCATGAGAGAGTTTTGCATGTCAAACCCACTGGCGAACATCCTTCACATCCATAGAATCGTTGCCATAAATAGCTTTCAAACACCTGTAAATTTTGATAGGTGCGCAATATTCTACTGTTAAACATTCTATCACGGTTTGTTGCTTAGTGCGTATCCCAGAAATCAAACACATGATAAATGACACTGTTACCCAACGACAGTTACAGGCGAATGAAACATTGTATGCTAAGACGAGATAATCGAAGTTACCGTTTGCAGGTCAGAACTTGTTTTTATCTCCACTACTTACATAATGGCGTTGTTGTAGACCTTATATAGAGGCATGTTTTTTAAGTAAGTACCGTTTTGAAATTAAAAAAAGACGTGCAAAGATATCTAAATAATTTTATTTTTACATGAAAGCCTGTACCTTAATCTACTTTTCTACATAACTTCCTTCAATATTGAGGCACTTGTCATAACGTTGTACCAGTTTATGAATACCCTCCTCATAGAAGTCTGCCGCCTGACTTGTTAACCACTGCATCACAACTGTTTTGTCTTCGTCATCGTCTTGAAGACGCTGGCCGCCCAGGTGATTCTTCAAGTGCAGGAACAGTTGGTAGTCACTGGGCGCCAGATCAGGGCTGTACGGAGAATGATCTAGAGTTTCCCATTTAAAAGATGTGATGAGATCTTTGCTCTGATTAGCCACATGCGGACGGGCATTGTCATGCAGCAAAACAATGCCCTTGCTCAACTTGCCTCGTCTTTTGTTCTGGATTGAACGGCGCAGATTTTTCAAGGTCTCACAATAAGCTGCTGCATTGATTGTCTCATTACGAGGCAGAAATTCCACAAGCAATACTCCTTTTCTCTCCCAAAAACCTGTGCACATGATTTTCCGGGCACAAATTGTTTTCTTAAACTTCACTTTTCCGGGTGAATTTGAATGCCGCCATTCCATGGACTGTTGCTTTGATTCAGGTGTGACGTAGGCCACCAATGTTTCATCGCCCGTAACAATTTGGCTTAAGAAATCATCACCGTCGTTGCGGTACCGCTCAAGGAAAGTCAATGCACTGCCTAAACGTTTGGTTTTGTGCACATCCGTCAACATTTTCGGTACCCAACGTGAGCACAATTTTCGGTAATTCAAGCGCTCGCTCACAATGCCATACAAAGCACTACGCGAAACATTAGGAAAGCCATCACACAAGGAGGACATCGTAAAGCGTCTGTTTTCTCTCACCTTATTGTCCGCTTCCTGCACCAAACTTTCATTAACGACTAAGGACGCCCACTCCGTTGTTTATCATGCACATTTGTGCGGCCATCTGTACATGCTCTCACCCACTTTCTTACCATTCCATCACTCATAATGTTTTGTCCGTAAACTGCACAAATCTCACGATGGATATCGATCGGTTTTAGGTCTTTAGCACTAATAAATCTTATAACAGCCCGTACTTCACAGTCGGCGGGACTCACGATTATCGGAGGCATCTTAAATACTCAGTAAACAACATAAACAAGGTAGAATCAGACTGTAATGGCGTGAGTGCGTAGGCAAGAGATGTAGGTCGCCGGTGCGCATACGCAGAACGCCGACCGCAGCGCTGCGGTCGCGGTGTGGAAAAAGGGTACTTACTTAAGAAACATGCCTCGTATAAATCCGCCCTCCCAAATAGCTTGAGAAAAATCGATGATATGTCGAAACAGTGCAAAAGTACAGAAAAAGTGTTTTAATCACCGAAGAGGGTGTTTAAGTATAATGTTTAGAATATTAATTAGTAATATTCGTAATAGAATTTTCATCTTGAAAATTAATCAATTCTTTTTAAATTTGTAATTTCTCATTTTATTCTTAGTGCATCAGCTGTCTGGAACGAAGACAAAATTCCCACAAAATCAAGTAAAATATGGGACGTGTATGTAAAACCTCAAATGTACTGCAAGCAGGGTACTATTCTACTCTTGAATGTTAAGATTTACATATCGCTGCTACTTTTTAACTTGTAACGAACTTGCAAAGTATACGGATATACTCGTATATATTCTGTACTGTGTTAAAAGTTTGTATTCCAACTACTATTGCATTCATTACAAGATTCAGTCAGACTGCGCTTGGTTTCCGGAGAACTAAATATGTAATTAATCTTATATAACCGAGAAGTTACCGTTGTGTTAGGAAATATATTCGAATATAGCTATTATTAAATATGAATACTCGGTCTTACAAGAAGCTAGTGACTTTTAATGATTACCATTATATAATCATGTGTGATGCGTTTTATGGATGTATGTATGGAAATTGATATTGCTGATTATTACAATAACTTTATACTTGCTAAATTTTGAATTAATATTAATTTGAACTTTATTAATATAGACTTATTTCAATTATTACAGTTGAAGCATAATATTTGGACAATAATATAATAATATGCTACTTGCCTCGTGCAAGCAACAACAAAACTCGCGAAAACTGGTCTTTCTAAATTATACCTAAACTCAATAGCGTTACTTGGACCTACCTTATGTAGGCGGGCGGAATACAAGTCAGTCGACGAAGATCACGGCTATAATTCAGTGAAGACGGCATGTGATTCTTGACGAAACGTTGTTTTTACTGATCTAAATTTAATAAGGGCGCCACCGCATTTTGAAGGCTACTTGTATAAGTAATTGTACGTTACGTGAAGGATATACATGCGATAACGTACCCACGTTTGATTTGGCGGTATTCAAGGAAGCTAAATGTATTAAAAGAAAACGAACAGCCACCAAATAAGTAACAATATTTATTATAAGCATTTATGTTGCAGATAAAAATATAGACAAGAGAAACATATATCAAGCGTCAAAATAAAATATTGGGTGAAGACTTGTATACAGGCTGATTCATTTTCGGCCCTCACCATGGGGATCTCGCTTATTATTGGAGATAGAGTATAGGTTTAAATTTGGCAAAGTTGTTAAATTTTGTGTTTGTTATAAATCCGTAAGGAAAATAGACCTGTGACAAATGACCTTCGTTATTAAAAAAAAAAACGCTAAAACCTTATTTTCTTCTTTTACCTGTAGCACCGACATTTGGCCTTGTAGGGAAAATATAAAAACACATCCTTGTGGCCATTTCTAAACCTATATCCAGTGGTGTACTCTAAATTTTTATACGACGTTTCGTTTCTTTCTGGCCAACATCAACTATCTAAGTTCTTATAGGCGCCATATTGGATTTAGACATCTTCAGAAAGAGTTTTTTTTCTGATTTCAACCATGTACCACATGCTGACTAAAGTTTTTGACATTAGGTTTTATTTGAAAGAATAAATTATAAGATTCAATAATGTAGCCATGGAATTTCAATCTGTCAAACATTTCATTTATTGTTCATTAATAATACAAAAATGTCATACACTAACGAAGAGAAACGAGATATGATAAGTATTCTTTTTTCTTCGAACTGAAATTCAACAGTAGCGAGTACAAGATATCTACAAGTATATCCAGAACGACAACAGCCTCATCGTACCATTTTTCCAGATCTCGACAGAAATTTGGTCGAGAATGGATCGTTTACTAAGCCGCGTAATGGTCAAGACAACAGGAATTTAAATAAAAATCGACAAGATATTTTACAAATGGTAAATTAAAAGCGTGTTTTCAAATTTCATGTTAATCTTGTATTTTTATAGATAAATAATAATCCATCAATTTCTACACGCGAAGTAGCGTCAGAATTAAATTTGTGCCAGTCCAGAGTTTGGAGAACTTTACATAAAAGTAGGTTTAAACCATACAGGATCCATGTTAGTCACTCTTTACTGCCTGGAGATAATTTGAGAAAGCTAGAATATTGTAATTGGTTAATGGGAAGGATAGAAAATGACGAAAATTTTTTAAGCAAAATCATCTGGTCAGATGAAACAAAATTTACAAATTCTGGAATGTTCAACAGAAATACGGAGCACTATTGGGCAGTACAAAATCCCCGACAAAACAGGGCTGGAAGACCACAACATCGTTTTGGAATAAACGTTTGGATGGGTATTTTGGCAAATCGTCTCTTAGGACCAGTTATGTATGAATAACATTTAAATGGAGAAAGATATTTAAACATTTTACGTACATACGTATCTGACTATCTTGACGACAATATCCCATTCAATCAATTACAATATTTATGGTGGCAACAAGATGGCGCACCAGCACACAATGCAGCTGTTGTTAGAAATTTCTTAAATCAAGAGTTTGCAAACCGTTGGATTGGAAATAGGGGAGTTGTTGAAAGGCCTGCGAGATCACCTGATTTAAGTCCACTAGATTTTTTTTATGGGGATATGTTAAAAATAATATTTATAAAGTAGATGCGCCACAAAACATTGAAGAATTACGAGACAGACTTCAGAATGCCTTCGATGCAGTTCCTAGAAGAACTATACAAAGGGCAGTACAAAATGCCAGAAGACGTGCCCAATTGTGCATTACCGAAGTTGGCCAGATAATTGAACATTTACTGTAATTGTTTATTGTTTACTTTTCTATGTATTTTTATTAATGTTTTTGTTATCTTGTACTCGCTACTGTTGAATTTCGGTTCCAAGAATAAAAAATACTTATCATATCTCGTTTCTCTTCGTTAGTGTATGACATTTTTGTATTATTAATGAACAATAAATGAAATGTTTGACAGATTGAAATTCCATGGCTACCTTATTTAATCTTATAATTTATTCTTTCAAATAAAACCTAATGTCGAAAACTATAGTCAGCATGTGGTACATGGTTGAAATCAGAAAAAAAACTCTTTCTGAAGATGTCTAAATCCAATATGGCGCCTATAAGAAATTAGATAATTGATGATGGTCAGAAAGAAACGAAACGTCGTATAAAAATTTTGAGTTCACCACTGGATAGAGGTTTAGAAATGGCCACAAGGATGTGTTTTTATTTTTTCTCTACAAAGCCAAATTTCGGTGCTACAGGTAAAAGAAGAAAATGGGGTTTTCGCGTTTTTTTTTTTAATAACGAAGGTCATTTGTCACAGGTCTATTTTCTTTACGGATTTATAACAAACACAAAATTTAACAACTTTGCCAAATTTAAACCTATACTCTATCTCCAATAATAAGAGAGATCCCCATGGTGAGGGCCGAAAATGAATCAGCTTGTATATATATTTAAATTATGACTGCCGTAATCAAATGCACCAAATAATAAGTTGTAATTTAATAGTTGGATTAATATACGGTTCAAAATTTTTGACCCTGCTTATATATTACCAGGCGGTGTAGTAAGAAGACAATAAAATAAGATATCTATGTGGTGTGATCTCATGAACGTTTACAAAAATGTAACAAACGTAGGCACAATATGATTTAATCCTCCAACCAAAAATATGACTCTAGATAAATTTAAAGTAAAACGGTATTCTAAATAATAATGATAATTAAATATTTCAAATGAATTTAACAGGTATTGCAGATGAAATTGACTGATTAATATTTTTTAATAATCATCTATTACTAAATGTGAACTAAATACAAAAAAATACAGTGGACCCCCAGTATTCGCGCGCCCTGTATTTGCGAATTCGCTTATTCGTGATTCTGTTTTTACTGACATGTCTCGTTATCCGCGGCTCCGTATTCGCGGTTCAGTATGGACAATTCCCCTAAAGTTTCGGTATTACCCTTGCTAATTTATTTCTTTAAAAGTTTACAAACCGCATTTGGCTCTTACACGCAATATGTATATCTGTATAACTATTTGTGTCGATTACATACATATATACCTGTAGTTTATACGTACATACATACCTGTTGTTTTTGTAGCACTGTATTAGATAAATATCTAGCTATTTCAAAATGTCGTCATTATAAACAAAGAAGCCTTTTGGCGGATATATTGGTGATATCTCGGCGTAAACAGAGTGTCTCTTCCCGTCCTTCTCTCACTATTCGGCAACTCCAGCCATTATTAGCGACGAAATGTGGTTTGCAACGGTAATTAGTAAATAGGGAGCCGGTAACAGGGACCCTACGATATTATTTTTATAAATTACAATGCGGCAAACGAAAACAATATTTTAGGACTGTGTGCAAAATTGCGTCACTTCGCTTACCTCCTAGATATTTTAAAGGGTAGAACAAATTACGCCCCAGGCTTCGTGCACTAATCCAATTTATCTTCGGGATTAATTAACCAATGTAATTTTCCCGAAACTCATAAAATTATACAATACTTATGGGTGGCACTCACACATACACATTCGCACTGGTCGGAATACTTAACTTAGGTGAAGCCAAACTTCGATCGCATGAAGGGTTAGAGAGGGGATCAGGACAATACCTGTTGTCCCGATGTACAATCGGAAGAGAAAAAGCAAGGACAGAAAGGCGCAAAACTCACAACCCTTATTTCAAAATTATATTTTTATACGTAACAAATAGTCCCTGTAACTAGCCTTGCAGCTCTTTGGGGTTTAATATGGTCAGCTTGTTATGACTTGAGCCATTCGATACACTAAGATAATTACGTGGCTAGTTTTACCTCCAAGTACACATTTTGCAAGCCTGAGTTCAGCTGGGACCGAAAAAACGCCATCAATATTATTGGCTAGACCAAGGTTTGAATCCGGCTTATCAGATTAATAGTCTAGTGAACTACCCACTACACCAACATACTCCTGGAACAATAAATATAATCTCAATAATTTAATTAATTATATCGGCATTCTGTTGAGGGATGTTGTTAATACCTGCGTGAAGGAAGTTCTATTTCCTAACTCGTTGAAGGTTTTCAGGATTATTTGGACGCGTTATGGTCAATAACTACAGACCAACGACTATATTATTAATCATATCAAAAGTATTAATTATTTAAATATTTAAAAGATTGTTAAAAGAGCACTCGTTGTGTGGTGTTTTGTGACACGTTGGAGCCCAAATTATTACGCAAACGCTGATTGATTTGTATTTTTGCCACGTGGGAGAGCCAAATTGTTAAAAGATGGACGCTTCTGGACTGTGGTGATTTTGTTCCAAGCTATCTGTAACGCCTTAACTATAATGAAAATTATTTAAAATAACGTAGTGATAATGCATCAAAGGTAAAATAAAACATAATAGCGTTGCTTTTGAAGAAGCTTTAAAATAGATTAAAATAATTAAATGTAAGATATCCAGGGTTACCGCTGAATAACGCCAAAGCTATGCGAATCTGACGAATACTTACGTGTATATCGTAAGAATTTTCGTAATGGTGAATATTATGGTAATTCAAAATAACATCTTTGATAAACGTATATCCGTCGGTAAAATTACTAATGTAAGATTTGGCTGATGAACTTCTCTGTGGTGTAACCACTCACGGAAGGTAACTGGGCGGGGAAAATGTAATTCCGTTAAGTTGGGAATAATACGGTTAAACTAAATTAGTTTTAAAAATTTGAAGCACCGTAGCTTGAGACACATTTACTTCCCGTGCTAGGGTTGTCGTACTTAGCCGAGATTCGCTTACACGATATTTAAAACCGTGATCTTTGAAGGCCACGACCTTCGAAATGTGGAATTACTGTTTTCTAAAGTCGATACACGGCTCTCAAAATTGTGATTTGGAAAATTTTCTGCGTTCAAATTTTGTTTCGCCATAAACTAAAATCGTTTCAGTATATTCGATATTCGTATAGGATACCATTGCGAACGCACCTAACCACAGTGAAGACTATGTGCATGCTAAATGTAGATCTCAGCGTTGGTTGTAACGGCTATTCCAATATTGCCGTCCTTATATTAACTGCGACAGGGCCGGACTCGAATAAAGAAAAATCATTTCCTCGTAACTACGTGAAGATTGGACCGCGATTTTTTGTATGAAGGGATTACTTATATATATATATATATATATATATATATATATATATATATATATATATATATATATATATATTGTTCACCCCTTTTCCTTTGTCGCTATACACAACTAGGATTGTATAAACAGATAACGACGAATAAGTGTTTACAAATTGAAAATAAATAAATGACTTTCGTAAATGTGATTAAAGTAATATTTGCGTTGGGCGGTATAGAGTTTGCCTGGTTTTATTTATCCAGGAGAGATAAAAAACGTGTCAAGTCACACTGGACAGTCTGGTTCACCGTGTATTCGAATGAGCACCTATCGGTGGAAATGTTTGCCCCTTGAAGGCCAGAGACGGAGAGCGTGCCTAAAGAAAACTCGCGGTGGGAAGAGTCGTTTCTATGATCATGTTTGAGGATAACTACTATTCCCAAATAAGGGGCTTGACTTTCCCTCATATGATTTTATCAAAAATATAAAACACGGAACATTATAATAAAATAAGCTGTTCATTTATAATCAAAATTTTCCAATTATGAAATTATTTTTACATAATTTTCTTATACCAAATCACAGACAAATGTTCCCAACCTACATATTGTGAAAGTTCATTAGAAAACTTGCTTAAATTTTATCACTACTGTCTTTAGAAGGTTATAAGCATTCTTTTCAAATATAATATTATATCTTTTTAACTGAATTTTATTTTAGTGATCAGTGATAGTTTATTTTTAATAGCAAGGGATTAACAGGAAGTGCTTTATACTGTTTACATCTTATTTCAATTAATTATCAAAATGGCGCAATGCAGCATTACTTGTGTTCCACTTGTTAATAATCGCATACGACAGTCTGTTATTACGTGCAACTTGATGGTACTCAATTAGCAAATTGCAAATTCACGTCAAATTGCGAATTTATAAATTAAATTAAAAATAGTGTAATTAATTTATGTTAGACATTAAAAGCTCTTACCTGCAGGTGTAATTCGTTTTGAACTTATGTGCAGTCTGAAACTTATTTTTCGTTATATATACCATCAAACAGACGGAAAAATTCCTAACCACTATATAAATTAATAAACTCTAAATACGTATTTCGGCAACTAAGTTGCTATCTCCAGTAGAAGAATCTGAAAAAGAAAAATAGTGTTTAACGTTGTGTCTTTGGTTAAGGTACAACCTTTGAGAAGATATTTTTCTCATCAAATCGCCAGTGGGGTAACACAATATTATTCCACTAGTGTTATCTGGTATCATAAAGTTTTAATTTCAAGCTTCTTTCTTTAGTAACAGTACCAAAATGGGATATACAGGGTGATCATGAGAAACAAATGTTTTTTAGGAAAACATAACTCAAATTTTTTAAATCAAAATACTTTACTTCCGTAGAAACAATCACTAAACTATGCCATTAGCGAATGCTTATGAGCGAAAAATTATGTCTGACAAATGATGGCCATTTTCACGAGCAAAAATATGAAGCCACTCTCAAAAGGTAGCGTCCACTCTTGTCAATGTTTCTTCATCGATTCCTGCGATTTTGTCCTGTATTGCAGTCTTGAATTCTTCGAACGTGCGTGGTTTTCCTTGATAGACGCGTGAATTTAAGAATTCCCACAGATAAAAAGCGCATATGGAAGGATCAGGTGAGCATCAAGGTCATGAAAGATCTCCAAAGCGTGAGAAATCACGTGATTAGGAAATGCAGTTCGAACAGCAATCATGGAAGCCTTCCTTGTATGGGTAGTGGCCCATCCTGTTGAAACCACGCTAAAGCTAAAAAACCACGCAATAACCGTTACTGTCACTCCTTCATCTTCAGAAAAGAAAGGCCCCAAGAATTCCGCACTTCCCAATACTGCATCTAACAGAAATTTTTTAGCTCTGTAGTGGTCGCTGATGTAATCCATGAGGATTTTTTGAAGCCCAGAATCGATAATTTTGGTCTTCATCGCACATTATGATGGTCATATCCTCATTTTCTTAAAAAATGTCAAGCATTGTTTGACGAAAAGTGAAACGTTGGTAATCTTGCTCATTCAACTGTTGGACTATCGTAATTTTATACTGGTGAAACCCTAGGTCTTTGCGTCAAATTCGCTGCACAGTGCTTTGCGACATTCGTAGATCTGCAGCGTGCCGCCTACCAGAGCGACCAGGACTTCCCATTGTTGCCTCTTTTATTCGATACACATTACCTGATGTTCTGGCGATTCTGACAGAGCCGGGTGGTTTCCTTATCAATAATGAACCAGTCGCTTGCAGTGAATTAACCCACCTAAGACTAATATTGCAGCTGTGTACATCACCATGACGATCGATGTGGAATTTTCGCCTGAAGAGACATTAGATAGTTATCACTGACTCACCATTTTTCACGTACGTGTTGTAAGCAAACAGACGGTGTTCTCGAGTCCACAGCGGCATGATGGATAGATACTAAATGCCATCTCAAGCGGAGTTGAAAGCCAGCTTCGCACCTCTCTATCCCATCCACGAGCGGAGTACAGCACGCTCCAAAAACATCCGTTTCCCGTGACTCATTTTGTATTAACTTATGAGAATTTCAAGTCTTTTTCTTTCAGGCCTTTTTTATATTTAATTAAAATTGAATTATTTGTTTAACATCTGGAAATATGTTAATTCCCTTCGTATTATCCCTTCAATTTTAGTGACTCCATATTATTTCTAAATGACTTACTCCTACCTATGAGTTGATGGGTATACCTATTATTGTACCATTTGCTACCGCTGTTGGCGACAATTTTACTTTAATCAATTTGGTGCAGTGCTCGACCGCACCGCGCTAGATTCGTCGACGACTACATCAAACATCATGGTATTGACCGATTGGACTGGCCAGCTTGTTCTCGGGATCAGAAATGTAATATCTTGGCCGAAATTGGAGTATCTTGACGTCTCGATAATATTTGGTAAATATTTTAACGTGAGCTGGTTAAATACACGCTCTTGTTTTTTTTTATGAAAATGGCATATATACTCTACATAGCCGCTGCAAAAATTGTATTCAAAAAGAAAGATTATGACGAGTTTTTTTTTTAACATGAAACTTTCAAATATCTCGAAAAATAATCAGTTCACGAAAAAATCTCCAGATTTAAAATTTAATAATTCAATGGAGGAAATAAATTAGTGCTAGAATTGGTCCCTATATCTCTCCCTCCATGCAGGTGGCGCGGGGTAACTTTGAAATCTTAAATAGGAACTCGTATATTTTATTACAGATTACAGATTACTTTTGTAATAGGCATAAACGTAATTATACAGATTGTGTAGCAAATGCATCTGTATATTTCGTGTCAAATGTTATGGTTGTTTATGTTACGATTTAGCAATATCATATTTTAAATTTATAAAAATACATGCTACGTACCAAAATTAATTTAAAAAGGTATATCGAAGACCATTTGTGGTAACATAAAATTCTTATCTAATGCACAGCTAGTAAGTTTCTCTTTATAAAAATATAGAAGATTATAACCAACGTAAATATTGTATAAAATGTATTTTAATGTCATTTTGATATCCTTACATCTACAAATATAAACCGTTACATTTAATATCCATTAAAATCAGATACAACAACTAGTGAATAAAGGATCGATAATATTAATACTTGCTTGTATACTTCACATTTGAGATAACCCCATAAAAAGAAATCTGGCGAAGTAAGATCTGATGATTTAGCAAGCAAGTTTGTTGAATTAGCTCTACCGATCCATCGACCATTGATATTACGATCTAGTACTTCAAGTGTTGCCACTGAATAGTGTGCTGGACAACCATTATATTAAAACTAAATGTTCAAGTAGTGCTGGCAGTTCATTTTCCAAAATGTCTTGGTACATTTCATCATTCACGTTGTCTTTAATCATGTGGAGGGCGATGTCTTTGTTCCCAATTATTCAACACCATACGTTGACAGTACAAAGGTGCTGGTCTTCAATTTTTCAAGTCAGTGCGAATTTTCAATACCAGTAATGTATATTGCGTCGATTATACTTACCGTGGTTTGTGAAAGAGTTTTTCTGAGAACAACACGTAACGAAAAAAATTGGGGTTTTGTTGAAATTATTCACATGTCCACTAATAAAAAGTTACACGATTTTGGAAATCAAGGCCATGAAGATCTTGATATACAGACACATGAGATGGATGATATTTAGACGTTTTAAAATTTTCCAAGCACTGGTGTGGGACAATCCGGAATTGCGACCTGTTTCTCTTGTGCTAACATGAGAACAAATAGCAAGAGAAGCTTCATTATTTTATCGTGACTATTGCTTGACGGGTCCTTTTTTCGGTTGTACACTTTCGTCAGTAGTGAGTTGTTTGATAGTACGGTAAAATGAAGCAAGTGACCGAATCCTATCGGGAAAACGCTGAACGTAGAGATTGGCAGCATTATCAAGACTTCTGTCAGCTTCTCCATACACCAGAACCATTTCAATTTTCTCTTGTACAGTTAAATACTCCATTCTGCAGTAGGGACTATTAACAGCCTAACAGCAACAGGTCTTTTACTTTTTGATATATTCTTGAAATTGAGTAAAATTAGATGTTTCTTAAAGTTATTTCTTTCTATTGTAGGTTTATTTTGTGTTTTTGGAATTTAAAAAAATACGAATGGAAGAAATAACATAAACGTTAAATACATAAAAACACATTTTTATAAACATTATTTTCGAAATAAGAAATAGCATTAAAAGAAAAATACAATTTGTTTTTTATTTTAAAGCACTCCAATAAGTCATGAACGAAGGAACCCGCGTGAACCAAGTTTGTGAAGAATACCTGTTTCTGAGTTATGATAATAGTACCTTTTTGATAAGTCATCTTTCGTGGTATTGTTTGTATTGAAAACGAATTGCAAAATCGTATGCATAGGTTATCAGTGCGAGAAATTGAAAAAAATTGAATTTCATCTATTACAGCGCCATCTATTATGTATTGAAAAAATGTTTCAAACAAATCCTACGTAATTTTTCCAGTAGAATTGGAATCTGTAATAAAAGATACGGGTTCTTATTTAAAATTTCAAACAATATGAAACAAACATGTAAATAATTTACATATCTGTAACTATGCACATGGACAATACACCTCGTATTTTCAGCATTTACTTCTGCTTAATACATATGTTTCTGCCATCTAGGCGTCCTCAGTTAAGCTAGTGAAGCTATGTATACAAATTAATACAAACCTGTTATAAACAACTGGTTTGTATCTGTATTTAAATTTACTGAAATAGCCCGCATAGATCAAGCAAGTTTCGTCCTATAAGAAGACAACTATTTAATAATTGACATCTTACGAGCGAAAGAGACTTTGTCTGGAGGGCTACCTATCGTTCGAACAGCTAAGCTGCTACGGGAAACGATCAAATACGTATGTAGATGTAGTCAATTAACAACCAGCCAGATGGCGGTAAATATACAAAAAGGCTTTGTTTAAGTATGACAATACGTTAAGCACGTATAAAGCGTTTGTACAATATGAAACAAACATGTAAATAATTTACATACGTATTTTATCGTTTCCCGTAGCAGCTTAGCTGTTCGAACGATAGGTAGCCCTCCAGCCAAAGTCTCTTTCGCCCGTAAGATGTCAATTATTAAATAGTTGTCTTCTTATAGGACGGAACTTGCTTGATCTATGCGGGCTATTTCAGTAAATTTAAATACAGATACAAACCAGTTGTTTATAACAGGTTTGTATTAATTTGTATACATTGCTTCACTAGCTTAACTGAAGACGCCTAGGTGGCAGAAACATATGTATTAAGCAGAAGTAAATTCTGAAAATACGAGGTGTATTGTCCATGTGCATAGTTACAGATATGTAAATTATTTACATGTTTGTTTCATATTGTACAAACGCTTTATACGTGCTTAATGTATTGTCATACTTAAACAAAACCTTTTTGTATAAAATTTCAAAGTTTCCCTCGCCTCACCTACATCGAGCAGGGGAGAGGGACTAATTCTAGCACTAATGTATTCCCTCCATTAAATTATTAAATTTTTGGACATTTTTTCGTGAACGATTATTTTTCGAGATATTTGAAAGTTTCAATTTAAGAAATACATCCGATATATAGAAAAGTAAGACGTTGTTCATTTATTGTAATTATAATTCAATAAAAAATTATTAACAGGGGTCAGTTCTTATTTGATCAACCCTCGTATATAAGCCTCCAAACATTTTGGTTCTTCTCAATTCTGTCAAATATATTTTGCAGTTTGTAGCTATATCTAATTTCATTAATTTTCTGTTCTATCTTGCAAATCTATACAATTTTGCACTGGTACTTGGTATATTGAATTTCTTTTAAAAAAGACGCAGAAATAAATCACACAATATTTCACTTTATCTGTGAATACGCTTCTTACCAAGTCGCGTTTTTTGCTTTTTTTTCTTAGGTACAGCTGTCTTCGCTATCTTATTTTATATCGTTTTTATTTTCTGCTTCAAACTGTTTCCCAAGTGGTTGTTTTCTTTATGTCAACTTTCTAGATTATTATTTATGCTCATTCATTCCTTATTTTGTTAGTGTTTCCTTTGTACCGCCTATAATTCTCTTAAACTTTTCATGCATACCTATGTATTCTCTGTTTTACTGTTACAAACACTTTAATGCCTGAGAAAAGGCACGTTTCGAATTATATTAAGTAATACTGAAACCCATTAACCACCTTGAACCTGCTTCCGCGCAGGTAAATGCTATATATCACATTTCTTAAACAAGGCAACGTTACAAACATAAGAAAATTCTTAGAGTCAATTAAATGATAAGAATTCAAACAAGTTAAAGCGTTGCTCCGCCGTCTTGACTTTTATCTCTAATCTTTAAGCTTGTAAATTAGCTGACAAATAAGAGAGACTAGCGCTAATTATATGAACGGAATAGCATTTCTGTTGCTGTTTTGTGTACATACTTGATGTAATTTAATTTTAAAACTGTTCAATACTCGTGGAGATTCAGATAGAAATCATGAATGCGTAATAAGTTATACAAAATAGAGTTTAATTTTATTTTTCTTCTTGAATTTTAACATTTTTTTGTCGTATGATGATCCGTAAAAGTAGGTTTTCTGGAAGTTTAAAATATTACTTTAAATTTGCTACGCCCTGTATATTGAAACAAGAGAAAAGAAAGGAACTTAAGTTTCGGGTGACGAGGATTGCCTCCCCTACCCGCCCCTGCCAACGTCTAGCGGCCCACCCGGCTATAGAGACAGCCTCAGCCCAAAGGCACTTCAAGAAACGAATTATGGTGGTATAGGGCGCCACCGAATTTAGAAACGCTAGACGTCGCAAATTCGGAAACTGTGATAGCCAAAAGTAGGCAAGCCGCGCAGCGGACAGGAGACGTAACCAGGCCGTCCGAAACGTAAAAAAAGAAAGAAAAAGGCGGATTTCAGCTAAGTGTAATCAGACTTTATTTTCGAAACAAAATTAAAATAATAAAAAAAAAGAATCGAACTTGCTAGTTACTTAACAAACAAAGAAAAGACAAATTAGGTACGGTTATCCACAGACCGTTTGTGCACCCCATCCAAATACGGTATTCCGCTGGTTCACAGTTAATTAAAACCAAAAATGGAAAGCCCGATCTTTTGAACGGACCTGGTATATATTGAGAGATTTTTTGTTACATATAAATATTTATAAGAAATGAATTAGTGCAAATTTGCAAAGTTGTGTCTGAAGATATAATAAATTAAAGTTGACGGCTAGATATAATTAGGAACAAATTATTAATGAATACTTAAAATTAAAATGATCAAAATTAATGAGGAATATGCCTAAATACCTACAATACCTAAATTATAATTCACAAATTTACAAATCTAGGAAACAAGTTTTATTCTAACGTGTTTAATACACACAAAATAATACATACGTTTTCTACGCTGAAGAAAACGCGGCAAAATAAAATACTTTCGATATTTTAGAAGCAAAAATAAGTTTGTGTCATCGTGAATTTAAATAAAACTCTATCGAAATAAATTTAACAAAAAAAAAAGTATAGCAATTTCAAATGAGAAGGTATACTAATTAGAAAGGCAATTAAATTAAATAAATAAAATTGAAAATGGTATCTGTAACAACGCAATTACTAAGATAAAGAACTAATAAAGAAAAATTTAATCTAAAAATTTCAACAAAGAAAACTAATTGCAAAACATCACAGGTTAAATTAATAAAGAAATACTTTAAAAGTCTTAGCTGTGTGTCGGTCTCTTTCCAGCATTCAGGGTGGATGTTCTTTAGAGTCGTCGGCTTCGTTCCTGTGAGCAACGTTTACGTCGGTTGGAAAAAAAACACCTATTATCGGGAACACAGGACAAAAAAAATGAATAAGAAAAGTAAAATTAATAAATGAATTACAAAATTACGTACCAGGATAATGTCTGATGGTTAACAACGCAAAATAGTATATCGTTGAAAAGGAATCAGTCGGCTCTTATCGTCAGAATGAAATCCCCTGTCGGGTAATTCTAGGTACAATTGTGAAGATATACACACGCAAGCGAAAGTACTACTGTTTGGTTCAAAATAAATATAATGGAATTAAATAAAAGAAGACGCTAATTCGCGACCAAAACGAGGACGTATCTACGAACACGTAACAAACTACTGTAAAATCAGACGCCAATCGTCAAAGTATACAATTGCAAATGATTTAATTGTTATGACACTCATGACAATAAAGGAAGAACATTTATAACATAATTTACAATATTGAATCGACGTCATGTTCCTGATTCAGAAAACTGCTTGAACGTGTGGTTGATTTAACCCATTCGCAGAAGCAATTGCTGATATTATTTCTAATGAAAATAATTAAATTTTCTTTGTGGTAGCGTATTAGATGCTTTAGTGTTTATCGTTAGTATTTTTATTTGTTTTGAAGCAAATCTTATTACTTTTTATTAATATAATAATAACAGTCCCGCCATTGTCCGCAGGCCATTGAGGTAGTAAAATGGTAGTCTTGTTACGACTGGAGCTGTTCGGTATACTATAATGGTAACGTGGCTAGTGCTACGCATCAACCGCCTATTACAGGGTTCCCCATATTAGACTACTCATTTTATATTTCGAATAGAATTCTTCTAAGTAACGTAAAAAAATCTTTTAATACACTAATGTACAAGTAATTCTCTAGGATTTATAATTAAATTAAACTTTTCTTCATTATTTAAAAATCATGTGTTCTAAATACCCTCTTCTAAATAGCCTGAATACAATTTTAAATTCTGAATGCAGAATAGTGCATCACCCGGCGAAGCCTTAAATACGATCTTTCAGTTCCTCAATTGTTACACGACGACTTGCATAGACCTTTCTCTTCAAATACCTCTATAAAAAAATCGGGTGGCGTTAAGTTGAAGGACCTAGGTGGCCAAGGAAAATTTCCAAATATCGAAATTAAGGGCCGCTAAAAAATCTCGCAGAATCCTTATGCAGTTTCTGGCTGTGTGAGCTGGTGCATCATCTGGCGAAGCAAATCTCCATCTATTTCTGTGATTTCATCTTGAATGTTGTCTTTTAGTTCTTCAATTGTTGCAGGACGACTTGCGTAGATCTTTGTCTACAAATACCACCATAGAAAAAAAATCGGGTGCCGTTAAGTCGGGGGATCTAGTTGGCCAAGGGAAATTTCCAAATCGCAAAGTTATGCAGTCGCTAAGAAAATCTCGCAGAATCCTCATGGAGTTTCTGGCTGTGTGAGCTGTTGCTGAATCTTGTTGGAATAACAGAGCATCATTTAGTAATCTCCGTCTAATCAGTTCTGGGATGAGAAACGTTTGTAACATGTTTATGTAACGCTCGGAATTGACCGTTACAGAACGGTTATCTTCAACCTTAAAAAAATAAAGAACAATGATACCAAATGATCCTACACCACACCAAACAACGACCTTTGGACTATAGAGATTCTTTGCAAACAATTCGCGTGGATTTACAACTCCCCAATATCTAAAATTCTGTTTGTTAACAACGCCATCCAAATGAAAATCTGCTTCGTCGGTCATTAACAAATGGTGTATTGATTCTCGATGCCGATTTAAAAATTGTTGACAAAATGTTAACCTAGCTTCCTTATCTCGATGATTAAGGTGCTGTGCCATTTGGTATTTGTACGGATGAAATTTTAAATCGTTGTGAAGGATTATGTAAAGACTTCCCTTGGATATTCGCAAGTGATTGCCGATTAGCAGCTCTGGTAGAACTTCTCTGGTGAAATCACTTTACTCGTTAAATATTTGCAAGCGTACGAACCGTTCTTCGATGTCCGGGTTTCATAATGTTCTACCACAGGACCATATTCACGCCATTGACGAACCCAAGCCATCAATGTATTGCGCGTTGGCGCATTACCCCTATTATTACCACCACTGCCGTTGAAATACACGCCAAACTTCGTCTACTGAACCAGTTCTAATGTAAATTTCCACGGAAAACAGACATTATTGCACTGAATAATCCATACTACTGAAAAATTTTATAAAATTTGACAAAAATTGTTACACCTTGTGACACTGACTCGAATTTATGTCTAGCAATTAGTCGATTGGTTTGAGCCAGACGCCTAATCGATAAAATATAATCCCCAAGCCTACTGAACTTGATCTATTAAAGAAAAAATAATCAAATACTTCATTTAGATTTAAATCCCATATCACAATGGATAGTCTAGTATGGGGATCCTGCATTACCCCAGAGTTTTACACCTCCAGATACTCATTTTTTGCAAGCTTGAGTCGAGCTGAGACCGAAAAAAAACGTCATTGATATTATTGACTTCAGGGTTTGAACTCGGTTCACCAGATTCATAGTCTAGTGACCTATCTACTAGACCTACACGGTGTATATTTTTTTAATATATATTTTCTAATAGAAAATAAAACTCGAACGTTTAAATTATTTTTTCAATTCAAAGCACTGACTTTTTAAAAAGATTTTTGTTATAAAATTTTACAATTGTATTTCGAACAAATACTTTCTACTGACTAACTGTATATTATAGAACAGAATATACTACAAAATATATCACAAGAAAAATGCATATTGCTGTGATTCTTTCCAAAGCAACGTGAATTAAATAATTGAAATAAAGCATAAACTACCACTAAACATACTAGAAACGGGCTTTATTTTAAATGTACCCAGTATAATTATCGATAGGATAAATTCAACGCCATTATGTGAAGTAATTTTTAATTATACTTTCGTAATAGGCATAAATGTAATTATACAGATTGTGTAGCAAATGCATCTGTATATTGCGTGTCAAATGTTATGGTTGCTTATGTTACGATTTAGCAATATCATATTTTAAATTTAGGAAAATACATGCTCACGCACCAAAATTAATTAAAAAAGGTATATCGAAGACCATTTGTGGTAACATAAAATTCATATCTAATGTACAGCTAGTAAGTTTCTCTTTATAAAAGTATAGAAGATTATAACCAACGTAAACATTGTATAAAATGTATTTTAATGACATTTTGATATCCTTACATCTACAAATATAAACTGTTACATTTAATATCCATTAAAATCAGATACAACAACTAGTCAATAAAGGATCGATAATATTAATAAACTTTGGAAATACATTACAATGTTTAAATAATGCTCTATATGATGCATGATGTCTGTAAAGAAGATTTATATTTATTTTGAGCATTGTAAACAAAAATAAAGATGACATTTAATTATATTTAGAGGTTACGTATCGTTAATATATACAGTTTGGTTAAAAATTAAAATGAAAGATGTGTTGAAGTGAAAACGTCTTTTGACTTATTTTCAAATACGAGTTCATAACTTTTTAAATGTGCGCTAGGCGCATAAAGAAGACATTGAGTTTTGTAAATGGGTCAAGGTAAGAAGAAGTATGATAAAAAATACGATATTTTTATTTATGTTATACGAGGCCCGACAACAAATGAAATATACGTATTATAATACTTCGTTACTAATCAAATCTAATTGGTTACAAGGTGCGACAAAACATTCAAAATTGCCAAAAGGACACGGCTTTTCAGAATACAGGTGTATAGTTGCAAAAGGGCTCAAGAGAAAATTTTCCTACATCTGAAAACACTCAGCGTGCCCTAGCAAATGAAAGACCATTCCGACGAAAAGAATGAACGATTTAAAATTTATTTGAGCATAGAATTTTTACATAATAATAATAGCTAATTTTTTAAAAACATTTTTTAGTTTCATTATTTATAAAGCGTATGCATTTTTCATTTTATTTATTTTAAACGTTGATTTGGTTACGAAGTGTTAATTTTCCTTTTATATTGTGATATCAAACAAAAATATATCACGAAGGGTTTGATTTATATAATGAAGAAAGGTCTGTATACATAACGAAATACGATAAATCTTGAAATTCATAAGATTAAAGAATTTAAATTTTAAGCATTATTTCTGTTGTACAACAGAGCAATAACGCAAAATATCTTGGTGAACACGGTAGAGATTTTTGTCTTACGAAGGATCTAATGATATTGTAATAATGATTTATGGTAGCAATCAAATTTAAAATTACATAGTGGGGAGATACATGTTTCATACGGTACGGATTATTTTCCACTAAATAAATATTAAAGAACACAAATTCAAAAATCCATAAAGCTTTAACTTAGTGAATTAAGCAAAAACTTTGTGTCACAACTTAGCATTTGGAGTAATTTACATCACCTAAGCTAAGATAATACACAAGATTGTTAACTGAAAGATTTATGAAATCATAAAAAGCACTTCAAGGTGTATATTTTAGACGATACTCATAAATTTATATATTTTTAGTTTTATTCAGATTAATAAATGATTCATAATGCTTTTTTGAGTTCATAATTTATATATGTATATGTATATTGAAAGTATAAACAATAATTATATTTAATTTGACATCTTGTCGTCTTATTTGTTTACCATTTATATTGGATGCTAGACCTAGTAACAAAGAACCCAAAAGCAAACCCTGAGAGCTATACTTATTCAAAGAGTCAAACAATATATATATGCGTGCGTAACGATTTGCATTTAATTCCATTAGAGCCCGATTTATTAGAGTCATACTACACAGCAATATGTCAGCAAAGCAAGTACATGAGTAACAAAAAATGTCTTTACTATTTAATTGTTGTGTTCACATAATTCCTACCTGCAAAGATTCAACTATGCAGTGTCATGAGTAAGTTGAACGTTCGGCCTTCGGTCCTCTTGTTTCATTTTCTTTTTCTTTCTTGCAACAATTTCTGCTTTTCAATTTTTTCTAACAAATAAATATAAAAATTGAATGCGTTTTTGCAGAAAGGATATAAGTCATAAAATTAGTTTTAAAGTAAAACAAAAAAAAACTGTCTGAAATTTATATTTCGTTTAATTTATACATTTTGCAGGTAGTACCTGGGTAACAAATGGGTTAAAAAATCTTTTAAAAATTAATTAAAAATTAAACATGGCTTAAGTCTTTTATGTAGATAACTTTTGGAACTCTTATTTATTTCTATAAACAAACTGAAAAATTTAATTTTACATGAACATATTAAGTAATCATAATATAATAACTTCGTCATCGTTTTCTGTGGACCTAGTGGGCCAAGTTGAAATGATTTCGTTATAAAACTCCTTTTGAGGGTTCTCGGCAAAGTCTATACACTTTTTGATCCCATTCATCTTTTTCTGTTTAAGTGTCACTTTCCCCAATAGATAACATGGTGTTTTCGATAAAAGGACGGTATTATTTTCACTCTGCTTAAGATTAAATGTATGTTCCACCAGACCTTTGATAAACTCTGAAACACATACACAAAATAATGAAACTTGCTGATGTTAAAATGCATTTTTTGAGATCTTTCGTGATTTCGAGATTCCATTGAAACTGCATTCCTCTTGTAATATCTCGGCCACCATCACTTGAAATATGTTATCACAGGTGTATTAATTTCCTTCACATCAAACTTATTCTGGAGGCGTTAGCAATAATTTCTGTGAGTTCGTGAACAGTGTAAATTCGATTACGTTTTTTAGGTACCCTTCTGGTCATAGGAAAATCATTTAGTGTCAGTCGGTGTAAGGAGTATTCTTATGAAAGCATTGTTTTTCCTTTGTCACCAACAGTTATCACTATAGAGATGAAGTTCAGTCACGCCTTTAGGATTGTTGAAAATGTAATCGAATAAAAACAAGCAAACTTCATCGGGTAACTTCATGGTAAATACGTAAAGTAACTTTTTTCCTTACATCGTGAATTCAAAGGACATTAGTAGTTAGTCCATTGTAATAAAAAACTTCTCCTACTGGTGTAACTGGAAGTTAAATGTTCTACATAAAATCGAAACGAAATGAAAGAACTTGTTTCTCGTCGTTTTAACCTCTGTTACGCTTGATAGTGCTACCTACGTGTGCGCAGGCGCAGCGATGGCTTTATGAAGTTGGCCGAAATCGGAACGAAACCGGTAGTCGTATCGCACAAACTTTATGGGAGCTTCTATTTATTGTATATACACTAAGTCAATAAAGACGGCGTGGGTGACAAAATAAAAGGGTAGCGCCTCTCAGTTTTCCTTACGGAAGCTCAAATCTGAAAACGGAGAAAAGGGATTGCGCCATCGTAGGCGCATGCGCATAGACTACTAAATACAAAAACTAAATCTAAAACAGGTAAATATTTCACAGGATACCTACAATCTGGAAAGAAAAGTGAACGACCAAATTCACCATCAAAATTCAAACTTGCTAATGAAAACAAAATGTAAAGAACAGGCTAGAAAACAGCTAACTCGTATATTAAGAAAATAAAAAAGCCAACGTTAAATGAAAAGGTAGTTAATAACAAACATAAAAACAAAAAAAATATTTTGTTCAAAAATATGATCACAAAATATGTATAAAAAAATTGAAAGCCCATTAAATAAATATCTCAGGAAATGAAAAGCAAAGGTATGTACAGTAAAAACGCGCTTACTGCGAATATACAAAATTATCTGATTGGTGCTTTACGATAGGAGAAGTGGGGCGCTATTAATCAATTTGACAGACTCCAAAATAACACAACTGGCATAAGTGAACGTGACAGCCGACCTATCTTACAACAAACCAAATAACATCCCCACTCTATTCCCCTATTGCTATATATTCGCAGTAAGTGCATTTTCACTGTATGTTAATTAAATAATTATGCAAACAAATTAAAAAATTCCAAAAATTAGTCCAGACTTACAGTTTAAATAAAAGACTTTTCTATGGATACGTAGAAATAACCGTACAGTATAATAAATTCAGATTATGCACATAACAAATTATTTTACTTGAAATTCAAAAATTTTAATGAAACATATTTCTAGAATTTTATTGACCTTATCGCCAGTGCATCTGCACCAGAACGTAAAATTTTTATTCAAATCTCGCAAAGCCGAGAGCAAAGCAGTCACCGCTCGCAAAAAAAAAATGTTAAGTCTTTAATATGATAAGGACCAACGCAATAAGAAATTTTACTTTAAAATATTATGTACTAAAATGATTAAAAATTTAGAATAAATTTAAATACAGTGAAAGAATAGTATTACGTTAAAAATAAAATAATTAACCACCAAGGCTAAATATAAATTGTAATTATATTTCAAATATCTTTCAAAAATGTAACACGCTACTCATTACCACCAAACATGAATAAATATTTAATTCGAAAATGTTAATTAACTTAGATTAAAAAGGTAATTTATTATTAATTAATAGATAAACAATTATGAGTAATTAAACTCCAACACGTTAAATTAGTTTTAGAAATAACAAAAGTTATAGCATTAAAGAAAGATCATACGAATTCCTCTGTCTCGACATTACATCCACAGGAAATTGCCCACAGGTTGTTATCTACATCCAATCAAACCGGAAACGGGAGTCACGTGGATAATCAACCCTAGAAAATAATGCAATTTTTTCTTTCTAGCGTCTTCTTCTCTACTAGTTGGCACTGGAGAACCAAATTCATCTGTAGTTGCAGACTAAGGTATAAGCTGTCTAGGATTTTTGTCGCCGCAAGAGAAGATTTAATTAAGCCGGAGTCCGTATAAGAAATACCGCCGAAAAGGTACTAGACTTGCTAGAAAGGGAGTTTTCTCCTTACCAGTTTCTCAAACTACGAAGTCCGCGCACGGCAATTCTAAAAATATTTCTCGATCTACGCCTGAATCTGCATGGCGAACAATGAACAATATACTCAGCAGCATCTACTCTTTTTGCTATTTCATTTATATTGATTTCTTTTATTTCAATTTTGTAGGTTTCACAGGTACTACAAACATCGACTTTTGGTCTTTCAAAGGAGGCGCTTGAAATTTTTCACATAAAACTTGTATTATAATGCATAAGATATATATTGATACGTGCGGTATCGAATTTAAAAGAATTTTTGTGCATGTTTTCTATATTAAGATTACTGTCTGAATAATATATACTTCTCGGCCAGAGTAATGGGCTCATTTTAGAAAACAGGAAACCCATTTTCGCTGATATTTCTATCCCTCATGTCTCTTGGACTCTTTCCTAGTGCAGCTAATTTCTTAATTCTCAAAAGTACTTTTACCGTAACTGATAAAATGGACAAAAATTCTTTCAAACTAACTTCACACTTAACGTCTTCCGTTTTTGTTACGAAATATTTAAGTATCACCTTTCTTTGGAGTTGTCTTTCTTCGGTCGATGTTTATGAACATCAGTAATCTCGATCAGCCCTTGAATGAAAATATCTTATTCATCTTTAGACTTTAAATCGTAAAAACTAGTGAACATGTTAAGTGGTTCTCCTTCAGACACTTTACCAAAACGATTTCTTTTGAAAGGTTCTCCAAGTCTTTTGGTTCCAACTAAACTACCTTTGTAATTAACATACTCTCTACTATTCAATCTAGCTTTTTTTAAATTTAATTTCGTTGATAATTTTCAGGTTTTCCCCTGTTTTTTCTTGGTTTATCACTCATTTTTATTTCGGAATAATAACGAACAACAAAAACATCAGCTGTTATATTAATACTAACCAACAAGCTCTGAAATGTTGACGGTAGAGGCGCGCGAATCGCTCTTTCGAATACTCCGATCAACGAAATTTTATGCAGAAAGGAGATAAGTCAGCGACTGTGCAATGCGAAGTACCTGTTGAATCACTAGTAAAATTTTATCTATCAATTATATTAAAAAGACATTGGATAAGTTTCATTGTTTTATTTTATTGTTCTGACGATATTGTTTGGGTAATTTCTACCATTCTCAAGGAAAGATCTTATTCAACTAAATGTAGGGACGCAAACTACTATGTAATGTACAAGTGTACAGCAGACCGATTTTCATGTGGCCGGTGGGAGAATTTGTACGTGCGTCAAGTAAGGGTCAGTGTTAGATAGAGACAGTATTCGGAAAAATGAAATGCAAATTCTTTGTGCGAGTCGTGCATTGGGACGTAGTAAGGGATAAATCCAGAAAATCACATTGTTGAACATGTTTATAATGGTTTGTATTTCACTAAATTAAGGCAAACCTTACCAACTAGCTTAAAGCGTACTAACATCACATTAAGAGGATGACTGAATAAGATTGTTAGCTACACTTAACGGTAGAAAGGCTTAGGATTAAGTAAACCTAATTTGGATAATTAACTGAATTATTGGCAAATAATGTCTATGCTAATCTCTTTCTCATTATAATCACATTGTAAACTTTCTATATGTACAAAAGAACAGTATATTCTTCAACGAGCGTAGGCGAGTGTTGTAATAACATTATTTAATAGTCGTGGAGAAAAGAATATTATTAATACTAATATTATTGGAAATAACAATGAAAATAATAATTACAATAAGAAATAATACATAAATACTCAAAAATAATTATAGGAGAAAACAATAATGAACAATAACTAAGTTTCAAAAAAATTACGGTAAATTATACATATAATTATATAAAAAGTTATATTGTTTAAGAGATGTCCATACTAACTCAATCGGATTTATATCTGGGTGGTATGACGGTAATCGCAAAACACTATGGTCACGTTGTGTTAACATTTCATCTATCTCGAACGTTTTAAATGTTGTACTTTAATAATATTATATAAATCGGGCTTGAGCATGTTATTGTCGAAGTAAATATTTTTAGACCTTAACCAGTCCATCATAACTGATTTCCTGCTATTAGAATTCGGTGATTAATCTTTTTGGACATTATGATAAGGAGCATTGTCAATTACTAGGACAGACTTTGGAGGCAGGTTTGGAATTAATTTTTCTAACAACCATTTTTTGTAATTTTCATAATTCATCTCGTGATGATAATCTCCCGTTGTGGTATTAGACTTAAAAATCAATTTAGCATTCGGAATGAATCCCGTCTCGCAGCCAGCATGAACAACAATTAGTCTTAAACCTTTTGATATAGGCCTTGCTAATTATCCTTCATTGGAATTGTCACTCCAACAAGTAGCCACAGTATGAGAACTGTGGATGTAAGTTTCATCCATATATATAATCGGTCTTTTTTCATTTCTGTAGCTTTGAATGGTACGCAAATAAAACACTCTTAACTGACGAATGTCGTGCTTTTCCATTAACAACTTTGTGTTGGTTTTTGTTTTTCTCCAACGAAAGCCCATATCTTTTACTACTTTCCGAAGACAATCTATTCCTCCAGTGTATTCTGTTTCTTTAAATTTTCTTAGAATGTTTGGCATTGTAGGCACAATTTTGTCAACAGTAAAGGTATTTAAAATTGTTCTACGCAGCACACCTTCATCTGCATCGTCCAAGTCGGTTTTGGGCTTGGTTTTTTTTTTTTCTTTGGCGATGTAAAAGATGAACCGGCACCTGCGTTTATTTCACTTTTTTCTTTAACAATCCGTCTAATACTTCTCTCAGAAACACCCGTTGCGGCAATAACGCGTTCATATAACTGATCCAGTGGAATTTTGAGTACCCCTGAAGTTTTTTCTTCTTGCATATATTTAAATACATTTGAGATCACTTCACGAGTTTGACTGTGTAAAACACATTTA
Source organism: Melolontha melolontha (assembly GCA_935421215.2). Lineage (NCBI taxonomy): Eukaryota > Metazoa > Arthropoda > Insecta > Coleoptera > Scarabaeidae > Melolontha > Melolontha melolontha. The sequence continues at coordinate 98,242,538 of OW285241.1, forward strand.
TTTAATTTACTTTTAAACTCCATTACTCACTACCTTAATATGGCACTGCACTACTGTGTTTATCGCTTAAAACGATGTAAAACATTGAATGCCAGAGCTTCCCCTACCTATGAATTTCGTGCGCATCTCGAGGGCGGTACTTCTAACCGGCCACATGAAAATCGGTCTGCTGTATATATGTATACGTATATGTGTCTGGTTGTAGCGACTATTTTGACCATTGCGTGGTTCAAAATTCCTTCTGTGTTTGTCAGATTTTCGTGTCTCTTTTATTTCTAATATATAAGTAATCCAGTTTTTTGCTTTTATTTACATTATACGGTAGTTTGAATGTAACTTATATATCGGGAAAGTGAATATTATTTGTGCAACGCTCTGCAAATCCTGTCTTTCTATTAGCTTGAATTATGTCTGTTTTGTGATATTTATATTTTTACTACTTTGCTCGATATAGATAATAATAATAATAATAATAATATTCTTTAATGTTCAACAGAAAAGTTCCAAATACAGGACAAAACATAACTTAAATAAATACGCGCAGTGGCCTATAATATAATTACATATAATGTACTGTTAAAAAATAATAATAAATAATAAAAATAAAAAGTACAATTCAAATGCAAAACAAAAACTAATGACAATTGCTATGTGGCCCCACGAGCACTAGACTTGCGCCGACAAATATCTTTCTAAACTTACCCAACTTACCTACAACTCATGGTTGCCCTGGAGATCTTTTGGCTAAAGGGCTAACTCAGTTAAGAGGCGAGTTGCGGGAGGTTCTTACATAAAAAAGAGCGCCACCTATTGACGAGCTTTTTTTAATTGTAAATGTCATTTATATCGATAAAATAAAATGTTAAATATGAATGTACGAAATGAAATGAAAATATATTGTTAAGCTAAGCTCATAATCTGCATTTAATAATTATAACTAGAGCTGAAGATGTTTGCGGTATAACCATGGTTATATCATGTAACCATAGTAATTTACTATGGTTACATGATATAACCATGGTTATACCGCAAACATCCTCAGCTCTAATTATAACTATATAAAAAGGAAAAAATAAGTCAAGGAAACATTGCGCAATTTTATATTTAAAGAAAATATCAAAATGCAAGTTATAAACGCTGACATATGAGTTCAATTTATATATAAATATCGCATGATGTAAACTAAGTATCTTTTTTATATAGAAAGAATGAGCAATGCATTAGAGAACAATTATTAATTAGAACACAAAGTAACATGAGACATTCGCAATTATTTCGCTAGTCAATGGTTCCCAAGGGTAATTTAAATTGTAAAAGTAACTGTACAAATTTCGATGAACAAATAAATTTTTTTCAAGTTGTACTAGAATTTATGCAAATTTTATTGATTTGCTCATTTAGAATACCATATAATAATGTAGGTACTCATCAACTGTAATTTTGTAATAACCACAATTTATATAAATATGCAAATAACATACCTCGTTAGGTTATGTAACAGTCCTCTTATTTTGCTTCACACGATGCTATATTGTAACAGCCCTTTTTCTGAAATATATTGAAATAGCCCGTGCGTCGAGGGATCCGAGGTTGCTGCTGACAATTGATAACTTTGGCGATAAAAATAGTTACATACCGCAGTTATCAATTATTGAGAATAGATTAATTAGAATATTAAGCAATTAGCTTGTTTAATTACTGCTTGTTTGGGCGCCAAGAGGTTGAATCCCCTCTAAGGTATAAATGACTTTAAAGATTGCCGGTTTGCTAAACTTAAGCGGAGAGAACAATAAACAGACTCTAGATAAAGCAAGTAAGTCGAGATGTGACTTACGCCTTTCTCTCTCTCAGAGCGTGAAAGTAAACTAAGGTGTAAATAACTGAATCCCTCTAAAGTACTTAATAAATATCTCAATCAATTCCCTTTAATTGTTATGCTCTTGTGATGGATTTTATATTACAAGAATTGAAAGAAATAAAAAACAGATTGTTACAAAATATACCTATATTAATAAATAAAGCTTGCTAATTTTATAAATTATTAGTTACAAATTTACTTAGGTTTAATCGGACATGTTTAATAAAACTAAACTACGCAGGGGGCGAGATACCGTAATGTTGGCGCCGGTTTAGACTGTTTATTCTGATCAGATTATTACACAGTTCTTATAAAAAAACTAACCTTTAGCACGCCGCACTACTGGCCATTCCACTTTGTCGCTGACTTGGCGCTTCTGGGGTGACGCACTACTTCACTATATTAGCACTTTTTCCCCACGTTTCAGGGTGCCTGATATCCAGACGAGAGCCCTGATGTCTTAAACGTGGGATTTCACTTTTATATGAAAGACTATGCTTGTAGGCAAGTGAGGCTTCTTGCTATACAATATGTACTTATTTTGCGTCAAGGAGTAGCACGTCGGACTCGCACTACTGACTTGAGTCAAGTGAGTCTCTTTCGGATTCTTGGATGCGTCCTAACTTTTGTTTTCTACCGGTGAATTCCCCAGTTGCCTTTTAAAGTTCTCGATCGCACGGGTTTTATAGATGATGTAATACAGTGGTCCTTCTGATTCATCTATGTAGCACTAGGTTCTTTTATAGAGTTTATTTTGATATGGCTAACTATACATACATATTTTAACAAAATGATGATTTAGCATTAAAAGGAACTGATTGAAATAACTAACTACGTAATATAATTGTGAAATGTTTTGCAATATTATTTTATATGGCGGGAAACGTATTAAAATTTATACAGTGTGTCTGTTTTGGTTTAAATAAATTAACTTTTAATATTTTTTTTTCAATTTTTTTCAAATGATATAAGTGCTTTGAGATAAGACAACTGTAATTTGTCCCATTACAGTTACATATCTCGAAAAATGAAGCATATTTTGTTTTTTCACACTAAAACAGCACAACATACTTATCAACCATATTTAATCTAACGAAATGTATTCATACACATATAATATATATTATAACTACAGTTATTAAATCAATCCTTTTCTTCTGCCACTATCTAAAATTAAAGAAAAACAATTACAAGTTATGTTTCTTGTTTTAATAAATTACTACCTTCATATTTCTTATCTTTTCATGTAATGTGCCCCATGGTAGCTGTCCAGGACTTTCTTCAGCCATTTCAAAATTCGGTGCGACACATTTGCAGTGTACGCCATACTCTATAACTGCATTTCTGCAATACTGAACATTAATAATGCTTGTATTTGGGGGACGATGCTTCTCTAACAGACTATATAACTCCTTTAATTCATCCCCTTCTTGAGGCAGTAGTGCCAAACCGTTTAAATTATAATCTACCCGCCATATACGGTAGGGTTTGTTTCTAGATTTCACCCAACTAACATTTATAATTTTAAAATTTGCTGGACAGAATCGCTCGAACACCATTTCCGCTTGGATTGTATTACCTTCTTTCGCACAGTCAATAAACCACGGTAACGTTTCTTAAATATTATAGATAAAGTTTAAAAATTACTAAGCAATTACTTACCACTTCTTAAATTTGGATATTTCTCCATTTCGGTTTCCCAAGAGGTACCCATTTTAAACTGGTATTTGCAGTATTTGCACCGTCTTTGGTATTACCGGTGTCAATGTCAAGTGTCGATGGTTGATTGTAGAGGGACAGACGTTGCGCAGCTGCGCCTGATTATGCGCTAGAGCTTATTCCACATCATTATAGAGATAACTTTTAGTAGATTGCTAAATATCAAGAACCATAGACTTAAAAATAGAGGATTATTTGTTTTAAATTGAAATGAATTAAAAAACCGTACTTAAGTAGAATTTTATTTATTGGTAGCTTAGGTAGTGTAATACTGTTTCCACCTCAGAATCCATTCCAATTTATTTATATTTAAAATAATTATGTAACTATTTTATTTTCTATCATTGAAATTTTTTAGCAAAAAAGTTATTAATACACTTATTTTCTTTGACGTTGGATATTATGTTACTAGAACTATTACGTTTATATTACATTCAATGTTTACGTTTTACGTTACGTTCTATGTTCACTTTTACATTCGACGTTACGTTCTATATACATGTTTAATCTAAGATAATTAATTGTATATAATGTTGTATTTTGTATAGCTATGCTAATAAACGTTATTATTATTATTATTATTGTTTACGTTCACAAAGAGATGTTGATGATGATAAAATAAGGTTTAAATATTTGAAGGGGTCTATAGCAGATACCCTCAGGGGTGGACTTGAGGACCACCCTCAAAAAATTGATAAACAAACAATATTTATTAATGATTTTTTATGAATAAATTAGTGATAGAAATTAGTAAAAACAGCAGTAAAACTAGAAAATATAGTTATTTTTAGAGGTTCACGATTTCGTGGTATTTCAAAAATTGAATTTTTCATGTAATTTTGAGGTTTTGAGGTAAATGTGTTAACAATGAGTATAAACAGCACTAAATTTAGAAAACATGGATTTTTACAGTCTTTTTCTTTTGGTTTTCCCCTTTTGTCAATTGTGTTTCACAATTTGTCAAATGACTTTCCCATTTATTATAATATGGCGGCGATGTGTCAAATAATTTCCTTATTTGTCAAATGTGTTTCACTATATGTCAATTGACTTTCACGAAGTGTGTTAATCATTTTATATTCATCTATTATGGAGAATCGTCGAATTAATAGTAAAATAAGTAATGATTTAAGAGCTTTAATAATTCGTTCTATGAACAATGGGCTCACGGCAAATAATATTGGAGAGCAATTTGGAATTTTACCCAATACTGTAAGAAAGATTTATTCTACATACCGGAGAACCGCTAATATTCATAAAAGAAGTGCTGGTCACCTACCAAAAAAATTATCTGTGTTACAGATAAATGAAATTTGCAATTGGATTGATGAAGATTGCAGTTTATCACTTCGTCAGTTAAAAGAAAGATGTTTGACGCAGTGGCCACTTCATCAAATATCGCTATCGACGATAAACAGAGCACTAAAAACTTTCCATTATTCGTTGAAGAGAATCTCTTTCGTTCCCGAAAGAAGAAATACACCACAAATCATACAGACTCGCTTTGAATATGCTACCCGGTACAATAGAATCATGTTCGAAAGGGAAAAGATTTTTTTCATTGATGAATATGGAATTCAAGTTAATTCTCGAACTTCATATGGAAGATCAGTTAAAAATACTCGAGCAACGAAAATAAAAGCTCAACTAAGAGGGCGTAATTATTCTGTGACTGCAGCAATGAATGTAAATTAACTATATTTATTCCAAATCCAAGATAGACCATTCAATACAGTTCATTTCTGTGAATTTATTACAACTCTAATTAATCATTTACATAATGATAACATACAAGGCGCCTTTTTTGTTATGGATAATGTTAGATTTCATACAAATGAAGAAGTTGTCAATCTCATTAGAAGTCATGAGCATTTTGAAGTTTTTTTACCTGCTTACAATCCATTTTTAAATCCGATAGAGGAATTATTTAATCAATGGAAACACATAATAAAGAGAACTCAGCCGACAAATGAGGATGAATTATATGCAGCAATACACAATTCTTCTGAACAAATAACTGCAGATAATTGTCTTCATTATGTTCAGCATATGGAAACATATCTGGGTGATTGTTTAGAACAAAATGAAATATTAAATTAATTGTTTCTTCATTTATATATTTCGATAGTTTGTACTGTGCATATTTGTGATATTTGAAAATGTTTTGCATACATATATGTATCAATTTCTATGTACATTACACAAGAATAAATTAGATAACTTAAAATTTCAAATGTATACTTTATTTTCAAGGGTACGTCAATAACTAAATGAAAATGATGCACAGCTTGGTAAGTAGTTATTAAGCAAAACATATAATTTACATACATGGGAAAAATAATTGATATAAAGTGAAAGAGATTTGACAAAAAAAGAATTTAATTTGACATATATGTCAATATGACAGGAATTGGGAAAGTCATTTGACAAATTGTGAAACACAATTGACAAAAGGGGAAAACCAAAAGAAAAAGACTGTATAGTGGTTCACAATTTTGTGGTGACTCAGAAAATTGAATTTTTATGTTGATTTTTGTTTTGTACGAGCAAAAATTGATAAAAAACATGGCTTTTGATATAAATGTGTTAAAATAATGATAATGATGACTAGAATTCATATAAAATGTGTTGTAAAATCGATAAATTTCTCTAAATTTGTGCGTTCAAAATTATGTGTACCGAAACCGGCATAATATAGACTACTTACGCTAATGCATTGTGTAAATCTTTTTCGTCAAACAGGCAGTAGTTTAAGGAAAAAAGGAAGCGGTCCTCCTCTCAAGAGAAGTCGCGGCGTAATTGAAAATGTCAGACAAATTATTCACGAATCTCCTCAAACATCTATTCGCAGAGTTTTCTGTACAAAATCTATTACCTACGGATTATGAAAAAAGAACACAATTTTGCCAATGGTTTATTCAAACAATGACAGACAATATTTTAAATCATACTTTTTTCACCGATGAAGCTTGGTTTTATTTGATATGTTATGTTAATTCGCAAAATATGCGTATGTGGTCGAGTGAAAATCCTCATTTCTACAGAGAAGTTCCTCTACATCCAGAAAAAGTAGGCGTATGGGTAGGTATGAGTCGTCACCGATTAATAGGACCAATATTCTTTGAGGGCACGATAACATCGGAGAAATATCGTAACGAAATTCTCAGTGTTTTTACTAATCAATTGATTAAAGATGAACTTCAGGTCGGATATTTTCAACAGGATGGGGCTTCATCTCACGTTACACTTGAAAATATTCAGTTTTTGCAACAATTTTATGGGAATAGGATAATAAGTAGAAATACAGCGATTCCATATCCACCACGATCGTGTGATTTAACAGTCATGGATTTTTTTGTGTGGCTATATATAAAGAATACTATTTATGAAACACCAATTAATAATCTACAAGAGTTAAGACATAAAATCATAGAAAATTGTGAACACATCAATAACTCACCGCAAATATTGATCAATGTTTTCAATGCTCTACGAAATAGAGTGCGATTATGCTTGGTGGAGAATGGTTAACATTTTACACATTTTTTTATAATATTCTATTACTTTGTATAAAAATTATAAATATATTTAATATAAAAGTCAGCATTTCAAATTATTTTTTAACAATCATGACGTTTGAAATTATAATGACAGATCTCCTCTAATAACTTAAGTTAGGACATACTTTTTGTGTACATGGCTTACTTGAGCGAAAATTTTAATGATCACTCGTTATAGGTAAATGTTATGTTTAATGTTGAAAAACTTAAATAAATAATATGATTTAAAAATTGATTTTATTCTGTTAGGTACAGTTGTGTGCAGAAAAAACTCGGACAAGCTATTTTTTATATGTAAATCTGGTTCACCCATACTTAAATTTGAATTGTCACTTAAGTGTCAAATTGAGTTGTCAAAGTGAGAGTTTTATTATAGTGCCAAGACAATTGTGTAATCAACAAAAAATTCAAATTATTTCCGAGCTTCAAAAAGGACGAACAATTAGAGAAGTAGCGTTTACTTTCGGAGTTAATAAAAGCACCGTACAAAATGTCAAACACCGTTGGAAGCAATAACAAATAATTAACAGACAACAAGGAAGCGGTAGAAGAAGGCTTTCTTTAGAACATCATGATACCGCTTTAGTGAATTTCTTAAGAGAACGTCCGTTTTCTTGTGCATTAGATGCTGTTGCAGCAACAAATTTCCCGGGCTCTCGGTCAACAGCCTGCAGAAGAATTCAAATGTCAAACATTAAAAATTGTATTGCAGCCAAAAAAAAGTATTTTGTCGGAACGCCATAAACAGGGCAGAATAATCTTTGCACTAAATTATTTGTACAAAGATATTGAATTCTGGAATAAAGTCATTTTTACTGACGAAAAGACGTTTCAATCGACTTACAATGGACACATTAAAGTGTATAGACCGAGAAATACTAGATATGAAGAATCATACGTATCTAATGCAGGTCAGTCGCAACGTTTCTCTGTTAATGTATGGGCTGCTATTATTTATCGATCAACTTAGGCTTCTTCTTATTTTTCTAATCATTTAATACGTTTTCGAACTTTGTAGATCGGCAACCTCTTTTGCCTGACATCTTTTGCTCGATAGATGTCGCCTTACCTTGAATCTACCGACGATCGTGTGTGACGTATATCGGGCCTCGACCGTTTTCCGTTCACCACGTTCGATCGGGACTTGGTTTTTGAGCTTTGCCGTCTTTGGACGTGTTCTATTTTTGTGTGTGAACCTAGTCGTTGCGGATATAATTTAGTGCAACCGCCCAATTAATTTAGGAATTAATCCGAATTTACTTCTGTATCTCTTCGAAGTGTACACCGTGTGGAAGGCTGATTTAGCGAACACATATTTCCTTGCAGCTGAACATCTTAAATTTATCAATATATTGGGGGAAAACCGTGTAATTATCTACTTTCCATTTTCTACTGCGAAATTGTTAACGGCGAAGCTTCTTTAAGTCTGGGATTTGAATCGTAAATTTTCACGGCGTCCAAAATGGCGTACCCAAGCGTAATGGCGTACAAATGCATAATGGCGGCGTGAATTGCAGCATTTAGTTTACATTATTTTATTTTGGATTTGGATAGCCCGTGCAATCCCGTGGAAGGATCTCCTATTTTAGACTGAATTTATAGACGATATTGGGAATAAAATTTAAAGTAGGTGTGATTATTCTAAGTCTTGTGTTTGCTCATTAATTAAAGTTTTACTAATTTAATATACTTAACTAATTATCATTTTGATTATTCATATTTAAGGCTTTTGTGAAGCCGTTCATTCTTTTTGGGGCGGGCGTTGTAAAGTAAACACTACATTAATTTTAGAATCGTAGGATCCTGTTTGGTGGAATCGGGTTAGATTCTTGTGGGATAGAATTTTTGTAAGAACTTGTTTTAGACTGTATTCTGTAACTTATGCATTACTTAACTTTACAACATATGACTTCACTCCGAGTCACTATATAAATTTTGTTCGATAATCATAGATGCAAGCAAGGCATTTTACAAATTATTTTAGTTGTTAAATTCTTGAACATATGATTTCAAGCATTTGTTTATTATTTTATTATTAAGCTGGTCGTCAAGCTACACCGGCTGACAGATTTTGATTGTAGAACTAATTTTACGTGGCTGAGATCCATCACACGTGGCCACGTTTTGAATTGTCAATAACTTGGGGGAACGTTACTATATAATATTTCTTATGTAATAAACTGTAAAACCATAGCGTAAAGAACCGAAATTACGTATACCTAATGTGTGATCTGTTAATCTCATGTTTGGTTTGTGACACAATTTAATCATATTGACCACAGTACTTTTTCCTGATTATACAGGTTGTTGTCCTGACGAGTGTATTTCTATATTAAGAATTCATTGTATTACGCCTGGTGCGTTTCTATTATATTATTGTTTTGGGGAAAACTAATCTGGGAGGCTTTTATCTAAATTTCAAGAGTTCTAACTAGCTTATTTACTGCCTTGGCGTTTTATATTTTTGATGTCATTTCTTTAACATACGAAAATTTCTTTCTTTTCTAACTCTTGACAACTTTTGATTATTGCGCGTATCGATTACTGTTTAATAAGATTTTAAATAATCTAATCCTACTTTGATGTGTTAATAAATTTTGTTACTGTTTATGTCGTGTGTTTTACTTGATACCTTTCCTACAAGTAGTTGAGTGAAGCAAAGGTTTGTTTTTGGGAACAAGAGTTATAGGGGCATACTCTTTTGTGTTTGGAGCTACCAGAGTCCCACCCGCTTCCGTATTTCGGGGGACTTTGCAGGGTATTAATACGGTGGCGTCTTTACCTCCATCAAGCGACTTGGGAACTCGCGACACTCTCCAAATTTCGACAGGGCTGGCCGGCAGAGTATTTACCCCGGGACGATCTTCACCAGGTAGGTCCGGACAAGAGAGGGTTGCCCTGTGGAACTTCTCGCATCCACGATTACTTCTTGTTACATTTAGTTTTGGTCGCGGTAACGTAGCAGTGGATAACTTAGTAATTTCGAATAAGTTGATACTCAATTAAAAAAATAAAGAAAAGAAAAACAGAGTTCATAACAATAACAACTATATTTATTATATAAGCAACAAAGAAAATAGATATATATATATAATATACCAGAGAGGTATAAGTATTGAGCCAACAAAATATTTTTAAATATTTGGAATATCATAGATCACATAGACATCGTATTCTATTCTATAAAATTATTGCATAGGTAGTCCATCAAAGCTTTAATGTACCTTACACAGGTTCGTTACACTTAGTATATGTAATAAATTTTTAGGTGGTACACAGATAGAAATTAATAATGCGAAAAATGTAAACAATGTATTCACAAAATCGGATACTCCAATCAGATAGTAATATAAAAATAAAGGCTCAGCCTGTATATGCAAAAATATATGTTTAAGAATAAAAAAAAAATTAACTAGAATATTTTTCTATAATTGGGAAAATTGACCCATTAAATGGAAAATATATTATTTAAACAAAATTAGATATATAAAAAAAATCACATAGGATTCCGTTACTAGTAATAAAAAGAAAATTAAATTTAATTTACTCAAAATTCCATACTTTAAAACAAATCTGACATGTGCGTTTGATACTATATAAAAATACTACTGCAATTTGATATAGAAAACTGATTAAGCGATTTATATATGTAATGAACTTGGTTAAATTTTATATGGATGCAAGAAAAAAATAAATAAAATGGTGAGTCGAACACCATGTTTTAGGACACCAGCGGCCCTCCAAAATAACTATTATATTAATTTTTCTGGGACTCTGTCACAAAAAATGTTATTCTACACACACTACCTTGCGTGATAGATTCCAATTGCGTTGTTTTCTTGTGTCCAGGTAATGAGATGTCTACGGATGAAACTTTTCTAAGCAGATTCTAACAAGCGGTTTTGCTTAACGGATACTGACAAAAACCGTTTTTCCTAGCAGAAAATACACAGCAACTTTTCATTAGCCGATACTAACACAGCAGCTTTTCATTAGCCGATATTAACGGCCCTAAATAAATGAGAAAAGGAAAGAATAAGTGGAAGATTCCAGAGTAATATAATCAATGGGGAACAATGCCGTGATAAAATGACTGCCGTCCCATTATCTCAGAAACTCACCTGAAGCAAACACGTGGTCATAAAACTTTCAAATCCGGGAAACAAATCCTCGATTAAAATAACACTATACTAGTGAATTTAGGGAAATAAAATCAATTTTGACAATTCCTGCATGCAGCTGCAGAACAGTAACATTGTTTAATTCAAAACTGACTTAGTTTTAAACTACTGCCTTACTTCAAAGCTTGAATCGTTAAAAGAGAGCATCCCGAACGATTGTATAAGTCTTTAAGCAGAAAGAACGATACGTCACTAGGAACAAAAAAACTACCCCCAGACGGAATATTGGAAATAAAAGATAGATAATTACTCAGATATCCTGACCTGGTTAAAAAGTAATTGAGGAAGCCAACATAAAAAATTCAATTATTAATCCGCAGTAATAAAGGATCAATAACCGATTAAAAATTATACCAACCGTCAAAGCGATCTATAATCAAAAGTTTAACCAAGTCTCGTGTAGATGTCGCTCCAAGCAAACCAAAATGTAAAAACCAGAATTAAGTTTAGAAATGGTTATGCAGTAATTAAATTAAATCATCCTAATAGATTTACAAAATTCTAATAAAAAATACGACGATGTCCTGTTTACCTAGAATTGCTTAAGAAGAACAATAATTGAAATATAAATTCAAATGTACGAACCATGACTTCGCATAAAATTCAAAATGTCAAACTTGCACAGAAGTATATACAAAAGACCGGAGTAAAAATGGATGTAGGGACATCCAAAATATTTGAACATACAAACTTATATGAAGATATTAGAGTTTGAAATAGCCTATGATGTTCGATAATTAACAATTAAAGTAAATAAATTATATAAATCGATAATATTGAATTTTGAACAGTCTATGATGACTTAAAGTTAGCAATTAATTTAAATAAATTATTTAAAATGCCCAAACGGTATAAGTATCATTTTTAAAGTGTGACAACTCCCCCTCTACTCGGTAAAAAAAAAAAGAATTTTTTTTTCAAAAGCAACAGAATCCAATGAAGAACAATAAGTGAAAATTCATAATAACAAGAAAGTAATATAGAAATAGAAAATATAGAATTTTCCTTTTCAAAGTAGCAGAATCCAGCGAAGCACGATAAGTGAAAATGAATAATCACAAGTAGTGAAGGTCTAAATGACCCGGCTTTAAAAACTCCAGATTTGGAAGAGGAAAAAGATCCAGAAAAAATGAAAAATTGGATATTGTGAAGCTCCGTCATGGAGCAACCCCAATAATAAGAAAAAGTAGAGAGGAATCTGATAGTAAATACAAGCGCAAAGCCCAGAATATGTATTTCCCACAGCAGGGGTGTAATGAATAGCATTGTTATCTGCCAAGCAGTTGATCCGATTCGGACCCGCAGCCTTGACAAATAAAAAACACTGATATCCACAGTAAGACAGAACTTACTGATCCAATATACAACCTGTCCAAAGCTAGTACATAGCTTCAACCACATTTAACAATTTTGTTCTTAACAAAACACAAGACCAAATTGAACACCTTGTTTTGCAAGTTCTGGCAAATCGTCCAGTCTATTGCAATCCAGCTATTCACAACAGAGTCCAAAGAAACCAAAAAAGATGAGTATCCAAATACACCATCAGCAATCTCTGATGACTCCTGACACGACCAATAACCACCACGAAATCCAAAACTTCAAAACTCGAATTTACAAACCAAATTCAAGCGGAACAATAACTTAATTGGGACAAGGTGACGACAAGGGTATCAGAATACAAGAGATATACAACCTTAAAGTTCACATCGACCCAAAACGACAGCTATTAGGGGACTTGTACCCCACGGGCATTACCCAGTGGAACGATTTCTAAGTCGTGTCCACAGGCTAATAATTGAACACTCTAAGATACAATATAACGAAACAACCTTCTAACGTGATAACACACTTATTCAATGCAACAAAAAAAAATCTAAAATTAAAAAATATCTAACAAGAAAAATGTAAATGACACTACTGTAACATTTAATTAACGAACGATATGTAAGATACAAACCAAAACAAAATCTATCGAAAAGATAATCAAGAGAATCATCGTCTGTCTTATTCCAATCCAACTTGTTAAACTTTATCTGAAGAACTAAACCAAACAACACTATAAAGAATAATTTCCGAAAAATGATTAACCATCAGCAGAACAATTCAAACTTTACCATAAAAAACCGTATCAAACGAGGTCAAGGATGAAACAATTGCTCTCGAAGAAGGACAATTAAAAAACGAAGCGTCGGCAAACAGAATAACACACATATGATTCAATCAAAATCACAAACTACAAATAACAAATAATAGATAATTTAAAGATAATTTCCGTTCTATTAAAATATAATGAAAACTATAGAAAAGTTCTAACGTATAAACGAGCGATATAAAAACAATAAGTACGTGGTTGATGAAAATAAACCAGGTAGTAATTCCTTTACCTCTAATAGAAGAATTCACAGAACAGCAATCTCAATTCCAACGATTCGATTAATGCCTCTAAACCCGACCACGTCGGTGAAAAGATAAACCAACACCAAAACAAACCAAACTGTTGATACCACTCTCCATTACAACCAGAAGCCGTTGATAAACCGGAACCAATCCGATGTCCACACACAGGTGACATTTAAACAAACGCCCAATACAAAAACATGAGCATAATAGTCAAAATTAACTTCAGGTCAAAGAAAGAAGGGATCCGGGTAGTATTCGTGAAAGTTATTATGCAGCAAAGGGGCTTTGAGCAACACATTGGATCTGGCGATGGGAACGATGAAAGTGTATGACGATCTAGTTAAATGTCCTGGAACCAAAAAAATCCACTGTGGCAGAAGATACGGACAATAAATCCTTCGTTTTAGTAAATTAATGAGAAATTTGGCACTAAGATGTTCTCTTCTATCACTATGGGAATTTTCTTTAGGATGGTGTTCCAGGAGAGACCTAAATTCAGTGCCCCTTTCCGGATATGAATCGTCACACATGAATGACAGATACTTCGTCTTTGAACATTCTTCACAATCAGACGCAAAAGCATGTAATGAGGATACTATATAGGAGAGCCGTATTCTAGTCTACTTTTCACATAGGCATAATAGAGAGATTTTAAAGTTGACGGGTAACGAAACTGCATACAAGACCTTATATTGAATCCCAAAGATGTAATAGCAGCGCTCTCTCGAATGAAATATTTTGTAAAAAAAATATTTACCTTTAAGTCTACTAAGATCTAAAATGCTTGCAAGGGTAATGAAAAATGCCAAAGTATGATTCAATAAATGTGAAAGATGTCAAAGAATTGGAAAGAATTATGCTTGATGATTTCGGGGACAAATCTGACACTGATGGTGAAGATCTAAACGAAACTCGTGAAGGAGATTCAGAAACTGGAGAAGAACACTACGAATTAGAATAAAACCCCTCCCTCACAAAGAGTGCGCTGCGGAACGCATAATATAACTCGAAAACTAACGCGAGTGATAGGAGGTGTATCAATATTTCAGTCCCCACACTCGATTGATAAATATTAAATGCACTCACTACTTCACGTTTTACCTTGGAACGTAATCTACAAAAATCAGAACGATGAAATTGAGATCTGGTTTCCTTAAATTTTCAGAAGTAATATTCCTTCAGTTTTATAATTTTTTTAAAGTCAGTATTAAACCAGGAAGGAATTACATATTTGGAAGACCTTACTTTACTAACTGATCGTATAGTTTATCGTAAAAATCAGATATTGCAATCACTAAATAAATATACAAAATTCTAGTCAACATACAACATGTATATAGCTTATTGTAATCGGCCCTCCAAAAATTATATCTCAAGTTATTAGTTGGAAAATTATAATTGTGTATATTACCGCCAAATTCAAGGAGAATGTTAAGTGCAGGGTGATATGCATCCTCCGTAACGTCGATTCTGCTATGTACTGTAGTTGCGAGTAGACGTGTGCGCGCTTGCTCTAATTTTAGTCTTTTATTATTTGCCACAATGGATTACAAATTAAGAAATAGAACTAATCCATCTGGCGTTGAAAATGACACCCCTATTAAAAAAGCTTTAGAACAACTACTGCTCTCTGATGAATTTATCACTAAAATTAGTGATAAAATATGTATTAAGTTGCAATTCGAATTTGACGAAAAAGTCAAGCAGTTGACAGAGGAGGTAGGCCAACTGAAATCCGAGGTAAACAATTTGAAAATTGAATTAAACCATGTGCAACAATATTCGCGCATTAATAATCTCCGAATATTCGGTGTTAATGAGGAGCCTGGTGAAAACACAGACGAAACCGTAATAAAAGTGTGCAAAGAGAAGCTGAATATTAATATTTCCTCCTCCGATATAGATATAGCACATCGACTGAAAGGCAAGGAAAGTGGTGTTAAGCCAATAATTGTCCATTTTACACGAAGAACAGTAAAAAAATTAATTTTTAATAATAAGCGTAAATTGAAAGGCAGTAAAATCATTATCAAAGAAGATCTTACGCCGATGAACATGGCTATTTGGAAAGAACTGCAAAGCCGATCTCCCGCTAATAGCTCCTGGACAAACGACGGGAAAATTTACTGTAAGTGTAGTAATAAAACATACTTAATTAAATCTGTGGAAGATATAGAAAACTCTTGAGCACCCGGGGCCCATAGATATCGAGTGAGCCGACCTTTTGTAATAAATTTGCATCTTGTTTACTTATTTTATTATTTTTTTCTTGTTGCTTTTTGTTTTTCTATTTTCTTATAGATAGACTTACTTTTTCATTTTCTTTCTTTCTTTTCTTGTTAATTTGGTACACAGAACTGATGCTTTTTGTTGTTGTATAGATCATTCAGTATTGTAATATTATTATACAATGTGTAAAATGGATATCTTGGTATTTTAATATTTCTAAATTATATAGATGTAGTATGCCCGTATGTTTGGTCATTGATGGTTGAGAGCATGTCTTTCGCGGGCCTTACTTTTGTTCATCTTAATATTAAATCATTGCTCCCTGAAATTGATAGTGTGATCGATGTATTGGCTGGGAATTCTATTGATGTTCTATGCTTAACCGAAACTTGGCTGTCTCCAAGGATTCCTGATGACACTCTTAAAATACACAATTATAATTTTTACAGACACGACCGCGAGAATCGCATTGGCGGCAGGGTGGGTATCTACGTTAGAGAAAATATTCGCTATAAATTATCAATTCGGACGACTCACACATTGAACAAATATGGTTATCTTGCTGCATCTATAATGTACACTCGATAATTGTGTGTGTTTATCGAACCCCTAATTTCTAGATATAATAAAACACAGTTGTATAGTTTCAAAATAATATATAATGTTAACACACTACATATGTTTCACCACACTGTGGCTTCATCAGGTGGATGAATATACTAATTCAAAATATCAATTAGATCTTATATATATCAATACAAAGTACAGAACTAATCTCATTCTAAGAGGCGGTGGACATGTATGAGTTTTAAGTTTAGTAGGGGGGAGTTATTTATGTCTAGTTGGTCATTTAAAATTATACCTAATTTATTATATTTGTTAATTTCTAAACTTTCTAACATATTAAGTTTTTTACTTTTATCTAGAACATGTAAAGTTTTAAAATTAGTGTTGAATTTGTGATTATGTTCTAGGCAATGATTGGCAAAAGTTGAGTCTGTCTTCTTATCTCTGTGGCTTCTTTCATGTTCTTTCATTCTAATATCAAATGTCCGTCCTGTTTGTCCGACATACACTTTTTACAATCTTCGCATGTCAACTTGTAAACCCCTGAGTTTAATCTATTGTCCGTTTTATCTTTGTTGATTTTTATAGCGTTTTGTAAGGAATTGTTGGTTTTGAATGAAATGGTCTCTTCTTTACTTGTTTTTATTAAGTTTCTTACTTTGTTTGAAATTTTACCGATTTATGTGATAGAATTATAACTAAATGTTCTATTGTTTTTTACTGTGGGGTAAATTGAAGTTTTCTTTACTCAACGGGACGTTAATTAGTCTGTGAAGCATTAATTGATAAGCAGATAATTTGTGTAATGGGGTGAAACGAATGTGCGTGTATAGTTGTGTCTGTATGTGTGGGTTTGCCCCGGGGTTAATTTCTGTTCATCAATTTTCTTTGACGAATTGGAGGATTGGTTGCTTACAGGCAGGCTCAATGCTGAGTCGGACTATTGCATGGGTGACTTTAATGTCGATTTTTTAAATGAAAATATACCTTTGAGGCAGCGAATTTCACATATGTTTGATACCTTAGACATGAAACAAATAATAATGCAACCTACTCGAGTAACTCTCACCACTGCTACCTTGCTTGATTTAATTATTATCTCCGATGAGTCGGACTTGGTCGAAAGTGGTGTAATTTCATGCGACTTATCATACCACGACATCCCCTACTGTAGGTTTTCTAAACCTGAGATTGTTAACACACCGAAATTTCAAACTTTCAGAGATTACTCGAGCTTTAATTATGATCTCTTCATGAAAGATTTAACAATTATTCCCTTCAATCACATGTTTTAATGACTCTAAATGACAAACTGGATTTCTTCAATCGTGTAATTCATAATCTATTCAACGCTCATGCTCTCCTTAAAACGGTAAAAATTACGAAACCTCATAAACCTTGGATAACTGAAAATATTAAGCTTCTGCAGAAGTTACGCAACGATGCTAAGAGTAAATTTAGGAGAACCAATCTGGAGTCTCACTGGATTTATTACAAACAACTCCGAAATTATACTACTTTGGCGATTAGAAATGAAAAGACAGCTTATTTTCAACATTTGTCTTATAATAGGAACAGTAAATCTCTTTGGCGCGAACTTAATGAGTTAAATATTGGAAGGAAAAAGAAAAATGAGAATTCATACGAATTCTCAAATCCGCACTTGATTAACGCTGGGTTTATTAACAACAAACCTCGCGTTTCTTGAAATTTTCTGGAATGTATTAATAATTACATTAGTAATACTTCTCCGGACCTAAAAAATACTTTCGTATTTCACCCTGTCGACGAGAATGTCGTGTTTCGATTTATCTTAAGTATTAAGAGTACTGCTGTCGGTAGTGATGGTATTGGCTTTCACATGCTGAGATTGCTCATACCGTATGCGCTTCCATACATAACCCATTTAATAAATTGTTGCATAACAGAAAGCGTTTTTCTGGTAACGTGGAAAAAAATCACTTGTAATCCCTATACCTAAGAACTAACATCGGTGACCTTCGACCTATCAGTTTATTGCCTGTTCTAAGCAAAGTCTTGGAAAAAATACTAAATACACAAATCACTGAACATCTGCAAGCTTTTGATTTGCTCCCTCAGTGTCAATCCGGTTTCCGAATTAATCATAGTTGTACTACAACACTTTTGAAGGTCACAGATGACATTCTCAGATCTAGAGATTAAAACGATGTCGCTATTGGTTATACTAGATTACAGTAAGGCGTTTGATACTGTTAACCATGACATTTTATTGGCTATTCTTTATCATCTCGGGTTCAGCAATGGTGCCTTGGGTCTGGTACTTCGTACCTTTCCGAAAGATATCAGTGCGTAACGTTGCGTGGCGACGTATCATCACCATTGCCTGTGACAAGTGGTGTTCCACATAGATCAATCCTTGGCCCTTTATTTTTCTCCAATTATACCAGCCACTTACACAAATGTGTCAAACACTGCCAGGTGAAAATGTATGCTGATGATACCCATCTCTACGTCGGTTTCACAAAAAACGATGTTCGAGTTGCTATTGATAAAATTAATCACGACTTAGAGCGCATACCATCATTTTCGCAGAATCATGTACTAAAGATCAACCCGGAAAAGACCACTGGCGTCTTGTTTGGTAACCCTGCATTAATTCAGAACATCAAAGAACAAATCATGATCAAGATTAATAATGCAGAAGTGTCGTTGGTTGATTCGGCAAAAAACCTAGGTTAAAATCATTGATAACACCTTCCGATACAAGAAACATCTTTCAAAAATTATTCAGTCAGCCTATGCCAATCTCAAAACATTGTATCCTTATCGATCAACTTTTGACATCCGTACTAAAACCATGTTATGCGAAAGTCTTGTCTTGTCGCTGTTTAATTTTGCGTCCACAATCTACGGCCCTTGCTTGGATAATGCTGATCGAGCTCGCGTACAGAAGGTTCAGAACGCGTGTATGCGTTATATTTTTGGTATACGCAAATTTGAACATATTTCGCACAAACTTCTTGAGTTGCAATGGTTAAATATGGCCAACAGGAGAAAGCTTCAAGCCTTGGGTCTATACCATAAAATTATAACTTTGAAAACGCCATCGTACTTTACTGAAAAGATACGTTTCCGATCTGATGTACACAATATAAATCTCCGTAACACCAACTTGCTTAGACCCCTCAAACACAGATTGGCGCTTTTTGAAAGATCCTTTACGCATAACATTTATCTACTGTACAACTCCATTCCGGCGTGTTACAAATCCTTGGAGACAAAGGCATTCAGGAAACAAATCAAGTACTTTCTTTTTAAGCGTCAGTAATGGTTTCGGCTAGTATGTGCGTGTATGTATGTATCTATATGTATATATACGTATGTGTGTGTGTGTATGTGTATGTATATGTGTATACACATAGGTTCAGCCCGCTACGGGCCATACGCAACAATATACGTATGGAACGTAATGCGATGTGGCAACGTGTGTACGATGCCACTCCGCGTGCACATACATAAGTCCGATGATCGAGAGCAATAGATTGCCCGTAATTCGTATCTAGTTGTGCAAACGTAAAGGTTGCAACAGTTGCAAGTTCAACTGTTTAGAATTTTCGAGACAATAACCCCTAGAAATCTCAAGGGAGTGAGGCGGGAGTTTTAGAATAGGCTCGGCTATTGTTTGGGGAGAGAGGACGGTATTTTCGAATCCTATATTTAGTGACTTTCTTAGAATTAAAATTTATTTTGCAGAATTATTGATTTTTTTACTTTTATCTTTTAGAAAACGTTATTGTTTTTTTATTACTTAAAATTACTTTTCCGTAGCAGCTAAGAATACAATAATAATAACTTGGAGATATAACGACCTTATTATATCTGAAACAAATGGGCAAATTACGTATACAGAACGAATATGCAAACGACTATATCCTTGCGCGGTTTAAGTCTTACTAAATTCATAACTCTGCAATGTATGGTAATGTAAGCTACTGCGCCTAGAGGAGATTCGCTGTTGCCACTTATTGCTGGGTATGGCCCGTTGAGAGCTGGTCCTATCGGTATATTGTTGCTTTTTTTTTGTTCCTTTGCGTCTGTTCTGCTCTTATTGTTCGTGACTGGATGTACAGGCTTTATTGTTTATTGCATATTGCTGTATTTGCATACTGTTTGTTTTATTTATTTTTTATTTTTTTATGTATTTTTATTATTATTATGTAGAATTAGCAGAATATTATTTTTAAGTTAGACTAGGCAAACTTTTTTTTTGTTAGTGATCGTGGGCATTAAGGTTTTGGTGGAAGAACAGGCGGCGGAAATTCTTTTCCGTCGATCTGAACCACGCCTTAAGATTTCGGCACTTTTTTTTGGGCTCTTCTTTCTCTCTGTTTTGTTATTTTCATATATGTAATTTGAAAGAAAATTTGTGTTGAAATAAAGAATATTATATAGCATCCGTATCACGAAGAACAGAAACCATGCATTCAAGGTTGCCAAAGATTAAATCAAGCAATCTCCCATTAATTTTGGTAACAGTGTTATGTTGGCGACGTGGATTCTCTGACCGACGAGCAAACTATGGATGACGAAAGCAATCTACAAGAAGTTAATTTTTTTTCCTGGAAAGATAAGGGAGACTGTCCAAATGTTTTTCCGCTTAAAATTGTAAATGTTCTTTAGTTGTCTAACTCAAGGAAAGGAGTTGTCTAACTCAAGGGGATATTTCTTATGGCTTCGTCATAAGAAATATCTCCTTCATGTGTTTCCAAACCATCTCAGCCTCTGAGCTTTTATGTAGCTTACTATGTCTTCGCCTTGAATTGAGCATAGGACTTCGAAGTTCATGAATGTCCTAACCTCCCCTTCCGTCCTCTTTGGCCCGAAGATTTTTTTAGGATTTTTCTTTCGAGTGCTTTAGTGCTTTCAGCCTTTCTTTCTCTTTGTTTATGAGACACATGGCTTCCGCCGCATATTTAATTACTGGTGGTTTATCTAATTTATTAAATTTTGTAGAATCCACTATATGCACAAGATCTTCAACAGAAATCTTCTTCAAATATTTGATCGCCTATTAAAAAAAATTTGGACGAAGAAGAGTTTAATTAATAACATCGTCCAAAGATTAATTGCTTCAGATATTAGGGCATTGTAAAAAATTTTACTAATGACTTAACTAGTCATTGGCAGATATACGTCTTTGGACATTCTGTATTCGGTTTGTATTTGTTAGACAAAATAATATTTGTAATTGTGTGATTAGTATTTAGTTAGTTATTCGAGTTCTATTTTCACAAATGAACTTAGTCCTTGAGAACAGCGCATTTATCAGGCATTTACAAGAGATCAATAGCTCAAAGTTCGAACAAATGTCAAGGAATTTAATCATATGGAACGTGTTCATAACTTTATTCAACGAAAATCCTTACAAAACAGAGCAGGTGTTAGTAAACAGTTAACAATATATATACATAGAAGTACCGCGATATCATAAAGTTTCTGGGTCCAAGATGGCATTGAAATAGAAAATATATGTCTGAACTTTATCCATATTATCATACTGGTAACTTAACCTTAATTTTTGAAAATTATTTTGATAGTGTCTTCGTGACATCAATAAATATGTCATTTGATTTAATAAAGATACAATAAAACAACAAGCTCAGCTTGTATTCAAAATTTTATTAATAAAAAAGGCAAAATTAAAGCAAATGTTGAAATTGTTGTCCGTTATTTTCAATTCCCAATGTGACACGCCTTTTCATGCTGTTAAAAAAAAAACTCAACTTCCGTATGTAAACTTATGATCCGATCGTCAAAAAACTCAGGAAGAAAAGCAATATTTTCTCGTGTTGTGTGTGCCGTTGCACCTTCTTGTTGAAAGTATCCATATTGCAATTCATCATCATGCAACTGTTCAATCAATTCATTCAGAATGTTTCTATACCTCTCAGCATTAATTGTGAAATTAAAAAAAATAGGGCCAACAACTCTGCGGCGAGAAACTGCTAGCCAAACACCAAGTTTCGCATTATGGAGAAACGATTCAATAAAAATATGAGGATTTTCACTACTCCACATTCGAGTATTTTGGGAATTGACATACCCCGAAAGATGAAACCATGCTTCATCAGAGAAAAATGACAAATTTAGCAGGTCATCATCTTCTATTAAGTTATTTGCAAACCACTGGCAGTACGCACGACGTCTAGGGTAGTCTACCGGCAAAATAGCCTGATGTGATTGCATCTTATACGGATGCATGTGTAAGTTTTTCTTTACAATTTTCTGACATGTTCCATAAGAAAGTCCAATCTCTTGAGAAAGGCGTTTCAAAGGTTTTGTGGGTTCATTTACCATACGTTGACGAACATTATTTATAACAGTTGGTCTACCAGTACGTGATTTATGACCCACAGAACCAGTCTCACGAAACACACCAACACAATTGGAAAGGCAATTATAAAAATCTTTGGGAATTACAGCTAACTCTGGAAAGTGCTCTCTAAAATCATCCAAACATGCACGTTGACTGTACACCCAAATTCCATCAATTCGCACTCCACTCCGAAAATAGGCTTCAATCATGTACGCTTTTTGCACTATATTATAAACCATATTTGAATTTACTCGAATGTGCTATGTTTCAAACTCGACGTTCAAACTTGCTTTCAGCAATTCTAACACATTAATGGATGACAGATAATGTCACTGTCAAAATAATTTACAAAACAGAGTTATAGTTCCTAACTTAAGTTCAGACATAGAATTTATATTACAAAGCCATCTTCGTCCTAGAAACTTTATGATATCACGGTATATCAATGTATTATAAATTAATTTTTTCTCATTCTCAGTGCCAAATAGTGAACATTTGCCCAAGGAGCCCTTACAAAAATTTTTATATTTAAGAAGCCTTTTCAAAGTGGTTTTTGGAATCGCAAATGCTTTGGCAGCAGCATTAATACCCATTCTCTTTTCTTATATATTTTTTACAGTATTTTTCAGAGCATCCTCCGACCATTCCCCTCGTCCTGTTGATCCTTTATGTTTGTATGAAGTTGGCATTTTTCGGTAACAGAAAAAGTCAACTTTAAAAATAACGAATTCATTTTTTAAAGAATCAAATTACGTAATAGGAATTTAATAATTTACAAGACTATTTGGTAGGTATGGTCCGTCCATCCTTTATTTTTAAACAGGTCCAACTATCCCCAAAATAAGCCAGTCGATCTATTCCATTCATCAGGCAACAATGAATGACCTTCTCGTTCACGAACACGTAGCTTGTGACACGATGTATTAGGTTATTTTTATATATAAACACTTGTTGCAGTAATACTATCGATATTACGTCCAAATCTTGTAAACTAACTACACACGGTTAAACTAGTTAAACTTACTCAAAATGATACTAAAGAAATTCTAGTACATCAATACGTTACGCACGTATTACGCTTTTGTTACAAATGAAGCAGACATGCATTACACATATCTGTATGTGTGTATCTATATGTATGTCCACAGATGTGTGTAATGCATGTCGGTTTCATTTGTTACTCAAAGTTATCTTTTTAAAAAAAACGACTTAAAACCTAAGATATCATTAGCACACGACTATATCTGATGGAGTAGCAGTATTTATAGTTATATACACTATCCGCTGCGCTGATTTGGCGAATTACCAAACTATCTAAATGGTCCTTCTACCCCGATGGTTCATCTACTCCGGAATTACCCTAATAGTTTGTCGGGGTAGTGGTATATTCTTACCTACTTGTAACACAGTCTTAACACAACAGTCTCATTCGTAACATCATAACAAGTAACAAAAGAGCAGTCGTACAAGACACACAGTCTTACTTTAAACATCAACATAACAATCATACTTTAACAAGAGGCGCCAGTCTCAACAGCAGCTTTATGTTAGTATAAGTCATTTTAGATCCAAAAATAAATGTATACAGTGTAAATAAGTATATTTAATTGAAAGTACATTTAATCCTTTAACAAACTGTCACCGAAGATTTTAAATGTAAAGTCTTTACAATACTACACCCTGTGCACGGCGAAGTAACATCGGGGTCGTGATTCTAGTAACTGGGGTTGAAGCATCACCACCAGAAACCGGATTCATCGCAAACAGTTTGGTCTTTGAGCCGCATCAATCTTGTCTTCGAGCCGCAACAATTTGGTTCCAAGAGCCGACATCCCTAACAGTAAATTCCCGGGGACAGTGGCGAGCATCATGCCAAATGCTCTGCGAATTGTGGAAAGATGGTGCCTTGAGGAGGGATTAACTGTCAATCCTTTACAACACGAGAAAACTAAATGATCTGGGCAGCGTAAGGCTGTTTGGACAAGAGTTAGAACTAACCAATGAAGTGAAGTATCTAGGCATAACACTTGATGCGAAACTGAATTGGAGCAGACACTTAGTCAAAGTGGCAGACAGGACGGCGCAGCTCTTCTGGAAATGCAGAAGAGCTGTTGGCAAGATCTGGGGACTAAAACCAAATGTGGTGCACTGGTTGTACACAGCAGTAGTAAGACCAACGATTACCTATGGAGAAGTTGTCTGGTGGAGGAGGACGGAGCGGACATCGTTGGCGACAGGCTCTGTTGGGAATCACGGGAGTCATGAACAGCACGGGAACCGCCTCCATGGAGGCCATTGTGGGTCTCCCTCCGCTGGAACTACTGGCATTGGCTGCGATCCTGAAGCTAAAGGCCAATGACGTATGGTGCCCTAATAAGGTTAAGGGAAAAAGCTAGACATATTGGAAAACTTAGAACGTCACAAACACACAATTAGACTTCGGAAACACCCCCATCATTGACACTGTAATTAAGCCACTAGCACAGACTTATAAATAGGTATATGAAGGTCACCTTTTATATTTTTACAAAATCTGGCATGAAAACAAAATTTTTGGGAACAAACAATTTTATTGTTTTTCAAAATATTCGCCTTTATGGTCTATACCAGTTCTCAAAACATTTTTTCAATCTGAAGGTTGTACCTCAGAAACATGGTTTTCAAAGGCTTCGACTGCTTCTTGAGGTGTTGAAAATAGCTCTCCACGCAGTGGATATGTCAGGTGAATATGTCAGGTGAATATGGTCAGGTGAATATGGCCAATAAGATATTATTTCAACACTTTCTTCCTTCAAATAGTCAACTGTTAGACCTGTTGTATGGGAACTCGCATTGTCATGATGAAGAATAATGCGACGTCTTCGGTTGTTCTACCTGATTTCGTCTATAACTCTTGGCAAACAAATTACTGTATACCATTCAGCGTTAACAGTTTTTCGATCCTCTGAAGAAATTGTTGTCATGTGTCTTGTACAGTCGAAGAAACAAGCGATCATTTTCTTGGAAGTGCTCCTTGCACGAACAACTTTTGTGGGGTTCGGTTCGTCTTGAAACACCCATACAGTAGATTGTTGCTTGGTTTCCGACTCATACGCATATATCCATGTTTTGTCACCTGTGACAATGTTGTATATAGATTTTGCGGTTCCTACGTCGAATTTCTTGCGCATCTCCGTACACCAATTGAGACGAGCTGCTTTCCGTGCTTCGGTCAAGTTATGTGGAATCCATTTGGAACATATTTTTTTTACAAATAAATGTTCATGTAAAATCGAATGAATTGCAGTCTGCGATATGCCAAGAGATGCCTCTACATCACTATAAGTCACATGTCGATCGTGTTCTATTATTTTCCGCACAGCATCGATGTTTTTGGAATCACAACAGTTTTTATTCGACCTTTACGTAATTTATCACTCACTGAGGCACGACCATGACGAAATGCTGCTAACCAATTGTAAACTGTCTTCTACTGGCTTCATTACTAAAAGTTGAACGAAGCGATATAATACATTCTTGTGGAGTTAAAAAAAAAATCATCCACCGAAAAACTTCACGAATAATCTCCATTATTTTACAAACTCACTGTCTTAAAACTGTCACTGTCAACTACTGACTCCATTTCTAAGCTATCGCGGATTTGTCATTGACAAATGTCCAACTTTAGAAATATAGTGATTGCATATATCAAAAGCACCATCTAGAGGTCGAATATAAAAGGTATCCCTCGTAGGTAGCTTTAGATTGTAGTCTGAATTTGTAAACTCTAGATAATGACCGAGAGGTCGAAACACGTATCGAGTTAATTCTGATTAAATTGAAACAATTATAACAAGTATATTTTAATTGTTTCAATTTTATTATAAGTAATGTTTCACCGAAGGCCAACCGTGAATTCTATACAGTTGATTGAGAATAAATTTGTAGTAATAACTGTAATGTAACCCTCCAACTGAAATGTAAGTAATTATATTGTCTGCATGTTTATATGTGGAAATATTAATATAATAGTTCACATAATATCAGCTCTTTGGTTATGTTACGCTACTGATACAGAGATTACTAGAAAATTCAAGACATATTCCCTTATAGCTTATATAATGTATACATATGTAAATTCATATACATACATATATACATGCGAGCGGAGGCAGGTGCTCAATAACTTAATTGAAGTGTTTCGAATAGGAAATGAGAGGGATGTGTGTACGTTTACACGTGTAGAACTGGATTTATCTGTATGGAATGTAGGGCACATAATAAGAGAACCCGCGCTCGGCTGTTATCCATCCATTTCAAGGGAAATCGGGCCTCCTTTTAGCAGTCGCGTTAGCAAATATGGAAGAGGTCGCGCGTGAACTTATGATGAAATCCTGAAGAGTAATCAGGGTGGTATCTAAATTATCTACAAGTTAGTTCTAGTATAAAAGGTGTAATTTTTGCGAATCTATAGTATGTAAACCCCCTTACTATATTAATATTCTTTGATATCTTCCCCAGAGATATATTTAATGATAAAATGGTAATACGAATGAATGCTGAGCTTAAATTTATCCTTCATTTACTTATCCCATACATATTTTAACGGATTGAAATTGTAGGGGAAACAAAGCAAGATTAATTCATTAATTAACTGATGTGGCCTTTACTTGATAAAAATCCATGATAAAATTAAATACGAAACACAATACTGTGATTTTAACAAATATTTAATTACATAACAAAAATAATTCGAAACATATTTGAGTGGGCAAAACATCACCATTTTTTGTATAAAACAAAAACCGTTTTTGATATATCGAAATATTATTAAAAATCAGTTGTGGAAAACACAATGCAAGTTCATATTTGTGCGAAAATTCTGTCCAGGCTTGCAGATACAGTATTTCGTCTTGCTATAGACTCGTCAGTGTACGATGCTGGGATAGGCAACTTTCACAGCAATAACTCTCTTACTATTACTACTAGTGTCTCCTAAATATCGTGTATTCAAAAAAAAAACTGCCTCTAATAAGTCATGATTTTTAAGTGACATCAAAAAGCATGGTCGTGACTTTACTAATATAAATTTCTTAAATGACAGTTACATCTAAATGACAGACGGCTTTTGAAAATTGCAATGTTAAGTTGAGTTAAGTGTGTTACGTGTTTTATTCCCTATTTTGAAATAAAGTTGAAAAAATAACTTCTTTTCAGAACTAAATTACTTCTGCGTCTTCGAGTTGTTAGTGGAATAAAGCCTTTTACTGATGTGCACAATTTATTTATGATTAGTAGAGTATCTCAGCCGATTCTAACACCTCCTCATTGACCTTGATCGCATATATATTGGCGATCAAGGTCAATGAGGAGGTGTTAGAATCGGCTGAGTAGTCAAGGTCATTTAGAGGTCGAAGCAGGTTATTAAAAGTCACACCAAAGTCAATGTCATTTCCAAGAACCAGATCTTTAATCGCCGACTTATTAAGTTTACCTTATATATATATATATATATATATATATATATATATATATATACGTTTTTAAACCTAGATGAGATCCGAATAAAACTGGGACTACCAGAGATCCCGCATAATCATGAAAATTGTTAGAATATATTCTTCATAAATAGTCTGTAAACAGTTAATCTTAACATAACTTGAACGGAGGGAAAATAAATTTTACGTTTGAATATTTTAAATTCAAAATTAAATGACCCGAGATCCACAGACGAAAACGGGCATGTTGAGATCTTTTTGTATATAAATTTATATGTATCGACCAGGTGAGATCATGCATTGCTGCCAAATGTAAGAGTCTGGATGCGTCGTACGATGAATCGAGAAATTGCATCAAGTCCAGCCGCTTTTTTCTCGACCATGTGTTACGGATTATGTATGTTTTAGAGACATATTGCAGTGGATTGTGCTTTTGAATTGTTATCTTAATTTTTCTTAATGACTTATCTTCACAATGCACAGCAATATCCCCGAACTTCACTCAGTCAGGTGGGCACCTTCCTTGAACTCCTTCCTCGTCAGGGTTTTTCTTTCGAAAGTCGTGTTTTAAACGAAGAAATAATACAAATTAAACTCAAGAAATAAAACTACCATTAACAACACAAACATATAATTTTCTAAAAAAAAAAACAAAAAAAAAAATCTACTTTATCAAATATAAAGCAGAATTCGTGACTAAATAGCGTCTTAATGAACGAGAAAAAAACTCTTATAAATAATGACTCGAATAAGAGTAAAAAAAAAACTCAAGGTGAAACCCGAACAATAATTCAAAACACAATATAAACAAACTTTATTAGCTGTCATATACTACTTTATTCCCACTAAATATCAAACGTCAAAATAGAACTTTCTATTTTTCGCACGCAACTCAAATTACCCAAGCACAAATATCAGCTTGTCACAAAATAATTTTCCCGCCAATCTAATATACTAATATCAATTAAATGAACATAAAAACTAACTTCCAAAACAGACTAATACGTTTCGTAAATATTTCAAATGATTACAATACAATTACAAATTAAATTTATCAATTTAAGAAGCTTCAAATATCAATCGAATAATAATTATAACTATATCTATCAATATATCAGATTAGAATACATACATTTTTAGTTTTTTTTCACGTACGTTGCAAAAACTATTTCACGAGAGATTCTGATAGACAAAATATAAAATTTAACACATCAAAATATACGTAATGAACTTAAAGAACAACAACTCAATCAAAACACACCGTAGCTATCAAAAGAATTAAATAAAATTAAGTTTTATTTAATTTATCAAAAAACACAACCAAACTTGAACACCTCTATCGAATCTCTCCAGATGAATTTCCTAGAAACAGCCAGCTTCTCCCACCTAATAAAATATAAATCAAACCTGCGACCTAAGAATAAAATATATAACTATATACATTTGATCATATCTTCGATTTGGCGCGTACAACAAACATCAATCCACACTCGTTCAACCTACAAACGTGTACAAAAATTATACATTACAATAAAATTATAATTAAATTTAAATTTATCGTTCCCCGTCTGAAATACAATATAAACACCAAAATAAAGTATATATATTTATAAATGTTCTACAAATAAAGTTCAAAATAATTCTATTATTTTTCTTTCTTGTCCATGGAAAAATCCATGACACAAATCCCCGAATTTATCCGAGAACAAAGTCAGAACATTCCTGAGCTTTTTTCAAGGATAAATTTCAGCACTACCACTTGAGACAGTGTCGCACCCTGTCCTTGTTCCCCGCACTAACTTGTTGCATTATTGTTGAACAGGATCATCCGCATTCTGATGTTGTAGTGTGACAAACGGATGCAA
Organism: Melolontha melolontha; assembly: GCA_935421215.2. Lineage (NCBI taxonomy): Eukaryota > Metazoa > Arthropoda > Insecta > Coleoptera > Scarabaeidae > Melolontha > Melolontha melolontha. The sequence goes on from OW285241.1 coordinate 98,272,755, forward strand.
TGCACTGATATGATAGCGTCCTTTTTTCTTACGTCCATCCATAGAGTACAGCTCATACGTCACATTATTAAAACGTCTCGTAATACGATACGGTCCTGTATACGGCAGATCAAGCTTCTGACATTTGCCTTGATCTCTTCTGCCTAAACGGTAGCTCTTTACTATAACCACATCTCCAACCTCAAATCTTGTTCTCGTGGTAATCTGTTCATTTTGTTTATTTATGTATTTCTGTGCATTTATAGTTATTCTTTGAGCAACTTGGTTTTTTAATTGTACCAGGTTATCAACCCCTTCAGTTTGTGTATTCCAGGGTCTAGCAGGTTTCATCCCATACATCACAGTCGCAGGACATTCCAGTGTCACAGAATTGGGTGTGTTGTTGATGTTGTCTTCAACATCCTGGACATGAGCAACCCATCCTGCATGGTTTTCGTAGGTTTTGATCCTTAGAAACTTTATTATTTCCTGGATATATCTCTCACATGGATTCCCGCATGGATGACGTATGGAAGAGAAAGAAATTTCAACATTACGATCATTTAAAGCAGTCTTAAATCTATCATTATTAAAATACGAAGCATTATCAGCTAATATTCTACGCATTTTCCCTTGATGCATAATCCATAAATCAACACACTGTATAGAGGTATCTGTGTTATATTGCGAAGTGGGAAATAATTTAACGAATTTAGAAAACACGTCTACCATTACTAAAATAATTTTATACTCTAATTCTCCTGGAATAAGATTCCCTAAATAATCTATAGCTACCAATTCTAATTTTTCATGAGTAGTAATACTCTTTACCTCATACTGACAAGTTCGATTCTTATATTTACCCAAACGGCAAGTAGTGCAATTTCTGACTACCTCTTTAGCGATTATCCTATCTTTCTTGGCATAAAAAGCCTCCCTAAATACCAGCCATACTTTATATCCCCCAATATGTCCCAAACTTTCATGAATTTGCAACATCGTTTGCCTTGCATACACATCATTTACAGCAATATAACTCATTTCCCTAATCACTTTCATAATCAACCCCTCTTTCATAATAAAATTTTTATAATTATCTTTAGTACTTAATTGTTCCCTTATTACATCAAATCTTTCATCTCGCTGGACCTGAAGGATCATCTCAAATTCATACTTCCCCGTAGCATAGTGTCTATTATATTCATTCAACTCTACGTAATGAAATTTACTTTTACTGTTGTACATTCGTGACAACGCATCGGCAGAAACATTTAGAACGCCTTTAATATGCTTTATTTCAAAAGTATACTCTGACAACAATAGTGACCATCGATACACTCTGTTATTTTTAAAACGTGTATTCAAAAGTGATGTCAAGGCAGCATGATCTGTCTCTACAACAAAGCTTTTACCCAATAAATAATATCTGAGCTTTTGAATCGCGTGTACCACAGCCAACATTTCTTTTTCACTAATGGTATATTTAACCTCATAGCTTTTCAAAATACGAGAGATAAAACATATCGGTTGTTCCATCCCTTCGTCATTTATTTGAATTAAAACTCCGCTTATAGCGACATCACTAGCATCCATTCTTAAAATAAACTGTTTATTAAAATCTGGTAATATTAATATTAATTGATTATAAAACTCTTTCTTTAACTCCTCAAATGCATTCATTCTTAATTCTGTCCAATTAAACTTTTCATTCTTTTTAAGCATTTCATACAGAGGAACACTAATACGTGCCAGGTATGGTACAAAACGTTTATAATAGTTAACCATGCCTAAAAATCCTCTAAGCATTCTTATATTCTTAGTTAGAGGATACTTCTTTATGAGTTCCAATCTACTCTCATCTACACTTATAAATTTAGTACTAATATAGTATCCCAAAAATTTAATTTCTTTCTTATAAAATTCACATTTACTCAAATTTACCTTTAACCCTTCTCTTGCTAACACCTCCATGATTTTCTTCAAATGTTGTGAGTGTTCCTGCTCATCCCTACTGTATATTAAAATATCATCCACATAATGAACAACAAACTCTTCATATGGTTCAAGAATTTGTTGCATCGCTCTTATTAGAGCCGCAGCCGAACTGCTCAACCCATATGGTACAGTTCTGAATTGATATACTCGTCCATCTACCATAAATCCACAATATTTTCTGGACTCTTTTTCTAACGGAACCAACCAAAAAGCACTTTTTAAGTCCAATTTACTATATATTCGTGCATTGTAACATTTCGCCAATAATGGTTCTATCGTAATAGGCGTCTCGAACTGAGGCTTTGTTCTATCGTTCAGTCGACGTGCATCTAGACATAATCGAATGTCTCCTGTTTTCTTTTTAACAACTACTAATGGATTAACATAATGCGTTTTACCTCTTTCAATTACACCATCTCTCAGCATCCTTTTTATTTCTTCATTTACTTGTGATTGAATATTTTTAGGAATGGGATAATTTTTCACCTTAAATGGTCTCGTCTCATCTACCTCTAAAGAATGTTGGTAATTTCTGGCAATACTAGGAAATTTATTAACTAAATCTATATTCTTTTTGATTAAACTTTTTACTTCTTCTTCCTTATCCTCTTTGCAATCCAATTTCATCAAATCGATATCTTCAGGGAACTCCACTTCTCCATTTTCTTCCTTACCCATATCTTCCATCATCATTACTTCCTTTTCTTTTAAATCCTCTTCTTCTTTATTATTAATAATCTTTTCACCATCCTCTTCACACTCCTTAATCCATTCGACTTTCGTATTATTAATTACTATATCCCTTTTTTGTATATCTATTATTGCATTAATTTTATCTAATAAATCTACTCCCAGTATTCCATCCCTTCCTAATCCTTTTAATACTATAAATTATCCCATGAACTTATTATCATCTATCATAAATTCAACAATAAAAACTTTATTCACTACTGTTAAAATTTTCTTTGTAGCAGTCACTATTGTAATTTTACTCGTGGGCATATATTTCCCCACATTATTTTTAATCAAACATTCAATCACATTCTCATCTAAAAATGACGTTTCACTTCCTGAATCAATTAAACAACTTAATTCACTATCATTTATTTTAATTTTTATATGAGGTAAAACCGTGTTTATTGCGTATTTCGACTGTTCATACAATGCATTACATTCATTCCTTTTGGTTGGTCTTTCTAAAAATCCTTACTACATGCTAATTCTAATTTACCCTGTTTATCTTGTGTTTCTAAATTAAAATTACACCTAGTATCTTTAGGACGTGTCCCTGTATAATTTTTAACTTCTGATGAATTTTCCCTTCTTATATCTTTATTATTATTATCGTCTATCCTACCTGGTGAAGCCATTCTATTATTTCTATTGCCATAATTATTTACTCGTTGAGGACTTGAATATTTATTATTATTGTTATTTTCTATTCTAGAATATGGAGTTCTATTAACATTTCTATCCATATAATTACTCTGATATCTTTTGCCATATTCCATATCATCTAATCTTTTCAATAATTCAATAAACTGTTGCATGTCACTTATATTTTGAATGGCTACTGCCTGACTAATTTGTGCATCAAAATGTGTACTTAATTGACATATTAGATCTCTATCATTAATTTTAGGTTGCAGATATTTTAAAATTGAGTGTCTCCTCATAACGTACGACGCTCGTGACTCATTACTATTATTATTATATCTACCAACTAATAAATCATTTCTTACCCTCGTTTGTCTTGTTGTTCCCCAGAATTGACTGGTAAATCTGACCTCGAACTCCTCCATCGTCTTCACCTCATCCGAGATCATGTCCCACCAGGTCATCGCATCGTCCTTGAGACAGTTCCCTATCTTTTGGAGCTTCTTTTGGTCCCCCGGCACATCTTCTAGACTTTCTTTTAAGTTTTTCAGAAAACCCATGGGATTTTTATTTGCCATACCATAAAATTTCGGCATTGGTTCATTTTGTACTGGTACAGGGACGAACACAGGCACACTCGCTTCACTCTTCTCTTTTCTCACTTGTTCAATTTGTTTCTGCATATACGTCATTTTCTGTTCCTGCCATTCTCTTTTCTCCTTTTCTTCTAAGAATTGATCTACGCTAACAGTGTTTTGTGGTTTGTTTCGTTCGTTTATTAACGGAAATAAATCATCTATTATAATTTCTTTATCTGTTTGTTTACTGCTATTTATTGGTATTATTTGATCTACTATCTCTTCCACTTTTCTCTCTATATCCTTTTGCTGTTGTTTTATTTCCATTTGTTGTTGTTTTATTTCCATTTGTTGTTGTTTTATTTCATTGTGATTTTGTTGCATCATTTCCATTTGTTGTTGTTTTATTTCCAATATCGTTTGCATCATAGCATGCATCATATTTATTAACCCTCTACTGTTACCACCTTCCTGCCCTGCTTCATGTATGGGATTTAAATTAAGGTTACTTATACCTGCACTCGCACCTTCTAACGACTCTTGACTGCCAATTAGTGGTGGCTGTCTCCATTCATTTACATTCGAAATACCATCCATTTTGCTTGTTATTGTTTTCTATTTCTTCAATATAACTCTTTTAACTTAGTTATATTCACGTCACACTTTATACTCTCCAAATTTATAAATTAGCGTTTATTTCCAAATTATTTGCTTATACTTTCATTAATAATTCCTTTTCTCATTCGCCGACACGTTGGGCTGCCAAAATTATGCAGTGGATTGTGCTTTTGAATTGTTATCTTAATTTTTCTTAATGACTTATCTTCACAATGCACAGCAATATCCCCGAACTTCACTCAGTCAGGTGGGCACCTTCCTTGAACTCCTTCCTCGTCAGGGTTTTTCTTTCGAAAGTCGTGTTTTAAACGAAGAAATAATACAAATTAAACTCAAGAAATAAAACTACCATTAACAACACAAACATATAATCTTCTTAAAAAAAAAACAAAAAAAAATCTACTTTATCAAATATAAAGCAGAATTCGTGACTAAATAGCGTCTTAATGAACGAGAAAAAAACTCTTATAAATAATGACTCGAATAAGAGTAAAAAAAAACTCAAGGTGAAACCCGAACAATAATTCAAAACACAATATAAACAAACTTTATTAGCTGTCATATACTACTTTATTCCCACTAAATATCAAACGTCAAAATAGAACTTTCTATTTTTCGCACGCAACTCAAATTACCCAAGCACAAATATCAGCTTGTCACAAAATAATTTTCCCGCCAATCTAATATACTAATGTCAATTAAATGAACATAAAAACTAACTTCAAAAACAGACTAATACGTTTCGTAAATATTTCAAAAGATTACAATACAATTACAAATTAAATTTATCAATTTAAGAAGCTTCAAATATCAATCGAATAATAATTATAACTATATCTATCAATATATCAGATTAGAATACATACATTTTTAGTTTTTTTTCACGTACGTTGCAAAAACTATTTCACGAGAGATTCTGATAGACAAAATATCAAATTTAACACATCAAAATATACGTAATGAACTTAAAGAACAACAACTCAATCAAAACACACCGTAGCTATCAAAAGAATTAAATAAAATTAAGTTTTATTTAATTTATCAAAAAACACAACCAAACTTGAACACCTCTATCGAATCTCTCCAGATGAATTTCCTAGAAACAGCCAGCTTCTCCCACCTAATAAAATATAAATCAAACCGGCGACCTAAGAATAAAATATATAACTATATACATTTGATCATATCTTCGATTTGGCGCGTACAACAAACATCAATCCACACTCGTTCAACCTACAAACGTGTACAAACATTATACATTACAATAAAATTATAATTAAATTTAAATTTATCGTTCCTCGTCTGAAATACAATATAAACACCAAAATAAAGTATATATATATTTATAAATGTTCTACAAATAAAGTTCAAAATAATTCTATTATTTTTCTTTCTTGTCCATGGAAAAATCCATGACAATATGTTCGTATATTAGTTTTTAAGGTCCGTAAAAAGAAACGAGAATATCTAAGACGGTACTTTTATTCCTCATATAAAATAACCCAACAGAATTGCGGGTAAATTTAAAGTAGACGTACTTTTTACCCCAGCTGCTACACTTTTTAAATTATTTAAACCGATTTCTTTAAACTCACGAAAATACACATATGACGAGAAATCCAGAAAAGAAACTAATCATTAATTGTTATTTTTTGATATGACGAGTTGTTTGTCACCGTTATCGTAGTCACACCTATACGCTTTGACTTTCATGGAAGAACTTAGGAATAGAGAATTCTATTTCAGTGACAATTTAAGTATGAAGAAAACGGAAACCTTGGAATTGTAACTATGCAATCCCCAAACATCTATGAAGTGATTTTCATTGTTCCTCTTAATTTGATTTAAATATTCAATTTTTAATGAAAATAAAAATTGGTTAAAATTCTTAGAGCTTGAATGTTTAACCAAATCAAAGAATTAGATCGAAGATTATATAGTTACGATTTCAAGTTTATAGTTTTACTTAATTCAATTCTTACTGAAATTAAGCCTTTATTTATAATAATCACTGTTATTGTTATACATACATCGAAATCTTATAATCAAATGCCTTGTATTCATTCCTTTTTTATACTTATATGTTGGTTAAACACAGAATAATAATAGTTTTAATACTTGATAAAACTCTATTCAATAGTCTAACATGGTCATAAGAAGATTTTGTATTTTATACTGCCCATTTTAAGCTTTGCTTCATTATTTATATTTAAATGTAAATAATATAAAAGTATGAGCAATGATAGTAAACGATTTGTAGAATTAGCACTATTAAGTGCGAAAAGAAGTGAGAGTATAGAAAAAGAAGAAACAGAAAAAATGGTGACTATTTTTGATTTTATTCTTGTTACTTAATGGAAAAGTGTAGGTAATGTAGATAATATTATATTATGTGAAATTTGATTAATCAAATAAACCAAAATATATATAAAATTGTGCCAAAAATTTTTTTACTTTGAATGTTTAATAATGCTGCATAAATGATTGATACGAAAACAAATGAACATTGTTAACAAGTTCTTTCTTTTTGACATAGTGGGAGTATTATGTTCATATTTTAAAAAAGAGCTCAAAGTTATCTATATAATGATACCACACAAGTTATAATTTATTTGTAAATTAAAGGTATAGTAATTTTTTTAAATAATAATCTTTAATGTCACAAGTTAAATAAAAATAATAGTGACTAATGACAATAATGACATATACGAATGTCAGATGATATAAATAACAACAGCCGGCTATCTGAAAAATATTGTATCTCCAATTTAAATAAATGATAACTTTTGTGATATCCATGTAAAGGAAATTTCAAACGTTTCATGAAAATTTATGTATAATACTACCGTTTAATTTTAAAAAATAACTTATTCAACAACGTTCTTTTGTTTTTGCCTTCTTCGTTTTTCGAACATAGAGGTATTATTAATTAAGCATCAGAGTAGAATATTTTTGTTGCTTAGATTCCTTTTTATCCTTTATAATTAATGGAATCTATATGGTGACACCAAGACCAATCTTTCTTCAAAATTTCTATCTATTGACATTCTACGAGTATTCATGTCACACAAAGCAGCACACAAGGACACTGGTGTCAAATAATAAAGAACGGAGATTTCCAATATGAATAGGTACTTTTGTTCTAAATCTAAATACTGTAATTCATTATGAATAGTTTGCAAAACAACTAAATTATTATTTGGACAAGCTTCAACAAAAAAAAAGACCACATCGCCTATTATGCACTATGATTACGAAAATTCTTATATTAGTTCTCAATCTAATGAAGCTATATTATTTATATAATTAAGAATATTAGCAGAAATTTTATTCTTTTTTATGTAAAACAGTAATTTTGAACTGAAAAAGAAAACGACCGCGTGAAATATCGAATAATACACAAAAATCGTGAAGAAAATACACAGACAGTGGAGAATCTTGAAAATGAAAGTCGTGATTTTAGTTTTTAATTTAATGAAGGCAGACTATAAACAGTAGCTATGAACCGAAGGAAAATTGAAGAGAAAAAAGAAAGCCACACCACGCATCATGAAATAATTCACAAAAGTCAGTTACGAAGAACTTTTTCAAAAAACATTAATGTCAAGATCACTAAAAAATAAGAATTCCTTTAGTTTCAAAATAATCACCAAAATACATTTGAAGACAAAAAATAAAAGCATTTATTGTGTAATATATTTAAAGATAACAGCGATAAAAAAAGCAAACATTTTATATTGTTTGATTTCGAAATTACTTTCTATTGAATATATTATTTTAACAGTATTGTTAGTTACTCTTTATTCCTTGCCCGACAAGGCAAGAAGGGCTTTTACCTCAATTTCTACATCTCTTATATTATTTACAAAACATGGAATTTTTACACCACCTCATGCATTGCAAACAATAATAAATATTTCATTTTTTAATAAATAGAAGAAATTAAAAGTTCTCTGAAAATTATATATTCTGGTTTCTTCAAATGCTATTACTCGTTCCGAGCGAATAAAAAAAAACGGCAAGAAAAGAGTTCAAACATATATCGGCATCAAAATGCAAATAAATACTATGTATGCATAAATGCATAAAACAGTCATACCCATAAGTCCATCACGTATCACGTGTGTTATTATATAATACACACACAGCCTGGGTCATAGAGTAATTCACAAAAATCAGTTATAATAATCACAAAAATATGTAGACAAAAAATAAGAGATAAACAGCAATAAGACAAACAATTGTTTAATAATGCTTAGAATTTATTGCTTCCCTGACAAATCTTCATATAAAACAACCAAATTGAATTCTGATAATAACATCATTTAACTTTTTAAATTTAAAGTAGAAGTGCTTTTACCTCAACTTCATCTGTCTATTAAATTATCTACGCCATTTTGTGTAAATTCCAGAAATTACATATAAATAAACACAGTAACCACTAATTCTTGCTCATATTTCAACATATTTTCTTGGCGTTCGTACTATATTAATACAAGTAGATATGTATATTCCTATACGATACATGTATTAAAATTATCTATATTTTAAAAGTAGAATTGCGTTCTACCTCAACTTCTCTATCTCTTAAACAATATAGGCCATTTGTTTTGAATTCAAGAAAAACCATATTATTATTATTAAATTGAAGTACTTATTAATAATTCCATTTTTTTCGGTTCAAAACAAGTATTTGCTATTGGCATTGTATTCACGCAAATCGAACATTCGAATAATTCATATCCGTGAGATGTATATATAATTGCGCATTATCTAAGCCTAGGCGAGCTCTGCTATGTTGTCAAATATTCGGATCTCTTTTCGGTCAGAACCTGTTTACATGTATATGTATATACATTACCGTCGTGGACGCGCTCTGTCTGAATACTTGCGAACTAATTGTGTATAAAATTCGAAAAATAATTTAAAGTTGAGCTCCAGAATAAAATTTAAATTCGAACTCTCTATTGCCCATACGATAGAATAAAACTCGATATACACACTAAGAAGGCTGAGATCCAAAAACGGATCTCGCTCATCCAAAAGGATCTCATCTAGGGAAACATTCAACTCAAAATGATCTCAACTTTTCCGTTTATAAATCTCTCTCTCTCTCTCTATATATATATATATATATATATATATATATATATATATATATATATATATATATATATATATATATATATATATATATATATATATATATATATAGTACAATAGTTAAGATCATATCAATGTAAACATAGGTTACAAATGAAACAGACACGCAATACACATATCTCTGACCGTACACATGGACAATACACCTCGTATTTTCAGCATTTACTTCTGCTTAAGACACGTGTTTCTGCAATCTATAAGCGTCATCAGTCAAGCTAGTGAAGCAATGTAATACAAATGATACAAATCTTTTTAAGAACAGATTTGTATCTGTATATACATTTACGCTGAAATCGCCTACAAAATATACTAAATTTCGTCCTATAAGGTGGCACTAAGTGACATCTGACGGACGAAAGAGACTATGCCGAAAAAGGCGACCTTTCTCTTGACCAGCTATGCTGGTACATAAGCGAAAAAATACGTATAGGTGTAGTCCATTAATACGAGCCAGATGGCGGTAAATATACAAAAAGATTTAAGTAAATCAATACGTTATGCACGTATTACGCATTTGTTACAAATGAAACAGACATGCAATATACATATCTGTAACTGTACACATGGACAGATATGTTACAGATATGTATATTGCATGTCTGTTTCATTTGTAACAAATGCGTAATACGTGCATAACGTATTGATATACTTAAACCTTTTTGTATATTTACCGCCATCTGGCTCGTGTTAATGGACTACACCTATACGTATTTTTTCGCTTATGTACCAGCATAGCTGGTCAAGCGAAAGGTCGCCATAAACATAGGTGCTAACAATAAAACTATTTACAAATCTATTGAACGTATCATGATCCAAAGCTACATTTCCATAAATATTATTAAAAATCGGGTGTGAAGAGCACAATACAAGTTCATTTATTTGTGAAGGCATCTTCTCCAGAAACGCAGATACGTATTTGCATCTTTCTACGGAATCATCGATACGCATTCACAAAAATAACAACTTTGCTATCTCACAGCGACTATTACGAGCGTAGAAGAACATTCAGCGCTGCACATTAACAAAACACTCTAACAACTAGCACTGGCTACATGACAACTGTAGAACTAAGCAAAGTATTTCCATTAGATGCCACTACCATATCTGCAGAAACTGTATTAATGTGACTTCACCCTTTAACGGGCGAAATCGCATGCGTATATAACAAAATAATTTGAAACATACTTGAGTAGGTAAAACCTCCCAAATTTTGTATAATAAAAAAGTATTTTTAATAACATAAAATAGTATTAAAAACTATTAAAGTTCATTTATTTGTGAAGGCATCTCCTCCAGAAACGTAGATACGCATTTCATTTTTTTGGAGAGCGATACGGTAGTGCCATCTGATGGAAACACTTTGCTTAGTTCTACAGTTCTTATATAGACAGTGCTAGTTGTTTCGGCGTTTTGTTAATATGCAGCGCTGAATGTTCATCTCTCCAGCAGGGGCGTAACGCTGAATGTAACGTTATATAAAAATATGTTACTAAAAATAAAGCTTTGGCAAAGAAGTACTTCAAACTAAGGAGAAGAATATGTACGGATAAATAAATATAAGTTAAAAGTAAATGAATTTAATATACAATATTTCAATGAATAATATAGAAATCAGATATTAAATTGAATAATATGAAGGAATAATAAGAAGAAATATTGCTACCTACGCGATCCAAATAGTAGCAGGCACGCTTGCAACAAGGCTGACGCTCGATGTTCAGCGAATACCCCCCTCTCTCGGCCTGACCCACCTGAAGGTAGACGCTCCGAAGAATTACTCCGCCGACTAGCTCAATGGTATGGAGAGCGTGTGGGATCAAAGATCGCACGATGTTAAAAGGCGCCACCGCATAGAAGTCCACGGCAAGGCGCACCCCGTATATACGGATGCGGGTGGAACTTAGGTGGCCTCAGACACAAGAGAGAGTTGTATTCCCCTCACCCTGCTGCTGCCCAAAACGAGAATCTGTGCTCTCCCCAACACCAGTAGGGAAAGAAATCAAACACGAAAATTAAATTCAACTAAAAACTTTAATAACAACAAATAAATTCTCAAAAATCCTCGTACAACGCAGTACCCTATATGAAGGCGTAAGAATGGTCAATCGACAAATTTAGTTAACCATCCCTTTACATATGTAACAGATCAGGTTCAAAAACCAATAATACCAACAATTTTAGATCTAACTAAAGTAGCTTAATTTTAAAACAAGTCTAAATTGAATCCGTGAATACAGAATATAGAAAAATAGAAAAATTGATTTAGCAAATCAAATAGAGAGAAAGGTAATAAATATTCAATTACGTTCAACAGACGAGGTTAAGCCTCTCTGTAAAAAAGTGTATAATATGACAAGAAAAAAACAAAGTGGCTTATAACAATAAGTTTATACCCCACAATTTAAATAGGCACCGGGTATATCTAGAAAATAATTAATTATCTACAGATAAATTAACAGAGGAAACGCTTCAAATAAGCCTAAGGTGTACGTTAAATAACAAAAGCACTGGTGCGCCTGTTAAGTTAGCACCACCCTGTATACACAGGTGATTATTAAATGAACAACTAAATACTAATACGTCAATTTAACAAATCAGAAATAAATTAGAACACAAGAATGAATTCACAAAGTGGTTCCTTACATAAACGTTTACAGATAAATTAATCTTAAATTAGGTCTTGACGTAACCCCAATTATTAGACAGAAGCTCTACTGAAGGTACTGAGCCTCGTGAATAATATAGTTAATTGCTACGGTTGCTAGAAAAATCAGACAACCTTTTATTTAATATAAATAAAATGAATAGTACGTTCTATTACCTTTCGATCAAAGTTGGTGGGTGAAGCCCATTATCTGACTACAAAATGATTTAGGTTCAACACCAGAATAATTCAGGGAAGGGTGAAGCCCCTCTCTGGAGTTCACAAAAGATTTTAATTGAATTAAAGTAACACACTAACGAAGATTATAATTATAAGAGAAAATCTTGGCAACAAAACCCTTCTGAAGTCACAAAATTATTGCTACACTTAGCTTGTAAAAAATAAGGGAGCCTAGTCCTCCTGAAGTCTTTCCTTCTAGTCAATTCTTCCAGAAGTACATTCGGAAGAATCTGTTCTCCAGCCAAAAATTCTCGGTCCAAAATGGCCGTAGATAGCCACGTGGAAAAATTCTCGATAAAATTTTATCAGTTAAGATATTAGTTGCTAATCACTCGGAATCTTAGCACTAATTATCAAACAATCCTAAAGAAGAAAATACGAAATAAGTAAAGTTTCAAAAGATAAAAATAATTCTTACCGCAGAAATGCTTCTTTGCACAAAAAAAATACAAGCTAGCGCATTGATGACTTAAGAACAAGTGAAATGCCGGAAAAATACATCGTGTTACAACCAATGGCGGACGTACGTCACCCAAAATGTTCGGAAACAAAAACGAAGGAAAATAATTTCTCAAAACCTCCTACACGATTGAAGATCGTTATAAGAGTCTAACAGATCACATTTCGTCAATTAATTAATTAGCAGAAGCCAGTAATTACATTACAAACGATTACCTCCAACATACAGATCTCTGTAAATGGAAGAAACCAAAATGACGGAAAGAGGGCGCTTCCAACGAAAGAATTAATAAATGGCAAATTAAATCAGAAGAACAAGACTAATCAAAAAGGAAAATGCGTCTAGACGGTCTTAAAATTCAAAACAAAAATTACCACAACATAAGAGTGGGTAACGGAGTTACAAATTACGAGATAAAGCGAATCACGGCGTGTATGACTAAGCGGAAAAATTTTCAAGATGGAAGCCGGTTGAATATGTACATAGACATACCAAATAATTTGAACGAAAGAAAATTAAATGAAAATATCCAGGTTTGGATAAGCCTAAGCTGTACGATAATTAACAATATAATGAAATAAAATAGAATAAAACGTACATGTTGAAAAATAAGCGGACCAAGTTGACTTGAAGAGCTTAAAATTGAAGTAAATGGAATAAAAATATACTAGCAGAACGCAGAGTGATTTTCTACACGTAACAATATTAAATAAAAGCAAATGTTGGCTAACTCATCAAATCTCCTACGAGACGAGCAATGTCTATCTAACTTGCGCAACATAATAGAATTAAAAGCGTGGTTATCGTTCAAGACCAAAACAACCAAGCGGAAAAAAAAAATTCTAAAGGAAAACGAGAATACGAAATATAAATAAATGCATTTTCATTATGGTACAAAAGTAATGATCCCAATGTATCCTTACGCATTTCCCTTTGAAAGAAATCTTCAAAGAAAATTGCTAACAGAAATAATTAGAGAGGAAATCAAAAACTCAAATAAACTCGCACCAAGATTCATATCCAGTTTATATGATAATTTGCTATTATAATTAAATGTTGTTCAAAATACAGGCTTCCTTTTAAATACAGAGCGGAATTTTCAAAACACAGGATATTGAATAACATATACCTTTTTCATTCAATTCAATTCAATTTCAAATCTTACTAATAATTAATTAGGCCCCCAGTAAGTTTCTGTGCGAGAATTATATTTCCGGAAGTAAGTTTCCACCTTTTTAATGTACAATGAACTTCCCAAATTAGATTTCGTATAAGATAAAGTTTGATAATTATGTGTGTAAGGTTACGCATGTGCGGTAAACTGTGCGTGATAGGGTTGCTTTTTCCTTATTAACATGTCTAAGAAGGGAAGGTGGTTGTATTGTTCTTTTTCTATTGTAAAATTAATGTTGGGATGTGACGAATATATATTTTTGGGGAAGAGAAATTCGTTAACGTCTTATAGGCATCAGACTAGCATTTGTTATTTGTTTGGAGAAAAAGAGGAATACGTTACTATTTTGAATAACTTGTGTATGCCAATGCATGGACACAGGAGTATATAGATTTTTATAATTGAATTGATTCGCCATTTACTTGACGAAGATCCATAATTTAAAATAGAAATAAAACTACGGTTGAATAATTGCTTCTCCATGATACTACTGTAATTAAATCGCCTTGATTTTCTGCGAGCAGCACACAATCTACTGTGTAACAAGTATGTGAAACCTGTCGAGCATCTAGATAATGAATATGGAAAAAACTTGTATTTGGTACTTCAAGTTCAGCATCTATTTCACTGGCGTCGTTTATTTTAGCAGTAACATATTGGAACCACATCTTGATGGTATTTGTTCTTCTTCGTAGCGTAGAACCGTAGTTTTATTTCTATTTTATAGACTTTTATTTTTGCTTTCACTTCTAAAATAATAATTAAACACTTATGTCTCACTTAAATTATTTTATTTTACCGGCCGATAGCTTCGTCGTAACGCATGACTCATGATTAGAGTTGAGAATCTTGTCCGTACAACAGAGTCGAACGCGCCTTCCACTGTGACCGTGCGAAGTAAATATTAACGTCGATCGCCAAAGTTTGTCGGTCGCAGATCAATTTTTAATGGTGTACCGTGCATATTTACACGGCGGCTTGTACGTTACGGAGTGCATCTTAATTTAAGCCTTATGATGTGCATTGGTGTCTGCGCCGATAATCACTTCCAGATTGGTGCTACTGGTATATGCTACCAAGACCTCAAGATCAGACCCTGGTGGTTCTGGAGATTTAATGGACAACTAGGTCTCTATATCTATATAGAGACCTAGTTGTCCTCTCCAGTTTTCCTCAATCAACACTCAGTCTATTCCTGACTGTCGTCATGTCCCCAGTGCATATACCTCCATGATAGGCATCACGTCCAGGTCACCACTGAAACAGATACAATGTCTAATTTTAATGCCTGGAGAACCAACATCCTTTCCTCTAATCTGTACTCCTTTCACCTTACCTCTACTAATCCATGGCTCGTGGATGAGTAGGATGTCAATATCTTCAGTCGCTGTGGCTGGTTCATTATACTGAAGTTTCATTTAGAAAATTTTCAATATTTTGGCCGCGAGAAATTAATCCCTGAGATTCTCCTAGAGCACCCTCATCCAGCATCATCGGTTTGTGAGCTATCTTTATTTCGAAGGTTACAAAGCCAGCCCTTTGAAAGCGGTAGTATGGTCTTCAATTAATCCTCACCAATGTCTCCTCAGACTCTTTGTCAATTTGAAGGCCCACATGTAGGATTTTTCGGAAGACTGTGGACAATCCACCGGTCCACCTCACGCCCTGGCTTTTACCTCTCGAGTCTTTTTAAGCCTAGTGTGAGTGCTCTCTTTTTGTATCTGGCGGATCGTCGCGGATTTGGTAACTTCTCGCTCTTCACGAGTGTCGAAACAGTTTTCTTTTCCAAGTAATATATCGTAGTGTTGTACGAGTCCTCGTCTGTACAGATTACTCCGTAGATGGGAGGATTCAAACTTCGTCGCCATTTCCGACACATCTGTGACCATCATCAGAGTTTCTTGTATAGGTCCTACGTTACCCTCAGTCGCGACATTGACCGGCTAATCCTTAGGAACTATAGCAGCCGTAATGCTTTTATGCACTGGTTTGTAACTCACTCCCGAAGTAGAAGGATTCGTGCGCTTTGTTACTTTGTCCTCAGAAGTACCTCTAGCCGACAGAGTCCACGTAACGGCCCCTGTTGGCTTAGGTACTCTCTGAGGTTCTTTTTGAGAAGGGGGCGCCTTATTTTGCTCGTATCTACCACCTGTTTTCTCAATTACTTTAATTTCATTCTTTGTTTGCGAGAAAATCTTCTCTGCTTGGGTGCATCTTCCGCTTTCATAACGTTCTAAGTTTCTGCCTGTTGTGTTTCAGTTTTGTTTCTGGAACTTCATCAGTCTCAATTACAAATGAAGTCTCAAAAGACTCCTCAGGTTTTGAAATCTCTTCAGAATCCTATTGACAGGACATATCCCTACAGAGCTTAGAAAATCCAAAATAATTGCTGTCTTGAAGCCGAACAAACCCAAGAACCTTCCTGAAAGCTTTCGTCCGATAGCTTTATTAAGCTCATGTTATAAGCTTCTGGAAAGATTGCTATTAAACCGACTTAGCACATTGATGTTGAAGCATGTTCCCGTTGAACAGGCTGGTTTCAGACCCAACCAGAGTTGTGCTGACCAGGTGCTCAGCTTAACAACGCACATTCAGGCAGGGTTTCAGAAACAGCTGAAGACAACTGCGGTGTATGTCGAGTACCATGCAGCCGGATAGCATCTTTATTAAACAATATGCTTTGCGACAGGCCCTTCCAAATAAAAGCAGGAGAGAGCAAGAGTAAAATGAGACATCTTAATAATGGATTTCCTCAAGGATCGGTACTTGCTCTTGTCCTGTTTAATCTGTATATTTCTGACATGCCACACACAAAGTCAAAAAGTTTGGATATGCTGATGACCCGGCTCTTGCATGCAGGTGTAAAACCATAGAGGGAACTAATAATATACTTTCAGAGGACCTATTCGTGCTGCGAAAATACTTCGCTGACTGGCGACTAATCCCGAATATGAATAAAATAGAAGCGTGGTGTTTTCACCTCAATAATAAACAAGCACGTCTAGAGCCGCAATTGCATTTCACTAACAACTTACTACGTTATAATCCTTACCCAAAATAGCTGGGATTAACAATGGGTCATACACTCTCATATAAAAACATCTAGAAAACACCGCAGCTAAAATAAACACCAGAAATAACATAATCCACAAGCTCTGCGGTACTGCTTGGGGTGCTATCGCATCCACCCTCAGAACGTCAGCTCTTAGCCTTGTTTACTCGGTAGCTGAATACGGCGCCCCAGTCTGGTTAAACAGTTGTCACCATGAGAATAATTAGCGGTTGTTAAAAAAGTACACCTCTACCCTGGCTCCCAGTTCTAAGCCATATTGCACCTCCCACCATCTCGAGACAGGAAAGCCTGATAAGAGAATATAATAAAATAATATCGAATCCCCATCTTCCAGTGCATAATGATTTGCCTGATGCTGGCCTGTCGAGACTGAAGTCGAGATCTACTCAACTACTACTAGCAGAACGACTTATAGCAGAAGATTTCAACCCAAATGATAGATGGAGAGAGTATTGAGCAGCGTTGAAATCCGCTCAAGCGGCCCATATAATTGATCCTGCCTTACCCTTACCAGGAATGGAGCTGCCTCGCCATGAGTGGAAGACACTCAATAGAATTAGAACGGCCCATGGAATTTGTCGTGATTAATTCTATAAATGGGGATTGACTGATACACCAATTTGCGAATGCGGAGAACCTCGCCAGACTATTCACCATATTACAGCTGAGTGCCCTCTTACAGAATATGGAGGTGAGATAAGTGACTTCTCTGAAGCAACAGACTCCGAGTTAGACTGGATCAATGGTCTCGATTTTAAAATTTAACTTTTAGATGTATAATCCATGTTAGCCATACGCTAAATAAATAATATTCCCACAGTACGGAATAAGTATTAAGTCATTTTCCGTAAAGCCTTCATTGTAAATACAAGGAGGTATAAGGGAGTATCACTGCTTGAACACTGATTATTTTCAGTTGGTTGCCACACTAATCTTGAATATTATCCAAAAAAAAGTGATCGTTGCAAGTGGTAATAAATTATTCATCGGAGTGTCTTCACAGTTTAACGCAATGCAATGGAGGGTATTCCTGTAGGTTAGTGTTGCATGAATTTAACAATTTTTATAAATAATTTTGTTGAACACAAGTGTAGATTATTGATATCCATGAGTACTTGAGAAATTGCGAAATTAGAGATATTGTATTTAAAAGTATCGATAAGTTTCCAGCTCCATATCGCTCCACTTCCAACTTTAGATGAAAATGTAGGTAAATAGTAATAGTGCCATAAACTAAAAATACAGCCTCCACCAAGATCTACCTGCGCCTACCTGCTCTAAGAAAGGCAGGCGTGCGTCGTCGGTGTATCACATACCGTGTGTCGATAAATTATTAATCGACAGATGGTTTTTCGAAAACGCATTTGAAACAGTTCGCATTCTGGCTTTGGATAAAGAAGTGATGAAAAAAGACACGTCTTGCTGCAAATGTTAGCCAGTGGCTCGGCGATAAACGTTGAAAAGTTCAGAGAATACGGTTTAGGTATTGCGAAACAACTTGTTCTATTGAATCCGTGGTTCTATATCCATAAGTTACTCATCCACGGTCTTGCAATAATCGAATATTCAATCGCCCGCACAGAAACGATGCGAGATGTGTGCGACGGTGCGAGAATTTCATTTTCGGATCCATTGATTACGAGCGTTACTTGTACTCAGCCAAAAAATCAAAGGTGAGTCAGAGGAAGTAAAAAAACTTCTGCAACTCGAACGTGCTTCGGTGCAAAGAGCTTGTATAGTTGACGAGTTCGAAAATAGTGAATGGGTTTCTTCCGATAGCGAGTCTGATGTAGAATAGATAACACTGAGTCGCGATCCAAGTTTCATACGACTTTTTTAGATGATCTAGTGTTTTATAAGAATTTGGCTCGATGTTCTATAAGATTTCCAATACGACTAGTCGTGTGAAATTTGTAGAATAAATAATTCGAACAAATTACTATAACTGAAAATTATGTATTTAGAATAAATGATATTCGATTTGCCTGTTATTGCACAATGATCATTTAACAATGCGAAAATGTTTCGCATTTACAGTATTATGTTAGCTATGTAGGTGCAATTTTTTTTTCGAATGTCTACTTTTAGAATCGTTCGCAGTCACAGAAAAAACCGTCATCGAGTCAATTATTGAAGTAATTAAATATTTGTACTTAAAATGATCCAGAATTTTCAGGCCGAAATTTTTTGCATCAAATCTAACACAGTGTTGTAATCATTAGGAACCGGGCACGAGAGGCCGATGACTCATCGCCCACTGGCGTACTATTGACGTAAAATTTGTTCTCTTTGAATGAAATAATAATAATACGTTTATTTTCAGTAAACTTATCGCACAACATACATACAATACACATAACATATATTGTATACATATGGCTATGAATAGTGGGTTAGTAGTTGGATGTACCACTATTCACACCAACTCTGTCCAGTAAAGCAGACTCTAGGAATATACTTTTGCTCTCCTGAGTAGCAAATCGTACCTGTAGGATGTTTTGTCCTTTATGCAGTAAATGGACTAAGTCCACATTCTCTCCTTCGTCAAGTCGGACACAATCAACTACTGCAAAGTAATTGGCGGCCATTTGATGATCTAAGTAGTGCACAAATATTCCTTTATCTCCGACTTCCAACTCTGCCTCCATTTCTGATCCCTCGTTAAATTTAACCGTAACCTGCTCGATCCACATGTGCGAATTTGTTCTATTTTTCCAATAGCACATCCTCCAAACTGGCTTTAATTTTCTTAAGGAAACACATCGGATTTGTATGTGACATCCCATAAAATTTTGGTAGCACTTCACTTTGTATAGGAAAAGGAATATATGCAGGTATATTAACTTCATTTTTCTCTCTTCTTACTTGCTCTATTTCTTTTTTAAACTGTTTCTCCATATATATCATTCGTTGTTCCGCAAATTCCCTTTTTTCGATCTCTCATTAGATAATTGAAACGAATCCATTATTATATCTTTTTCTTGATTGTTTTTACTTAATGCCATTATTTTTTCCATCATAATATCCATTTTTTCTTCCATTTTCCTTTCTCTTACCATCATTAACTCCATATTTTCCTGCATTTTCCTTAACATATCCAGGATAATCGCATCCCTGTTAACCCCTTCGTGCCCCTCTTCATGTATGGTACTCATATAACTTATTCTCTTCTTCGCTGCCTCAACGAGTTGCTCATTTCTTTTATGTACTCCAGAGATACCTTCCATTTTTTTATGTGCTGCTTTAATTTTCCAAAACTGCTTTAATTATATCTGCTTTTCTGTTCGCCCCACGCTTGGTTCAGGCAAAATATGCTATGAATAGTGGGTTAATAGTTGGATGTACCACTATTCACACAAACTCTGTCCAGCTTAGATACTCAGTCGGTTACTTTCTTTAAATGGGACTGCTTTCCGATCCGGGTTTCCAATGGAAATCGTGGAAAAATAATTTAAGTTAATAAATAGTTGAGCGCCACTCAAAATTTATTTGAGAAAAGTTATGATAATGTTTTTAAGTTACTTGTAAACTTCTTGAAGTAAGGTTAATTTCAATGACACACAGAATATAAAATAAATGAAACTTTAATACAAAAAAAAGAAAAAAGAAAAAAGAATTCTTTATAGAGTATAAAGAATTGTGTAATACAAACTTACACTTAGAGGTAAAAGAATTTGTTGAAAATGACCGCAAAACAAATCCAAACGTCCTCTGATTACACCCGAACTAAATTAAATCTAATAAATTGCAAAGATATTTTTTTAATTTGACCCCTTATAAACAACTTCAAAAGGTAAACAACCAGAACTGACTGACCGAAACAAATCTCTAACACATGCGCAGTCACATGTAATAAAAACTCTGCCCTTGAATTCCAAGCGAACAAATTTAAAGTTATAAAAATTTTTTATATAGAAATTTTAAAAAATGTTCTTTGCCATTTATATATATCTAAGATAAAATATATATCAAAATTACCACAATGGTAAAATACAAATCAATACATAGAAAATAATAATAAAGATAATAAGAATAATTTCTTTTACTTACGTAAATAAAATGTATTTTTTTATATACGAGACACCACTGAGTTAGAAAGCCTTTTAAATAATCAATAACGAGTACAACAAACTCGTAAATATATAACGGTAATGAATTCACACACCAAACTAATTAAATCAAATCACGAAGCTCCTATATCAAAGATAAAGATTTATCTTTTAAAACATGACCTTCTAAACTCGGTGTACAATAAGTGTCTGTCCACAGATAGCTCACAGGCTCTCTATCAAAAAAAAAAATATAGTTTCAAAGTAAAATTTGCCCAGCCGAACAAACGGCGTGCTCCCACAGCACAAGACAAAATAATAAATTCACAATTTATACACTAGCAACCAAAATAATAGTTCAATCAAAAATAATTAAAAATTTTTCAAAATGTTCCAAGGAAAAATCTATAGCAATATGCAATGCTACGGATGCATCCTTCTTCTTCGCCACGGGATACCATCTCGGGTTACTGGAGTTGAGAATCTCATATTTTTCATTAAAGTGAAATAAGAAGTGGGCAACAGAGTGCGTGCGTTTTGTCAAATTATTTCATTCGATTTTTACATTTCTCTTATTTTTGCTCTTAAGTTTGTATATTGAAGATCTTTTATTACTTTAGGAAGGTTGTTGTATATGTTTATTGTTGTTGTAGTTAGTAGTTGTGTGTGTTTTTGGTGGATAAATCTTTCCGTTCTGATGTGCAATATCCTGCGTGTTCTGTATCTGTGTACTTCTCTGCTTCTGTGTAGATATATATTAATTTTTATTTGTTCTTGTTTATTTTATATAGTAATAACAAATTGCGCAATGTAATAAGTTGTTTGATGTTTAGTTCTTGAGAATTTCTTGATATACTGTTTCTGTTGGTGTTCTATAGTCCATTATATATATTATAATAAAAATGTTAATTAATTTATTGAAGACACTAGCTTTAATTTGTTACATTTCTGTTATTGGGATTTCTTAGAAGGTGGAAGTCTATTATATTTGTATTGTTTTTTTAACTTAGAGTGTCAAATCTATAATTAAATTTCAAAAGTATATGACTTTCTTACATTTACCAAAATTATAGAACTATGTAAATCTAGTTAAGTTTATATACAATTGTTAATGTTGGATAATGTCAAAGGTTATGTGTGAAGGAAAAATTTATTTGTAAAACAATAAGTTCATAATATTAATCAAGGATCAAAATTATAGTATAAATGTCAAATATTTTGGAAAATTATGTATAACTAAAGCGACCAATGAGCTTAAAAAGAGAAAAAGCTGTTGGGTTGCTATGGGTAGGTTATTAAAACAATTTCAGAGAAGAATTTTTGCACTTGAATTGATTGAATGTGTTTTTGGTTAAAACGATTTTTTTTTAAAATATTTAAAACAAGTATAATTTACATTACGCCAGAGAATTTTTGCATTGGAGAAAGTTGGTTTGAATTGTGAGGAAGAATTTTACACGATAAAGAAATTAAGTTGATATTTTGGAGAAGAATTTAGAGGAATATAAATTAAGTAGCATTTTTGGAGAAGAGAATTTTTGAAAACAGAATAAATTTGAAAAACAGAATTTAGAAATTTAGAAAAGTTTGTTTACCTTTGAATATTCGGGGGATCATAACTTTCAAGATCTGCCAGGATTGTGACCGTTGTTCCTGAAGTTAAAATATACCAGCCGTACGTCAGGGAAGCAAGCCTTAATTTCAGAGACTAGACGGATAATTGTGATGATAGAATATTGAGCCAAGTCTTTATTATTTGCATTTTCTAAGTAAACAGATACATTTACTTACCGAAAGTAAATAAAGATTCCTTTAATGACCATTTTGTTTAAAACATTGTAAGTAGGGAAGCGGTTTGATTTATCAGAATCTATTTGTTTATGTAGCCTAGTATTTTTCCCATTTCCGACGATTCAATTTTTCACCTATAAGAAATTCCACATAACCATTAAATTTTATAATTAAGTTTTCAATAAAGAAAAATTATTAATCTATTATTTATTCCGAATGATTTGTTGAATATTACCTAATATAATGTACCTAATTAAATATTCACTCATAAAGATAAGATTTTCCTATTAATAAACGGAATTTAAGTAACCAAGACAAGTCGTTTGAATTCAACAAGTTTATCATATTAATACTGAGATAAACAACTAACATACCTTATTTCTTTGTCAGACAAGAATCTTCACGACCCTGGAGATACTTAGAGAACTCATGTTCGTTATTTCTCCAAATTATATTAAATATCAATCTTTCTTTTAAAACCAAAATACTATTTGGTTGTACAGGTTATGATTGTTAACTGCAAACGCTTACATTCAATTATTGGAAAAAAGCTCTTAAGTAAACGTTTGACTCAAATATTATATATATATATATATATATATATATATATATATATATATATATATATATATATATATAGTGTAGCTTAACAGGCCATTCAGGCTCAGAGCTGTGTAATCTTTTGCCATATCCTTCGATTTTTCGCTTTTGTCTTCCAGTTTACAATATCTTTTTCTCTTAGGATTTCTAGCACTGCTTCTCTCAATATTTTTCTTGGTCTTCCTCTTTTCTTCTTACCGACCGGCTCTCTCCACGCTATTTGTTTTAGTATCCGTCATCCATTCCTAATGTCCCAGCCATCTTAGTCTCCCAGCTAATATTACTTCGTCTATTTTTGGTCCTCGATATATACTGTATACTTCCTCGTGCGTTCTTTTTCCTCCAAGGATTCTTCTCAGAATTCTTCTCTCCCATCTCACTACCCTTTATTTCTGACTTTTATTTATCACCCATGTCTCACAACTGTATAAAAATGTGGTTAAAATAGCTCTATATATTCTGAATTTAGTTTTCCTTGATAGGTGCTTTGACCTGATTAGATGGTTTACCATTCCTGCATTTTTATTAGCTTTTATTATTCTCATGTTGATTTCCTTTTGTTTTTGGCATCTGGCTGTTATTAGTGCCCCCAGGTAATTAAATTCCTCCACTCCTTCAAATTCCAAATATCCTTTTTCATTACTCCATCGTTATGTTGCTTCCCAATTCTCATTATTTTACTTTTTTCCTGATTTATCTCTAAGCCCATCTTGCGTGCCGCTACTGCCAGCCTTTTTGTTATTTCTAACAATTCATGTTCTTTTCTTGCTATATGCTGATGACTTTTGTTCATCAAGTGTCCCTCTCTATTAAGTTTGTTATCTCTGACAATCATTTCTAATGCAAGATTGAACAGCAGCGTCGACAGGGGATCTCCTTGTCTGAGACCAATCGTAGTATCAAAGCCTGCTGATGTCCCTTCTCCAATATGGACATTGCTTGAGGTTTTTTCTAGCGTCATTTTTACTAATTGCACTATCTTCGATGGAACTGCAAATTCAATCATTATCTGTATTATTTTTGTTCTAAAGACTGAGTCATAGGCTTTTTGGAAGTCCAAGAAAATTACACTCGCTGGGATATTGTATTCCAAGCATGAGGTTAACACTTCTTCATTGTGAAAATCTGGTCAGTTGTTCCTCTTCCTTTCCTAAGCCCGGCTTGATATTGTCCTATCAAATCTTCTGCAATGAGTTGCAACCTCCTTTTTATTACTATCGCCAGGATTTTGTATACTGTATCCAATAGAGAGATTCCTCTATAATTACTACAGTAAGGTACATTTCCCTTTTTTAGAATAAGTATGATTATGGAATGGTTACATTTTTGTCGGCTTTTTTTCGCTTCTCCAAATATCTATTATTAACTCGTAGATTTTTTTATTTAGATCTTCTCCAGCCTACTTTTTGTTACTTCATTTCTTCCTGGACATTTATTGTATTTGAGCTGCTCTATTATTTTATTTATCTCTTGTCTGGTGGGTTCCGATATTGAATTTGTATTATACGTCCATTCTGTTTCTAATAATTCTTGTGTGCTTTCCTCTTCTTCTCCCTTATTTAACACTTGTGTGAAATATTCTTTCCACCTTGCGCTTATTTCCTCTTCCTCTCCTATTAAATTACCTTGTCCATCTTTCATATAGGCGATATGCCCCCCTCTTGACCGTGCGATATAACTTTCTCATTCCTTTTTTTTGAAAATAATTACCCATTTCCTGTGCTCTTTGTTCACTTTCTGCCCTTTTCCTTTGTCTATATAGCTTTTTTTGTTTTTGGCCTTTGTTCTTTGAATGGCTCTCTATGTTCTCTTTTCTGTGTGTGTATTGCTTCAATTAGTTTATTTCTTATTTCTGCTTCCCTCTTATAATCTTCGTTCCACCATTTCTTTTTCTTTGCTTTTTGTTTTTTTTTTTGGAATTATCCTTTCTGTCGCTTTTTGGATTATTTCCTCCATTCTATCCCATTTTTCGTCTATATACTGCGGGTTTTGGTGTTGTTCTTTCTCTTATCTTTCTCCATCCATTCCACAATTTTCTTATTATTTCCGTTTTAATATCTTTCTTTTCTCTCAATAGCGCTTTGTTTTCTTTCCTGATTTCTATGTTTTCACCTTAAAATTCTGCATTTTATTCTCTTAATTTCCCGAGTTCTTCATTGAATATACTTTGCTGTTCTCTAATCTGCTTAATTTCCCTCATTATTTCGCTCTGTCCCATTTTCATCTTTATCATCATTACCGACATTTGATCCATTTTACTTGTTTCCAATATTTCACCAATTTTACCAACTTCCAATTCCAAATACTTGCCCTTTTTTTTTTAATTAATATTTACAGATTTAATGCAATTTTTGGTAGATTCTACGATAACTGAGTTATGTGATAAGCTATTAAAATTATCTTTGAGTTCTTTTAATTTATTTTTGAAAGTGTCTATGTGCGCGAGTTTGCGCTCGATTATAGTTCTGTCACTTCTAACACTAGCATTGTCTTTCCTTAAATTTGATCGAAATACCTTTATTACTTCGTGGAGGTGAAGAAACGGTTCCGGGGCAGACATGTAGGTGACTTAGACCTTCTCCTAGCTTCGGCTGAACTCCCTCTGGACCTGAGCTGAGAGGGCCTTCGTCATTCTTCGGTTTACGTGCCTGTAAACCCCGTAGCAGCAGCAGGAGGCCACCATAAGGACGACTCCCGCAAATGCCAGTATGCCGAGGATGTCGACCGTGTCCACATAGTGTACCCGGTCCCGGAGGTCACATCGCTACTTTAACACCGGAGGTTCAACAACATAATAAATGATAGACGGGACAACGGTTGAATAACAATATATAATTTAATAACGACATAACAACGATTAACAATAATAGATATTACATTGTAACTCAAGAGGCACTAGTCTAGCAGAGATACTAATACACCAGCCCGGACTGTGTCTCTGTCTGACTCTGTCTTGAGATCTCGCAGGGTCTCATTATATATTCGAGCGTTTCCCCCTTCAGTCTAGTGACCTGGTGATAAGATAAACAAGGTGGTGAAAGATTGTAACACACCGAGATCGTGTTTGACGAAAGATCATAACACACCGAGGTCGTGTTTGGAAAAATCGAAACACACCGAGGTCGTGTTTGACGAAAGAGATGTGTTTGCAATACATGACCTGGTTTAGTTACTGCAGGCTCTGTCCCATTTTTATCTGTATCATCATTACCGACATTTGATCCATTTTACTTGTTTCCAATATTTCACCAATTTTACCAATTTCCAATTCCAAATACTTGCCCTTTACGGGTATTCTAGGTGTCTTTTTGTTTCTTCCTGCAAATCCTTTCGTTTCGCTCTTCGCACGCCTTTTACGTGTCTTTTCCTCGGTCGAATAATCACCACTATCCGTTGTCATCCATTCCAAACGTTTCGTTTATAACTGTTTGTTGTTCTAAGGCCGGCCCTGTCTCCTTTCTTTGTACAAACACCTTTGTCGATTAACTTTCTCGTTGCAGTACGATAAAAAAACTGTCGCCCGGTTCAACAATTCGGAGGCTCGTGTTCCCACACACCGTTTGTTTGTCAAATGTATCTTTAAAAGAATTTAGCACTACTTGTCTTACAGTTTATACTATGTGAAGCGTAGTTACTTATTCACTTAACACTTGTGACACTAATTCCGTATTAATTCACTCAAAAAAACCCAGATTTGGGTAGTAAATTTCGGTGCGATTTTTAAACAACCATACACTAGAGCACGTTCACCACTTTTTCCCATTTTATAAAGGGTCTTTATAATTTTGTTTTGTTGCCGTATTTTTGTCAGGTTGTTCTTTGACGTATTTCTCCAAAATCAATTTCTTTGAGATGCTTTCCTTTTAGATGTCTTGGCAAGTTTGATTTGTTGTTTACATATAATGTGATGAGAATAGTGCGTGGTATATAGCTTTCCTGTAGTGTATCGGTATTACATATTTTATTTTATTCAACGCTGCTATTACTTTCCTATTTTGCTTTATCACCTTCTCGACATGCGAATCCCATTTCATATTGTTTTGTATATTTAAACCTAGATATGTAGTTACTTTTACTTCTTCTAGTTACTTGTTCTTTAGAGTAATATTTAGTTTCGGCTTTGCCTTTGTATTTGTAAATATCATATAGTTTGTTTTGTTACATTGATGGTAAGAATGTTATCGAGGCACCATTCCTCTAGTACTTTCGCGTTTTCCAGTATCATTCTCTCTATATCTTTTATATTTTGTGACGTATACAATGAATCTAGGAGCCGTATTGACTATAAATTAGGGCCCTATAATATAATAATAAAACGCTCATAATTTCAAGTATATATTAAAAAATATTTGTACATTGGGTTTATATACAAAGAAAAAATTGCAAATCGTGTGGCAACATGTGTAGTGGATACATATAGATATATAAAGCTAATTTATTTGTAATACACAATGAAACTTTTTATGTGTCACCGCATTTCATAAATCATCTGTGATTGAGTCGTCTTGCAAATCGGTGTCTGTGTCTGAATCGTATTGCAAATTTATAATCAAAGGTGTTACTATTTTGTACATGCGCATATATTCGTCCTCTTTTGCTATTGCGTGTTTAACAGCATTTTTCCAATTTACAGCAGTTATATGTTTGCATATGTTGCATTTTTTATGTGTGTTACACTGCTTTCACTAAATTTCGGTGTTTAATTTGTTCGTCTTATGGTATTTTTCAGTTGGGCCCATATCAATTCAATGGGATTGAAAATGCAATGGTATGGTGGTAAACGCAAAATTGTATGTCCTGCTTCTTTGGCTCTGTTATCCACATAATAATCCTTTAAATATTCTTTTGTCTTCATCACCTCTATTAATTGTTTTTTTGTATAATGATCCTCAAAATATAAATCATATGCTTCTAAAAATGTTTTAATATCTTTCTTATTATTACATTTTGTAGGAACTTTGGTTTGCTGTCGAGAATGATACGGAGCGTTGTCCGTCACTATCACACTCTCTTTTGGTAAATTTGGCAGCAAAGTGTCACAAAACCATTATTCAAATAAAGATGGGGTCATATCTTCATGGTAATCTAAACTTGAGCATTTAACATTTTTAGCAGATAATAGCGACTGTCCGATCCATCCTTTTTCTGACCCAGCATGAAGAATGATTATTCTTTTCCCTCTCGAAACTGGCGCGTCCTACTGACACATACTTGAACTATCCACCCAACGTTTGCAAATTGTGTCATGGGTGTCATACCGCGTCTCGTCTAAATAACATATGAATCGTCCTTCCTGTCTATACCTTCTAATTGCCGTTAAGTATTCATATCGAAGTTTCTGTAACATCGGGCTTTCCATAATTGTGCGACGTTTGTCTATAGTGCCAAACTTAAAACCAGCTTTCTTTAGCGTCCGCCACAAGGTTGCTTTAGAACATTGAATATTTATAGGCTCATCACTGATTCTTTTATGTAAGCAGTCAAGTGTAGATACTATTGCCGCACTTGTATGTTGAGATCCCGGCTAGGTTTAGCGCTTCAATGAATGATATCAAATTTTATGTAAGTGGTGATCGATGCACGAAACACAAGGCGTCGTTGTTAAAATTGTATAA
Source organism: Melolontha melolontha (assembly GCA_935421215.2). Classification (NCBI taxonomy): domain Eukaryota; kingdom Metazoa; phylum Arthropoda; class Insecta; order Coleoptera; family Scarabaeidae; genus Melolontha; species Melolontha melolontha. Next base: position 98,302,111 of record OW285241.1, read on the forward strand.
TGCAGGTGTAATAAAATTAGTATTTAATTTAAATTAATAATAAAAGAACAGAGGTGTCCTTAAAGCGCTTTATTTAATAATAACAAACGATATTAAACACTACACTATAAATATAAGAACAAATAACAATTATAATTCGCCACGTGCAGAGTTAACTTCCGGTTAAAGTTAATCTACACAAACACGTTAAATTCTAGTGAAAGCTCACCTCTGTCTGAGTTATTTAATGATGAATAAATAACGAAAGATAAAAGAAGAGAATTAAAGTAAGTAAAGGGTACTTAACTTGTAATTGCTGTTGCTGATGTCTCGTGGAGGGCACGAAAGTGTTGAGTGTTGGATGAACACGTGAGGTCGAAGAAACTGAAAGATCGAGAGCGAATCCGCGGGAACCGGCGTTTATATATGATCGTGCGGGGTGTGAATCTCTACGGAAACTGTGAACCAATAGGAGGCTGCAGACAGAGTCAGAATTAATAAAATCGGCGATACGCTGGCGGATCTGCGGTATCGCTGAAAATAATTATATTCGCAAGATTCGTCATAAAAAGCGGGTTAGAACGATACCTCACAGCAGGTAATTCGAGGCGTGTATAGCGAAGTTAGACTGGCCAGGTAGACTACAATTTATTACTAATGGCAGGTAGACGTAGGTTTACCTGAAAATGGGTCTAGATGACTTACAGTAACCCTATCTATTATAAACTACAGGTGTCGTTTGAAATCTAGGTTGATAACGAGTAATCTATTAAGTTATTGAAAATGGCGGCAAAAAGAAAGAAATAACTCTATACAAACTATTAATTATCTCGCTTCAGCTATAAGTTAGACGTATGAGATTTTGATTGAAGAATGGGGTTAAATTATCCTAGAGAATCGTACCTCGCTTATAACTGAATATTAACTAGAAGGCGAGTAATCTCATAATGAATAAAAAACCACGCTAACTCATTAGGCTTCTAAAAAAAGGAACATTTTCGCGCGTAAACTTAGAGGGTAGGTGGCTTTTCCTAGAATTACGGTTAACCGGTTCTTGTGTCAACCGAACTTTCTCTTTAGGAATGCGACGGGAAGGTTGTATACAGAGTTTCTGAAAAACATTGCGCGTACAAAAGAAAAAGCGATGTTTTAATGAAACTAATTTATTTAATATACGCGAAGTGTAACAATAAAACATTTCCTCTGTAGAAGGAGTATACTTGCTGCCTAATAGTATCAATTTTATACTCTTCAATTTTTCTCGGTGCTCCTTTGTCACTTCTTTGCTTTCGAGGCCCTGCGTTATTCTTAATTATTTTATATATTGTTCCAAAAGGCACCTTGGTTAATTGCGACGTTCGTTGAATGTTCTGGGTTTGTAGTTCGTTATTTTCTTCCATCAGGGTATGATAGACATTGAAAATTATCTGTTTTGCATCTTCTGCTATAAGCTTTCTCTGTCGTGCTGCAACAGTATTATCACTATCCACATCATAATCACTAACACTTTCAGCAAAAGACCGCCACATGTTCGTTAAGTAAAGAGAGAAAAATCAAATATGTATACAGCAGTAAAGATTAACAATAAATGATAAATGGACTCAATATTAGATGTAATATATACCAACTCTCCTAACTATATTTATTTAAATTTTGTTTAATAAATATAAGCACTTATTTCATTTAAATTGTAAATTAATGACTATTTAACTATATATAATAACTATATATTCAAATTAACAACTGTTGTTACTCGAAACCAGGCGCTTTGTCTTTCTTCAACCTAGATATTATTTCACTTATTTCTTCTTTATTTGTTTCTTCAAGTTTACATGGTGGTATATATTTGGTTATTATGGTATGTGCTTGTTGTCTTTGTTTAAGTATTTGTTCTGCTAGTTTTGTTCCTATGGTAGCGAAGTATCTGTTAAGTTCGTTCGCAATATCAGTAGCATGTGTTACGGTAGTTCCATTTTCTGTCACTATATTTGTGATATTTTTGCTGCTTTTTTGCTTTTTGTGAGTTTGCTGATTTATGATTTTCTACACCTTGCCCGAGTCCTGTTTGTATTTTGTTATTATATTTTTAAGATATATATTCTTAGCATTCTTCAGTAGTTCTTTTATATACTTTTTCTGGTTTTCATATTCTCGTTTATAGGTTTCATTGTTTGGATGCCGACTAAGTCTCTTGTATATTTTGTTTCTGTTTGTGATTTGTTTTATGATGTTTTCATCTATCCATGGGCGTTCCCTCCTCCTACGTATTGATTCTGTTTTTTTGGTTGTTTTCTATGACTTTTTGTAGTGTGATAGATATTTCTCTGAAAGATGTTATTTGAGATTCACTGAGTCTGTTTATTTCGTCCCGTATTCCTTTATGGTTTGTCCTAATGCTCTGGAGAAGTTCGTACTTGTAGCATTTTTGTTCCTTTTCAGTATTGAGTGTAGTCAACACCGCACTATAATCTGATGTATCTGTTCGTATTATTTTGATTTTATGAATTTTTTCCATTCTGTTTGTTATTACATGATCGAGTATTGAGTTGGATCTATGTGAATTTTTTCTGGTGAAATATTTTTCCGATCTTCTGTTTATTATTTTATAGTTTCTTTCCCCGTATAGTTTGTAATATTCGTTGGTTGCTGTGTTGTTTTCTAAGATATTTACGTTAAAGTCTCCCATTATTATGTAGTCCTTTTTCCTGTTGATGATATTATGTTTTAGGGCATAGTTTAGGACAAGTATTAAAATCGACTTGTAGACAGAAAACGTCCTTTCTACATCGCAACTGGTTATAGGTGCGTACTGGAAGTATTCTTTTATTTCAGCGTATTTAGCAGTTAGATTTTGAGGCATTGTCCCCATACACAATTGCCGCAATGTTATTGAATCTGGATTTCTATACTAAAAACTGCGTCTGACTATTAACGAAGAACACATCCGAAGTCACTTGGAATACTTTTCAAATTATTAATAGCCACATCTAATATGGTTAACCCATTATTTAATTTGAGATCTTGATTTTCAAAACAAGTGATTAGTTTTAGAAAATTTACAAAGTGTTCCTGAAGAAAGTACAATGATTTTTTAAGTTTGATATTTGTATTGGTTCCTTGCACTCAGAAATACTTCAAGCATCGTCATTTAAACATGTAACAAAATTTTGTAAACTATCGAAATTCTCTGCATAAAAACTAGTAGCCCCCAACCATGTTCCCCATCTAGTTATTACTGGAGAGGAAGACAGTGACAAAGACGTTTTTCCCTGTAAAAAGCTACTCACAATGGTGCTTTTCTGAAAACTTTTTAAAAAGTGGATACAAGTCTATCAACTTCCGGAAAGGTGTCTCTGATATATTCACAGATTCTGTGGAGAGCATGTGATAAGCCAAGGACGTGCCACTACAAAGAATACTTATTACCAAAATATTTTTATTTTTAAATAGTATGAATTACTACAAATGATAAAAACAAAAGAACATTCAAAAATGTTTGTTGTAATTATGTAATCGTAATGTAATCTACTCATTACAAAGTAATATTTCATGATTTATTATTTTGATGCATGACATTGCATTGACCTAACAATTTTGTTAATGTTTGGCTCCACATTACTTGTCGTCACACGTAAAATTGCTTCCAGATTTTCATTTGCCAGACGATTTCGATATTTTGTTTCGTTAAGTTTCATTACTGAAAACGTTTGCTCACAAATATACGTCGATCCAAATAAGCTTGCGCATTTCAATGCATTTATTCGCAACTCTTTATAAGCGGTTTTGTCAACGCAACGGTAAAAGTTGAGTAAATTACCTTCATTAAACTTTCTTTCGTAAATTATCATCATTTTGCATGTCTATCAATTCCTAATAGAGGTTTAACTTTTTTGAAGTCTAGAAAACGATCATGAAAAGCTTGTATTAAAATATCAATTTTTCAACGTAAGTGAAATTGACATCAGTTTTATTGAATTTCTCCATAATTTTTTTGTAGTTCGGAAAATGGCTGTAATTGGCTGAATTGATTTGTGTCCTGAAAAGACTCAAATTGCATTGAAAGGACGAAACATGAGAGTATAACTGCGAAATCAATTGATCTTTGCCTTGGAGTCGCGTATTTAAGACATGTGATTTGTGATGTCTACAAGAAACGCTAAGTTACACATCCAATTTGTCGAGTTCGGAGACGTCCTTTTTCTTTTCCGCCAGAAATATTTTGATTTCTTCAATCAAGTTAACAAACCGCTCTAGTGACAACCCACGACTTAGCCACCTTACTTCAGTGTAAAACAGGATATCACCATATTCGCTTTCAACATCCCCGAGAAATTGTATGAATTGTCGGTGATTGAGACCTAGTGATTTTATAAAGTTTACAGTAGGTACTGCAACTTTCATCACAATTTCAAACTCCAATAATTTTGAACAGCTTGATGTATAATGCAATGAAACTGCATTAATTCCTTGGTATCTATGTTTTTAGTTTGTAAATACTCTTTTAACATAGTTATTATCCCAGATTTACTTCCAACCATCGAAGGAGTGCTCAGTCAGTCGTAATTCCAGATAATTTCGTTAAATCCAAATCCATTATAGAACATTTTTCCAGAAGAGCTTTGAGCATGTCACTCCCCTTGGTTTGACTTGTCAAAGAACTCATACCAATCAGTTCTTCACTCACTTCAAAATTTTGCGTTACGTCTCGTAAAAATATTAAGAGTTGAACAGTGGAACTTATATCTGTAGGTTCGTCGAGTGCTATAGAAAAATACTCAAAACTTTTCGATTTTGTAGCTAATTGCTCTTCTATATTAGCTGCTAATGTGGTAAGTCTTCTTTGAACAGTCATCCGATTTAGTTGAATTTTCTCAAACCTCTTTGCATCTTTCGGACACATTTTTTTGCGGCGATATCTAAACACTGCTTAACAAACTCACCATCTTTAAAAGGCCGACAAGTTTTCGCTATTATTCGAGATATTTCAAAGCTAACTTCAGTAGCTGTTTCAGCATCTTGAATTGGTTTTGTAAACATAGCTTGCTGGCCTATTAGTTCCCTGTAAAGTGGAATTTTTTTGCGTTCGATTTTCGCCGGTTAATTTGGTAAAAGTATGATGCTGGGTTTCATAATGCCATTTCACATTATATTCCTTCGGAATCGAAACACTATTCTTGCATATTAAACAGACACTTTTGTTATGCGATGACATAAAAAAGTATTTTTCGGTCCAAATATCTTGAAACTGTCGATTTTCATCTTCAACCTTACGACAACGTTTTTTTTACTGGGGCATGGTTTATCCATATCATAATTGATATTATATTGTTACGTAGGTAGATGCCAAGTTCGAACGACAAAATATTTATTTTTCATAGATTACAATTCAAACAATATAACGTTCGCTTGTCCATAGTTAAAACTTAACTGCCCCGATAGCGGGCGATGCGTTGTATTTATACGAGTTACCTAACATCGAGAACCTACCACATTGTTCGGGTATAATACCGATATGTTTCGCGAATCTTCGGGTAATCTAGTTGGTTCAACAGATTTCTAGTCTCGTAACAATATGCTTGGAACGACGAGGAGCATACCTGTCCTACGTAGTAAACCTGAACAAGAAAGTTGTAGGTACTTAAAGATACATATCTTACTAACAATTACAAAAGTTAGAATAAAATAAAAAGTTAAGAAATATTGATTTGAATGGATTTTTACCTACTTTTGTTGTTTTTCGAACAATTTTTAAAATTCGTTGGCGGGCCGCATAAATATCGACAGTGGGCGGCATGCGGCCCGCGGGCCGCGGTGTGTGCATCGCTGGTGTAGAGCAATATGTATTTCTTTATTTTATTGTAAATATTGTTTTGTAGTGTTACGTGTACTTTTGTATCAATTGCCTGTACTTTTGTTAAATACCTATTAAAAATAACTTAATCATCTCATTAGATTATGAACACGAATCAATAAAATTATGCTATTACTATGAAGTTAGCTATTTATGAAGAACAATAAAGTTTTATCTGCAATTCGTATCAAAACCGTTCATTTACTTAATTTAAGTTAAACGTATTCTGTACTTAACTTGTCTAGTATTAGTGTAAACTATTTCATTAAATTATTTCACTTTGAAATTTCTTGTGCAAACTCACTAAAGCGTCCCTTCATTTGACAACATCTTCGGACACTTTGATCCCAGCAAAGGAGTAATTTCACTGCGGTCTTTGTAGTAAATAAAGTTTCAGCAGATAGAGCAAACACGGACTTTTGCGAGAAACTGAAACAAGAAGAGTTTCAGAAAGGTATACGGGATTTTCAACAACGACAAATCATGCTACGAGTTATTATAATAAGAAATACGCTGCGAGTTGTGCTAAAGCCTTTTAGAACGAGCTTTGCGGGGAGAATGTTCTTTAAAAGATCGGCGGGAACGGCATCGCTCTAGAAAAGGTAGTGGCCCGAGTGGCCGAGTGTGGGGGACCGAAATTGTAATTCTGTATGTTTTCGTGGATAGAGCGTCTGATGTTTGTGCAAGAGAGTTTCAACCTTGATACTAACAGTTCACTGAGCGAAGGCTTTAAAGGCGGCGTAAGGGTGGAAAGTAGTAGAAAGCGAAAAAGGGCGGTCGGTTTGTTTTATTCTGTGATCGGAGGAGAAGTGGAAGAACGTTTTAAATTTGTTGATTTACGGAGCTGCAGATGCGAACGTAAACTTTCGAGCGCTTGCGGTTTTTGGTATTCTAAACGCTAGAACGGAATGAGATAGGAAATAAATTGTTTGAGTGGGCCGATTTGAAATATGGAGAGCGAAATATGTAAAGATTTAAGAAGGCAAATTTTCCACAAGATAAATCGCTTTTTGAAGTGAAATATTTCTTGATGTTTTGCAAACGCAGATATAAAGAGTTTGTAAAAGGAAATATGAACATTGTTTTTATAAAGTTATGATAACGATAAAGAAAATGCGGCGAAGAATGAGGTAGTATCTTAGAAAGGACGAAGTACATCATTTACTTTCATATAAGTAAATGTACCATTTCTAATACGAGGGTCACCTTTTATATTTCATTAATTGACGTAGCAGACACTTCTTGGTGAAACATTTGGTAATTAACAAATTTATTATAAAAACACACTTGGCTATTTCACAATTTTTTATTAGATTATTTCTAACATATTGCAGTGGAATGTGCTTTTGATTGCTTATTAATCTTTTTTGTTCACACTACAACTTATGCTTCCGGCTGTTCAGTCTTGCAGATTTCCTAGAGCTCACTTCTCTCGGGTCGATCCTCTCGGATACAGGTTATATTATAAAATAAAACACGAGGTGTCAGACAAATTATACACACATTTTCCCTTTACATTAATATAACAAAAAAATAAATAAAAAAAAAATCAACTTTACTAAGTGCAACGTTGAACTGCTAAAGGCACAGTATAGAGGGCAAAAAGGTTTGGATATCATATGAAGATACAAACCGTTAAAAACCTCAATCTGACTAACCACGATCAAAATTATAAATTTTAATATACAAGAAAATTTATTAAACAACAATAAAATATATCCAAAACTCAAACGTGAAAGTAAAGAATTGTTTACTCTGCGCGCGAAATCAAAATCTGAACTGTCATGAATGCAATCACATGACATTACACAAACTCGTCCCCACCTTCCTACGTATTGAAATATTCAAAGTGACTAAAAACAACCAAACTCCACAAAAAAAAATTTTCTAATAAATTTTCTAGATATTATTCTGAATACATAAAAAAAATTCACAAAAATTTTACAAGTTAATTATAGCGCTTTCTTCAACAAATATATATATATTAATAATTATAAAGATACCTACATTAATTAATGTATATCACTATTAAACATGAGAGATTCCTTTTCTTTTTAGATAGGTGTTTCATTTAAATAAAATTACAAATATAAAAGATCTGTAAATTCACGATAAATTACGTTTAACTCACATACGACGCACTAAAACTATCAACGAATTATTCAAAATTTCAATTATATTAGACAAAATTAAGTCGTGTCCAATATACTCTTATACACACCTATCTTCAAGGACATTCAAATAATCTCTAAAATGAAGTTCCAGCATCCACACGGATATCCCCACCAACTATAAAATCAAGATATAGAGAAAAATATACATCTTATTACAATATGATATCCGGAATGGCGGCAGCTTTAAACATCTGTCCAACCTAAATATACGAGGATGGATCAAAATTTCAAACATAATAAAATTCATCACTTAAAATTAAATATATTTGTAACGATCCCCGTCTGAAATAAAATAAACACCAAAATGTAATACATAAGTTTAATAAATGTACTACACAAAAAAGTTCAATATAGTTCTATTATTTTCCTTTCTTCTCCATGGAAAAATCCATGGCAATATGTTTCGGCTGTTATGCCATTGTCAAAGAGTATCTTAAAACTAACTTACAATACGTGCCCTTTTAACTTTTATACCTATTTTTTAGTGCTGGGGTGATGGTTAAAACATATTTACAATCGTGTCTATTATGGGGGTGTTAACAAATTCTAACTATGTATTCGTAATGTATTCGTATTTTGTTTTTGCGATTTTTTAATTTCTTGTATTTCTAATAAATCTAGTCTTCTACTTTTTAAATTCACGATGAAAAAAAGAACACTTGGTTATATGTTGCACTAAATTTTATTTACATAAAATAAGACAATTGTTTCGGACTCTGCAGTCCATTTTCAATTAACATAAGAATCAATTTTCTAAAGTATAAATAGATGTATGTAACTACAAAATAGAAAGGGGATAACATTACTAACAAATTTTCGTGCAAATGGAAAAGGGGTATTTTAAGGAACAATATAATTATTCTATAGCTCATTAATTAAAATAACTGCCCTCATTATCGGCGAAAGGCTAAACTCTGTTTGCTCGTTTACAATGTTTAACGAATTATTTTTCGCCTTTGAAATTTCTAATATTTCCAGGAGATTTAATCTTAATGCCTTTGAAGAAGAGTGTAATATATTAAAATTGTCCGATGAGATCATATGGTTGTATCAATGCAGTGTTCTGAAATCCCTGAGCATTTCCTAGAATTTAAAATGGCTTTTCTGTGTTCAGTAATACGAGTGTGAAAACTTCTACCTGTTTGCCCGATGTAAAACGCATCACAGGTCATGCAATTGACTTTGTATATTCCACATTTTTGTGTTTTTTCAAATCTATCTTTATTGTTGGCCCACAATTTACCTAAATTAAATTTATTTACTGAAATAGCTTTTATGTTGTTTCTTGTTAATCTATTAGTGATTTTATTCGAGGTCCTACCTACATAATTTATGAACCTATGTTTAAGAGATTCTTTTTGAGAAGAAGCATACAAAAAACTATTAATTTGTTGACGTTTTTTCTTTTTGATAATATTGTCTATTATGTCTGGGGTGAAGCCATTATTTATAGCCAAACACTTCAGGGTATTGACTTCTTTATCATAATTTGGTTTAGATAGAGGTAAATGTAAAAGTCTGTGTATAAAGCTGTTAAACGAAGATATTTTTATACTGTTTGACTGATTGCTATCTGCTGAAATAAGGGTATCTGTGAAAGTATGTTTTCTATAAATGCTATAATCTAATTTATTATTCAGTTTCTTTAACGTGAGATCTAAGAAGTTTAAGCAGTTAACCTTCTCTTTTTCCATTGTAAATTGTATTTTATTATTGATATTATTTAAATGATTGAAGAAGAGATCTGTCTATTTGTACCTGTCCAAACACACATAATGTCATCTACGTATCTAAACCATTTGTGAATGTGACGTAAATATGGGATGTTTGAATTAAACAAATTATCTTCAAAATTTGACATAAAAATTTCCGCTAAGAGGCAAGACAATGGGGAGCCCATTGCTAGGCCATCTTTTGACTGTAAAAGGAGTTGTTAAACCTAAAGTAATTTTGTTTAATACAAACATTTAGAATATTACGTAGTTCTACCTTACTGCCACCTGTTAATGTACTCTTGGCTATTAAATCATTTAGAATTATATTTAGTTCGTTGATAGGGATGGAGGGATATAAGCTACAGACATCAAATGAAACCAATTTAAAGTTACTTGGTAGACCACCTGAATCTAATTCCTTCCCTAGATCTAAAGAGTTTTTTATGCTAAATTTAAATTTAAGTTGTAAAAGATCTGGTAAAATGTTGTTCATGAATTTACATAGCTTATACGCTGGAGCCTGGACATATGAAACGACCGGTCTCATCGGGCAATTCTGCTTGTGAAGTTTGGGGAGGCCGTATAACAAAGGGGCGTTAGGGTTCATGATATTTAAAGTGTAAGAATTGTTAGGTGTGATTATGTGACTACTATTCTTCAAAAGTGATTTTATATCTCGCTGAAATGACCACGTTGGATCGTTTTTTAACAATAAGAACTTGTCATTGGCGATAACATCTGCGATTTTTTGTAAATATACCTTTTTCTCTAAAACAGCGATTGTATTACCTTTATCAGCTTTTGTTAATACTAAGTTGTTTTCTTTGATTTTGAGTAAAATTTCTTTTATGATCTTTGACTCTGTTTTGTCTATTTTTGGTTTGCAATCCCTTATGCAACCGCTGCAAATTTGTTTTTCTAGACTCAAAGTGTCTACATTTGTAATATTATTCAGAGCCATTTCAGTGTTAATCGCTAACATTTCTACATCTTTCTGACATTGAATATTCGGGCAGTATTTGAGACCTTTATTTAATAATATCATCTGATCAACGGTGAATTTAGTTGTAGATAAGTTTACTACTCTTGGGTAAAATTTAATCTTACTATATGATGTGTCGGACAGTTCTTGGCGAGGTGGGCGTTGGCAGCTTACAATACCCTCTAGTTTCTTCACTTGGATAATGTAATGATTATGCTGTTCTTCATTCATTAATTCCCTGGTAGATCGATCTCATGAGTCAAATTCAAGACTCGTTAATCTGTGTGCAAGTTCATCATGCGCTAATTTCTAGTGCAGCTTGAGATTGTCTCTTGCTTTGTACCATTTGTGAAGCTCTAAGTCTAGCCATTTCTTGTAAGGCGAAAAATAAGTTGTTAAACATTGTAAACTAGCAAACAGAGTTTAGCCTTTCGCCGATAATGAGGGCAGTTATTTGAATTAATGAGCTATAGAATAATTACATTGTTCCTTAAGATACCCCTTTTCCATTTGCACGAAAATTTGTTAGTAATGTTATCCCCTTTCTATTTTGTAGTTACATACATCTATTTATACTTTAGAAAATTGATTCTTATGTTAATTGAAAATGGACTGCAGAGTCCGAAACAATTGTCTTATTTTATGTAAATAAAATTTAGTGAAACATATAACCAAGTGTTCTTTTTTCATCGTGAATTTATCAAGATGTTTCACCAAGTGCCAAGCGAGAGTTCAATCAATTTAATTCTACTTTTTATTACGTTATGTAACACGGTGGAGGTATTAATGTCAGGCAAATGGCTTTCTTCGATACCGTGTGTCGAAAAACCTGTGTTTTTATTACTATATTTTACGTCTCTTACGTGTTCGGATATGCGTTTTTGAATGGATCTTCCACTTTGCCCTATATATATAGCTTCACAGTCATTACATTTTATTGTATATACTCCTGATTTTTCTGTATTTTCTATTTTATCTTTGTTATTATTTAACATTGTACCTAATTTTGTTTTATTGCTATATATGATTTGAATATCTAATTTTCTTAATATTTTGTTTACTTTGTCTGTGATTTGGGGAATATATGTAATTGCGTGCAAAATGGGTTTATTTTCTTTTATTTCCGGATATAAGATTTTTTTCTGAATATACTTTTGTTCTTTTCGGTTTAATATTTTGTTTACTATGTACTTTTATATTTGTACAAAATCTAGGAACAAAACAAAATTTTTGCGAACAAGCTATTTTATTGTTTTTCAAAATATTCGACTTTATGGTCTATACATTTTTGCATGCGTACGAACCAGCTCTCAAAACATTTTTTCCACACTGAAGGTTGTATCTCAGAAATATGGTTTTCAAAGGCTTCGACTGCTTCTTGAGGTGTTGAAAATCGCTGCCCACGCATATTTTGTGTCACAGTTGGGAACAAAAAGAAATTATTCGGCGACAAATCAGGTGAATATGGACAATGAGACATTATTTCAACACTTTTCTCATTCAAATAGTCAACTGTTCGACGTGCTGTATTGGAACTCGCATTGTCGCGATGAAGAATAATGCGACGTTTTCGGTTGTTCTTCCTGATTTTGTATATAACTTTTGGCAAACAAATTACTGTATACCATTCAGCGTTAACAGTTTTTTGATCCTCTAAAGGAATTGTTGCGATGTGTCCTGTACAACCGAAGAAACAAGCGATCATTTTCTTGGAAGTGCTCCTTATACGAATAACTTTTGTGAGGTTCGGTTCGTCTTGGAGCACCCATACAGTAGATTGTTACTTGGTTTTCGGCTCATACGCATATATCCATGTTTCGTCACCTGTGACAATTTTGTATACGGATTGTGCGGTTTATCTTATAAATAGGCCAATATTACATTTTCCGTGACTTTATTAACTTTTTTCCTATTGCACCACTGACGAAACTCAACGTAAACTCGTTCATATTGGGGTCTCGATTTGACGGGCAAAATGCTAGAAATTGCTTAATTTGCAATTTTATCCACCTCTAGGTTTTCACTTGTATCACTGGATTGCATTGGAACTCAAATTTCGCACTCAAACTTTAACCGACTGGACACAGTTTTATTTTTAAAATTGTTTCGCCCTTAGTTGAACGTTCTGCAAGTTCTTGACGAACCTCCTTATACAGTTTATGCTGAGTCGAAATACGATCTCTGGAGAATACGAAACCCTTCCAACGAGCAGACTTTCTCAATTCACCCGCCATCCGAAGATGCTCGTAGATCTCCCTATAGAGTTTGTCGGCTTCCAGTATCGGAGTGGGAGTGATTTCCTATTCTTGGAGTGGAGTCCCCTTGATATTTTTTTCTGCCAGGCTCAGGGACTTTGTGAAACAAATCCTCGGCCTTATTGCAATTCACGGCGCGGCGCTGCTTGGAGGTGGAGGGGGGCAACGGCGTTACTTGTGGCCCCTGATGAATCTTGGGGAAGCGCCTCTGGGCAGCTGGGAACGGAGGCAAGCTATCGATCGACAGCGTGGTCTAGGATGATAAAGTCACCCGCAAGGGACTGGTCCAGTAGGTCTTTGGTTCTTCCATCAACCGTGGCCCGGAGGAAGATGAGTTTGGAAAGAAAGATCCCATCATCTAGCTCCAAATCCGGGAGATATTGGCAGGGGACGGGTCGCTGTGGAGACATCAGCGTCGGAATAGTAGGTGCGCTGCTGCTTAGCCTTCTAAAAACCGGGACGGGTCTCGTCATGGCTTGTCAGGTCGGGTGGGTGAAGCACGAATAGTCGCTGCTCGCGTACGCGGAAACTGAGCGTCGGGTACCTCGATGGGAGAACCCGGGGAAGCAGATGGTCGCTTCCTCTTGCCGTGCGTGGGATCCGTAGGGACGATGACCTCGACAGGTGAAGGAGTAGTACTGGTCACAGAAGATGGAATAAATCCACGTTTCAATCGGGTAGCAAGCGGTTCGAACACTTGGGAAGTAGATGATAATTCCCTAATAGCACTGACATGGGCTGGGTATCAAAATATAAAAGGATGTCGACAAAACAAAGGTCAACCTCTGAGAACACACAATATATTGGTTCGTAAGTAGTTCGCATATCCAGGTCAGTTACTTAGTCAAAATAATAGTTCCTTTGCTTATTCTGTGTATTTATATTAATTGTTAGTAAGTTAAGAGAGGGTCACAGATATCAGCATAAATATTATAAAATCCTAGACCTACTATAACGTAAAAATGCATTATAAGCGTCCGTTTGCACTCTTTAATAAAACGAGGTGATTTACCAGTGACCACCGCAACAAATATTTTATTTCCTAGATTTTAACTACATTTACTTAAGGTACATTAAAATGACATTTTGAGAACCACTAGAATTAAGTTATAAATAGAATTTGAATATATACTGTAATTTTTGTTAAATAAATCATTACGGTATGTTCTGCTCTTTAATCAATATTCAATGCATCGTAAACATTCTTATTATTATACATTAACATCTGTTACACAAGTTTTGGGATAATTTTTTAAATTTTATTATTTAAAGTCCAAAGAACTTCAACAAAGGATATATTATAACACCAATTAATAAACCTTAGACCTTAACACTTAACGCTAGGGACCCTGTATCTTCAATTATACAAACTGTTCTTCTTACATCTCGCATTAATGTTTGGATAGATTCTAAACCAATTTTTTTTGAATATCCTCTGTTGTAATTGTTGCTCTTTCGAGCTTCTCAATCATTGTGATATACCTTTTTAGGTAATACGGCCCAAAAAGTTTCAGTTGGCCTTGCCTGTGGGACAGTTGGAAGATTGTCGATTTTAGGAACATATAGTATTCTTTGAGCTTCTAACCAGTTTAGGAGTCTTCTAGCATAGTGCGCCGATGCAAGGGCAGGCCAAAATATGTAATTATCATTAATGTGATGAACATTAATCAAATTCATTAATTTTGTCAGACAGTTGTAGATATATAATTTAGCATCAACAGCTTACACGGTCCAGATATTCCCAATTCAGTTATGGCACACCAGACCAAAACTTTATCAGAAAATTTTGCCTTTTCTTTAAATATTTTATTATCAGGTGTATTTGCAAAATTATTCGTACAGAAACCTGTTTTCCCAGAAAGCTCCGCATGACTAAATGTAAAATATTTCTGGTCGCCCTTGATTATTGTTCGGTTATTAGCAAAATGTATATGTCGTAAAGTTCGACAACAAAGAGAAATTCTGGCCAATTATGCAGCGGTATATTTGCCGTCCTTTAAACAATTTCTTGGTAAATATCGAGAAATTGTATCATTTGAAACGTTAAAACGGTAAGAGAGTTTATAGATAGACACCCCAATGGTATTATTTTTGGCACGTTCGGATACTCTATTGACTTGAACTCCAGTTAACTTGCGTGGACGGCCTATTTTTGGGAGGTTGAGGAATGGTATTCCTTTTTTGCATTCTAAATTTGTATGATATATAGTGCTTTTTGATATGTTTTGTTCACCAAAAATGTTAACATATCTCGTTTGGGCACCTATATAATCAGGTTGTAAATGGACTTACGAATATTTAGTTTGTACGACATTATATAACTGACAGACACTAATGTGAAATATCAAATAAATTAACAAGACACCGATCAACAAATTTCATCATGGCTGAGTAGATCAATTCCTTTTACTATACTACAGAGAGCATTAATATTTTCCCAAAACTTATGTAATAGGTGTTAAATCACAAGTAATACTAGTAGTAACCACTCCCCCATCAACAGTTCTGCCAATGAATTTACGTCGCAGGTTATGATGTTTGGGGCATTTGAAAATTCAATGATTCATATCATCTGTATTCGTATCACATCTACAACCAGCTGATCCGATGATTTTCAGTTTGTGTAAATGGACGTACCTAAACTCGTCTCCAGAAAGAAAAATAAGTAATTAATTAAACTTGTACCTGAAAAAATATACATAAACTTGTCCCCGGGAAGAGTAGGTCCACAAAAATAGCATCATGAATTTGTTCCCGACTTTATCGCGGTATAAACCACCCATATATTTATTTAAAATCTATAGATAAAATATTTATTTATGCAAGAAATCAAAAACCCAGTAAGTGCCATAAAACATATTTTATTAATAAAGAATGTAATTCATGCAAGCACTAATACATATTAATATTTACATTTAACGTTTATAAAAATAAGCTATGCATTTAACAAAATCAAATCTCGAAACAAATCCATTCTTATACTCATTGATTTTTCTAGCAACGCACTGCTTACGTCTACGCACGACTGGATCTCGTATTCTTGCACAATTAGATAAACTTTAAATTTTTATATAAGTCCCTGTTAGAAACTGCTTCAAAATTTCAATAATATGAAAAATTGATGGATGCGGAGAATAAAAGCTGACATTAGATTTAGCGTGGAAAGATTCGTAAGCGTTTGTTCTTCTTTCTATGCTATCGCTGAGTTCTGCCCACAAACTAGGTGGAAAAACGGCTTCTTCTGAAATATAATTGACAACCAAATAATCGGAAAAGCGTGATAAACGTTCATCTTGAGGTTGTATTTCCTAAAAATCAAAAGCATATCAATCGCGTACTTACCATGGATTTAAAAATGGTAAGCCAAATATATAGCGCAGCCACTTTCCAATTTCACTGGTTTCGTTCTTATAATAAGGAACTAGGCCCAGATTTTGAATTTTGCGGAACCATGCTTGTGCTAAATGGAATCTGCAGCCTATAACTTTGGAATCTGGAAACTCCGCTTTTATGGCATTGTGGATTACGATTTCAAGATCCGCTATGATGATTTTTGGGTTCAGATTTAAACCCAAACTATCATACTTTTTTCGCAACATGTTAAAAAGTGTTTTGTACGAATACTCATTTTTATTCGGCAGTATGCAAAATGCTAGTTGGGATATAGTACGCATTTTATAATATATGCAGTGTAAATAACTGTAGAAAATGAGATTTTCTTCCGTTATTATATAGAGTGTTGCGGATGTAATGAATGTCTTGAACGGTGATTGTACTGAAATGACCAGTATTTTCTTTTAGGGTTCAACGTTTAACACCAGCACTTACTATCTGTCTGTTTAGTTTCTTCAGATTCTTTTCATGATTATGTTGTCATTGCACACAATTAAATTTTCAGCACCCACAGTATAAACTTTTGCCTCACAAGAACGATTCGAACATCGCGAACATATTTCACCACTTTTTAAAGATTTGTGTTTGATAAATTTTACAGAGTCTACAATTAGCACTTGATATCCACGTTCACTCAAACTGACGAAGCTTTCCGTGCTTTCTCACAAATAAAAAGCACTTCATAGCCAGGAATGTTATTTCAGACTGACGAATTATAAGTATATAGTACATATGGTAGATTCTGGTAAATTTTAAATTTAGATAAATTTGAATTTAATTTGCATTTAATAGAAAGGACAACTTTGTATTTATATTTCCAAGAAAGTATAAATATCTTGTCCGGTGACAAATTAAGTTAAGGGATTAAAACACCGTAATTAGCACGGGGGCGAATTAATGTAGCAGACATTAGATAGTACCTGCTCAGGGACGAGTTTAGGGCCGCCCGTGTAAATGTACTGGAAATTATCTATTATTAAACATTAATCGAGCAATGGTACTTTTATCAGTTTTCCGAAGTATCTGTTGTCGACCAGTACTACTAATTTTGAGTATTGTACACTAGTTACAGGCGCAGTTTAAATTTTCTAATACTAGGTAATATATGTATCATTAATTAATTGACCGTTAATTGTAATACGTATTTTAGCAATTTCTGCCGGCTATCTTTACCTTTAAATCGATGCAAAAACTCACAAATTGAGATGTTTAAATTCGAGAAAGTAACGGCTAACGTCAGACAGAGTGGACACTTTTTTTTCCTTTTTGATTTAAGTTTGACAAATATGGATTCAAAAGAATTACTTAGAAGAATAGGTTATGCTCCATCTGTAGGCCTCGGATCGTTAAGCAATAAGTTATTGACATTTGTGTTTGGTCGGGTGTGTATTCCAATCCCGGCATTTATTAGCTATATGGCCAACTTTCTTACACTTAAAACATTTAAGTTCGTCATTATTGAGAAAAATACAAAAAACATTTTGTTTCAGGTAATTTGTCATGAGCTTTTAGCGCGATATACATTTGCCTTCTAAAACTAAGGACATGAGCATATTTGCAACTAGATACCCCAGCCTTTAGAAAACTAATTGGAGAAACAACATTTAGACCAAGTCGTCTAAACCCTTGTTAAACAGTCTCGTGGGGTAACCAAGGAGATACATTTGAAAGTATATGACGGAAGTTACTACCTTACGCGCAGAAACAAACTGCCCGTTCAAAATGGTACCACCGTGTTTACTCATAAATTCATGCACTACGTCTGTAAAGTAGTTTGTGCGCTGGAGTTTGGCACATATTTTTTGACCCAGAGGTTGTAAGTCTGTGGGGAGACTTATACAGGATGGCCTAAAATGACCGAAGTGGTTTGAGTTCATTATAACTTCTTATTTAAGACATAATTATTAAATTTTTTTTATTTTAAATACAGTATTGTATGCAATGGAGAATATTTTTAATTTAATTATGAAAAATTATATGGTAAGTGGTGGCCATTTTCTGCTTCGCATATTCGTGCTCTTTCCAAAACATTTTCCATAACCTTTCGCAAAACTTCAGGTGTTATGTTGTTGATTTCTTCGCGTATATTATTTTTTTAATTGCTGTATGGTTCGAGGCTTATTAATATAGACTTTTCCTTTCAAATAACCCCAAAGGAAACAGTCTGAAGCGGTTAAATCCGGTTAACGCGGAGGCCAATTAAAATCGCTTGTACGGGAAATAATTCGTTCACCAAAGATGTCGCGTAAAAGAGCCATTGTGTCCCTCGCAGTGCGCACTGTGGCTCCATCCTGTTGGAACCATACTTGCGGATGGTTTTCCACGGCTGGACTTAAAAAATTTTCCAACATTGTCCGATATCTAACACCAGTGATGGAAACGGCGACACCGTGTTCATTTTCAAAAAAATATGGGCCAATTATCCTTTCCGACGTAACACTGCACCAAACGGTACACTTAAGTGGGTGTAATTCTCGCTGTTGAACTACTCTTGGATTTTCCGTAGCCCATATCCTGCAGTTTTGCCTATTAACGAACCCATTTAATTGGAAATGGGCTTCGTCGCTCATAATTAAATTATGAATAAAATCATGATTTTCTTCTGCTTTTTGACGAAAATAAATTGCATAATCAAGTCGTTGCTGGTAATCTGTCGGTTTCAATTGTTGGACAAGCTGAATTTTGTATGGAAACATTCTTATTGTATGCAAAATTCTCTGCAGCGACCCTCTTGAGAGGCCAAGTTGTGTCGAACGTCTCCTGGTTGATGTTTCTCAATCTTCCCGAATACTCTCCTGTACCAGTTCAATATTGTCATCCGTGTGCACCGTTTGTCGTCTGCCGGCACCAGGAAGTTTCCTTATTGCCCCTTGTTCACGAAAATTTGCAACCAGACGGTTTATTGTTGACTCTGAGGGTCCAACCCGCACATTAAAATAACGACGACATGCACGCTGAGTCAAAACAATGGATCGTTGATTTGAGAACTAAAGTTCAACGATTTTGGTACGTTGTTCAATTGTGTACTGTTCCATTTAAAATTCCCCAAGTCTTCTTTACAAAATACTGAAAACAAAAAACAAAAAAAATTATAATAAAAAAAGTTATAAGGAATTAAAACCCCTTCGGTCATTTTGGGCCACCCTGTACAAATATAGCACACGTTCAGTATATACAAGGTTTAATTTTTGTTATAATAACTGTGCTGGCGATTGAACATTTGTTTATTATTTAGTATACAGTATGTGATGTTGCTTGTTTCATATGTAACGAAGAAATCAACCTTTTTTTACTAACTTCCTATCAAGTAAAATCGGTCGTTCACTTGTTAGGGGTGCGCACTTTCTCTAAGAATTAGCAGAAAGTGCTATACTGACATGTTTCTAGATAAAGGGTAATTTTTCGAACAAATAAAAATATAAAATTTACAGACACATGTTTCCAAAAAATGTATTTCTTTGTGCCGTCGAGGGTTAAAATATATTGGCATTAGTTGAGTTATATGAATCTTCAGGGTAGAAAGCCCATTAATGGTAAATAAAAAATGGCAAAATTCCTAAGAAATATGGAACAAATGTCCTCAAATATTAAAAAGTTTTAACACGTAAATTTGGTACACAGAAGTAAAATAATATTTTCAATCAAAGTCGCTTTTACTTGATGGAAATTCATAATTAATGAAATAAAAATGAAAAAGCAATATTTTCACTTTATTGAGGTAAAATCTCATTACAATTGCTTCGACACACAGTGTCTTCCTCGGATGGTGTTGTATTGCAAACTAAACCTAAAGTATATTGACAAATTTAAGCTTAAATGAATTATTAGAATGAAAAAAATAGTTATACTCAGAAGGATGGTTTAATAATAGGCATTTCCTATTCAAGATGTAAACTTTATTACACCAAAGGGACCAAAGTTTACCGACTACAAACATAAAATCAGGAAAACCAAAATAAATAAAAGAATCCGTTGTAAAATAGGCCTAATAAAGGAGAACTTCCGAAATCTACATGATTATTGACTAAGGGGTCTGTATTTTTATAATTAAAAATTGCCCTAATAATTTAAGAGTTAAGTTTTCCTCCATATATAAACGCTGCAATATTTATTGACTACAATTCATGCGAGATGCGATTTGGTTAATAATTAGCTTCTTTCAATTTTTGCACAACTTGAAATTGGGATGAAAAGTCCTTATGTAGGATTCGACATATCGACGGTTCACTGATATTCAATGCTAATGCATGTTTAATCGCAGAACGTTTTGCACTACCTGTTATGTTTATTACACCAAAGGGACCAAAGTTTACCGACTACAAACATAAAATCAGGAAAACCAAAATAAATAAAAGAATCCGTTGTAAAATAGGCCTAATAAAGGAGAACTTCCGAAATCTACATGATTATTGACTAAGGGGTCTGTATTTTTATAATTAAAAATTGCCCTAATAATTTAAGAGTTAAGTTTTCTTCCATATATAAACGCTGCAATATTTATTGACTACAATTCATGCGAGATGCGATTTGGTTAATAATTAGCTTCTTTCAATTTTTGCACAACTTTAAATTGGGATGAAAAGTCCTTATGTAGGATTCGACATATCGACGGTTCACTGATATTCAATGCTAATGCATGTTTAATCGCAGAACGTTTTGCACTACCTGTTATGGCAACATTTATATCATTTATATCATCATTTGATTTATATCAACATTTTCGGGCGTTCTAATACTTTTTACTGCTCTTTTATGTTTTAACTTTAAAGTAGATCCAGTTTTTTCAAACTTTTGTATCCACAAATTAATTGCGTGAATAGATGGAATCCGTGCATGGCGCGGAATATTGAACTGATTGCGAAATAACTTTGTCGCGCTTGTCGCGGAGTCACCATTTTTATAAAACGATTTAACACAGTAGGCACAATGAGCACCAGACCACTGTTCTGTGTTTACTAAATGGCGTTAAATGATTGACAATTTATCATTAACTTCAGCGCCCTCACCCAAATGTCAAATGAATAAGAAGAGTTTTTAAATTTTCCCGTTTCACTGACGAATCCTGTACTTAGCGGCAACAAAGTCATAGTTCGCGTGCACTGACGAGAACTAAGACGAATTCGAAACACGTGCCTGTGCGTAGAAGAAATCAATGGGTAATGTATGATGTCTATATCTACACTTTCCCTTTTACACTCCATGTTAGTTAACAATCGATATGCTATCTTTTACATGATATATTTATTATGTTTCTGCCTTGGTTTATGCTGAACGTTTACTGTTGTGCTAATGAGGCAGGAAATAATGAAGGAAGTGTAAAGCGCAATTTATAAAAAGTTTCTTAATTTCAATGTTAAAAAATAAGAAAATTATTTTAAGCACACATTCAATAAAACTCATTTAACAAAGGTAATAATTTTTATAAATCTTTTGATGCGGTTTATTAAAGAACACATAGAAAAAGATTTATGAACTTTGTTCATTAAACGAGGGATAGAATTTATGTTTGCTTTTATGAAGCTAGATGTCGTCAGCGAACAGCTTATATAAGAAATATCACACAACTTTCGTTTAGTTTCTAACTTTTCCAAGATTGTCGAATATTTGATGTTTAATTTAAGCACTTTAGCCTGTTATAGCATGTAGTCGTACTTTAAAGTATGTATCCTTTTGAATTTTATTATTTTTCATTCTGTTTAATACTTAATCGATTTTATCGAATCCAAAAGAAAATATACATAGTTTCGTATTATTGACATTTTTTTAATAAAATTTTCTGGAAATGATTATTTTTCAGATAGTTGAGCTTTCCTTACATTCATTTTTTCAATAGGTATTCGTTTCTTCTGTGCTTTATGATAGGAAACATATTTTCTTAGTTATAAAAACGACGTAGACTCCAAGTGATAGAAAAGTAATTTAGTGTTATTAAGAATATTTTTCACTTTTTGTCGTTAATAGATGAGGTTTAGAAGCAATGTTTTAGACATTTGAACGTGTGTCAAATGCCGAAAGCTTTGCTCCTAGAAATTCTCTGATTAAATAATTGAAATAAATATGTTGTAATAATTTTACTATTACAAGCACGGGCTTTTCACGTTTCTGGTTTCGGCTGCTGTGTGCTAATAATAATGAAATTTTTCTATAATAAAATAATTACTGATGCTGGTGAAGTATCATCAAAGGTCCAGGACGTGTATGATAATGGTTAAAGAATAATATGAATTGAACAATACAGATTACCTTCTAGTTGCGGTGATGCAAGGGCACGTGCATCATGGCCGGTACTTGACCAGTACGGTGAGTAAGATGTTTATCTTACGAGGGTTCTAAAGAGAGGACCGAGAATTTGTGTAGATAGAAAGGAAAAGGCTTTTTTGTTTATGACCCCTAAATCGAAGAGAGGGTCGATATTGTCGACATCTTGAATAATAATTAATAAGAAGCGCGACCTGAAGAGGTGTTCTATCGATGGCATAAATATTATTAAAATATCCCTTGTGAAACAAGCTTCCAAATGATATGAAACACAACATATAAAAGAAGATGTACATAATTAAATTAAACAACTTAAGTTTAACATCGAAGTGTATATAGAATTCCACAGTGAAAGTTATGGTTGTAAGCAGGTAAGGGCAGCTGCCAAGGGTCTAGCGTAGCGCGATAACGAAAGAAAGACTTTCTACTTGCAAACGAATATGTACAGAAAAATGTCTAAGTTAAGATTAGTATTATAATATTTTGAAATGAGAGATATTTTCTGAAGGAATATTATTTAAAAATAAATTAAAATATTCTTATATATGCGAAGAGTAACATATTTCACTAATTGACTTGTTTCAAAATTATAGCTGTAAATATAAGGATCCTTCAAGTGAGTTTGTTAGGATAGATCATCATGTATTGCCGCGTAAACTTCGCTGCATTGGATTCAGTACATCTGGTCAGAAATTCACACAATCTTATTTGATAGATAGAGTGAATTATGTATATTGTAATGGGTTTTAAATCAAATGAATTTAGCTCAATATAGAACGTTCCTCAGGTGTCAAACCTAGGCCCGTTATTGTTGGTATTGTATATCGATGATCTTCTTAGGAATCTTGTTTTAACCTATACGGACGATGTAAAAATTTATTCAGCGGGTTCCTCGACTTAAGATCAAAAATTAATGAATTAATTCAACAGAACATTAACATATTAACTTATAAAAACATACATATATATATATATATATATATATATATATATATATATCTTCTTCTTCTTCTGTTTTGTGTTGGACACCAGCACGTCCAGGAACTTGAGTACACTACTAACATATATATATATATATATATATATATATATATAAATACAATAATATTTGGCTTACGGACTGTTTACATTAAAATTCATATACTCTTTCTCAATATTTCGTAATTATTAATGACTTCATTAGGAGAAACTATAAAATTGCAATATACACTTTATTCTTATACTAAAATATTCAAAAAAGAAAACTAAAAGAAACAGCTAAAGTTAACCGTTGGAAGTCTTATTAATTAATTTACAATAATTGTAACTAGTACCTCACAAATAAAACATGCACCTTACATTTTTCATACAACAACTAAAACTGTAATATTTAAGCTTAACTTTTGCCACCCGTATGTCTCCATAATATGTATGTGAAAACAAATCTATCCTAATATCTACGTTGAGTCCGTATTCGGTTGTAAAAAATGGGGTAGTAATGAGTCTATGTATAACAATCTATTTATATACATTTTGTTTTTTAACTAAAATAAATTCCCTGGTTACAGTGTTATGCACAAGACATTAAGAATATTAAAAATGATTACTTATTCTCTGTTTAATAAATGTGAATAAATTACACTTAAACTATTGGTGTTGGTGCTTTTTTCTTTCTGAATGTGAGTTAAATTTCGGAAGCGTTTGAAATTTAAACAAATTTATTTGTTTGCGGTTTTTGACAATACGTTACAATATAGATTAAAACTAGATTACACGTCAGGATTATTAGCGATCTGTGTCGCGTACAGTCACACTAATAAGAATAACTCTTACAACTAATGCATTGCCCATCTTTATATATTAAATATTATCTTATCTTACTCCACGTGTATCCGGCTAAATAAATGAAATTGCAGAGTCGACGTCTGGTAATTACTGAATGGTTCTATTATGTCTGCACATATAACTCCTTCCGCCTTACTTGCGAGATTATCCTTAAAAAGGTAAATCTTGCATTCTTATATTATCGGCATCTGTTTGTTTTTTAACCTTTTGTTTAGTCCTTATCTTTTCATACAATTTGAACAAAAGAATTGCAAGTATTAATAGTATTAATATGAATGTAATTATGTAAACTAAAGAACTACTTGCTTTATGTGAGATAGTAATTTTCCTTAACATTTCCTTTCGATTATTAATTCTATCTGAAAGATTTAAAAAACTTACTTCAGTTACATTTATTGTTTTAATTTGATTATGATTCTCACTGTATTGCATTAAATTTAGTTTCATATTAATTGTTCATTTATAATTTTTTATAATTTGGTTTTTAACATGAAATTCACAATTATTAAGGTTATTAATCAAATAAATTCCTTTTATTAATTTAATATCAATTTGTTCATTGCATTTTTGAATTAATTTATTTTCTGTAGGACTAAGAAATTTCATATTATTTTCAATATCTCTTACTTCAAAATCTTGAATAGTGAAAGATTGATAAATACAATTTTTATAATTATTATCGATTTGTAAAATATGAACTTCACATAATGAATTATTTGAAATATAAAATTCTGAATAATGATTACATAAGAATGTTTGTTTTGATATTCGAGGACAAATTTGATTTGACATGATATACTTATTGTATTTTATGCCAACGTATTTAATTTTAGGAGCAATTTGTTTAAAAGTATTATATCCTTCGTAAATGGGCAGAGCATTTAACATAAAATATTGAAATGCTTCATTACTTACAATAGGTATTAACAATATAAATGAGGCCATTATTTGCAAAACTCGCCATTTGCTCGAAAGCGTTTTTTGAGAAATCAAAAAAAAACGTTTGACAGCTTAGTAGTGCTGTTTCGCAAAATAAAGTGATTTATAAATTTGGCTTAAAATTTTTAGGAGTGGAATTGAGAACTTTGCAGCCTAAAATATTATATATATAAGCTTTGTTTAAAAAAATTAAAATATATTGCAAATAGCCAGTTTTGCAAATAATTATCTAGTATAAAAAACAATTTAGGTAAATACCAAACTCAAAGAATTTATTTATGGCAACATACAGGTTCCATTAATGATATTTTAAAGGAAATAAATATAGAACTAATAACAAAACGAAATAAACTCAAAAGACTTACAAACTGAAACGAGACAGCAGTCAGTCTAGGCATTTTCTAATCCATCAGCGGTTTCTTCCGGTACAGCAGAATCTTTCTGCAAGTGTTCGATATAGAAACGTAATTCAGGAAGGCTTCTCCAGTTATCTCCGTAATGTTTGGAAAGGATACTATTAATCGTTCCTTTATCCCCCTTTAGTGTTGTTCCCAGAGATATTTTCTCAGGAGCCATTGAAGAAAGAGAAATTTTTTTTTTACAAATGCTTTTGGGGTTTCCTACGTCAAGGGAGTAATTGGGTTCACCTTGAACTATAACATGTTTGTTTTTTTTGTAAAAAATAAACCGCTTTGCCTTATTAAATTGAAAGCGCCATGAGCCAGGGAGCTTAATGACTCGCTTGGTCGTTGTTTTCCAATCATACACATCCCAATCGATACCGATTTTTCGAATAGTAGAATGCTTCCTGATTATATCATCGTAGCTCCTAAGTTCCACGATAACAGGTTTTTTTCTTATGTCTTTTTCTATAAGGCCGAAGATGCGATCAGGCGGAATAAAGGAATGACCGACGATCGGAAAAATCAAGTGAATTTGTTTAATATGTTTCGGAGATTCTTCTAGAAGCCAGTAAGAAAGCATTGCCTTCGTATTCGTATTCTTGTTTTGTCGGCTGCAACCATCAGCGAACAAACGTACTGTTTCTATGTCGAGATCAAAATCAAAATTTTTTAGAGCATGTTGCACAGCCGATGCTATTGTATTAGAATCTTTTCGGGAGTCGATTTCCGTCCACAAGTAAGAAAATACATTTCTTGGGCTTAGTTTAGCTTTGGAAGTTCCAGCGACAATTGTAAAATTATAATAATTTATTTGCTGGCTGAAATAAGCCGCTTGATCAGGCAGTCTAGGTAAAGCCAAGTTTTTTTGGCAGTCAAAAGAAAAGTAGGCTGTGTTAGGCTTAGTATTTTTAAGTAGTCTGAAAAAACTCTTTGCTTTTGCAATATGAACACGATGCTCCGTGATTAACTTTTGCCGAATATCTACAGAAGTTGCTACTTTTAACTGCTCCTTTGTTCTCAAGCAAGTGGAGCAACAAAAAGTCATCGGAGTTCCAAACGCAATGTTGTAGTTAGCATTCACATACTTTCTAAAATAAGAAAGTTTCACATGCATAGGCTGAGGCACTCTTTGTAGATAATGGTCAAAAAGTTTCTTAAAATTCAAGTCACATGGCAAATACACCCTCACGCTTGTCTTGCTTCTACAGTAATGAGACTCTGCACACGTAAGGGATTCTATAAATTTTTTGATGCAGTTCCTTTTCTCATCATTCTTTGGACCCACTCTGTTGCCACCTCTACGTTCTTTTGGTAGCTCCCCTCTGACAACAAAATTTCTTACTACCCTTTGTATACGGTCCTTATTTACTTTCGTGATGCCTACAAACGTTTTAGCACATACTCTAATTAAATGGCTCTTACTCAAACGTACGTGGTATTTTATCGATACTGCAGCATGATTACATTTCCCTCTGTTCGGTTTTTGTCCTTTGCGACAAGCCAAAATGAGAAGGTCTTGTTTAATTTTATCTTTTGACTGATAAAAGTAGGCATGAAAATCTTTAATTTGTTTCATTGTAAGTGTGGTATAATCATACGGCAATCCGGGTCGTCCATTATGACCACAAGTAGGAAAGGCTGGCAGTGCTTTGGGTTTATATCTGTAACAACAAAACTCCGGATTAGACATTTTGTGTGTACTACCCCTAACCAGTGTTTAAAAAACCGCAAAAAACAAATGAAACTTCATAAGAAATCAAACGATTGCAGCACAATTTTAAAATCATAGAATCATCATCAAGATAATGTACTTACCTAGCAATCTTATCAACATTCCTTTTATATTGTTCTGGCTGCGGAACCTTTTTGCGTCCTTGCGGGAGTGCAAAAATTTATTGATATCTCTGACTCACCTACAGCTCAAACGAATGAAACGATAAAGAGAAAAAAGATACTCAGTGTGTCCTTCAAAGTTAGTTCGCAAAAGCAAAATTATATGTGCTAATTGCGTAAATAATATGTATGAATACAGTGTAAGAATACACTACCTGTAATTCTCATCTGCACACAATTTTTTTTATAATAAAGCTATGTTTGTTTTTTGTGAAATTATCTCTTAAATGTAGCTTTATTTCAATAAATTTGTGTTGTCGCATTTAATAATGAGTTTTAGTAGGTGGGCTTGTGAGGCCCGCATTATGCAAAAGTAGATATTGTACCAGATATGCATCCTAGGGTTAAGTTTTCGAACTACAGTCTAAACCAGGTTTCTTCAGATTTCCATATTTATTTAAAACCATCTGAGAGAATCAAGTTTTATCAATGAAAGAATTTACTACAGAACTGATAGAGGCATAGACACAATAATTCATTTCGCGATGAGCCAAGCGTTTGAAGATACTTGGTAACTATATATTAAAAGTAAATAGGGTAGTAAAATAAAGTTTTTCTAATAATCTTTGCTGGTTGTTTTTTATCATTATGCGGGCACTACCTTTCAAACGCCTTTGATATATTTTTGCTGATGATATAACTGCTGCACTTAATGGAACACAGTAAATTCTCAGTCTAGCGTAGTTGTAAAAGTTCGAAAAGGATTATATCCAAAGCGGAAAATTGTACAGCTTAAAGAATGTTAAGAACCGAAAGTCGTACAAACTAAACAACACCTTTATAAGAAATAAACTAGTGAGTAGCAAAATCCAAAATCTTTATGTACACCAAATATCTAGATTTTCATCTTGCGGTTTTTAAGGAAAACAATTTGCCACAGATTGTCTGACAAACAACAACCTTAAACAATACGCAAACAAAGAGGTAAACAATCTATGAAGTTTAGAGTACCGTTCAAGAGCGATTACAGGATGGATTAGTATGCACTTCGACGCTTTGCAGACAAGAGTCACTCGACTATTGCATCGCTTCCGTTTACGTCTCTATCACTATCAATCTACTCAACATCTACATCCGAGGAATGCTGCGATGAGATTGTCGTTACCGATTACTATTAAACAAACTCTTAACCGAGGAAGTAATATTTGTACGTAACGGCGGTTCTGTAATTTATTTTTTTAGTCCACGGATTGACGTAAATTAAAGGAGTTGGTTCTGAATAATAAAGCTTAATTACATCAGCACCATCTCTTAGCAACACTTTAAATGATAAATAGATAAACACAAACTTAAATTATTAATTGGCATGAAATTTTAATGAATTTTGAAGGCCTTTGAAATATATTAATAGGAGGTGGCTTACAATCCACTACATTACATTACATTTTCCATATCGCTTTATAAAATTTTCCAGTACTTTAATGTTATCCGTTTCACCATCAATTAAATTGGTAATGATAAAAGATGAGAAATATTAAGTAAATGTAAAAGTAAATATTTCAGTCAATATTTTAATTTATTTTGTCAGCAACGTCTATAACAAAATAATTTGAAACATACATGAGTGGGTAAAAACCACACCAATTTGTATAATACAAAAGTATTTTTAATAATATAAAATATTATTAAAAATGGGGTGTGAAGAACACAATACAAGTTATATATTTGTGAATGTATCTCCTCTCCAGAGACGCAGATACGTATTTCACCTTTCTACAAGATCGTCGGTACGCCCCTGCTGGAGAAGAGATACATTCAACCAAACATAACTACCTTGCTATCAACCAGAAATTATTAAGACAGAGCGTGAAAGAATATTCAGGGGCGTACCGACGATCCTGAAGAAAGGTGAAATACGTATCTGCGTCTCTGGAGAGGAGATACATTCACAAATATATAACTTGTATTGTGTTCTTCACACCTCATTTTTAATAATATTTTATATTATTAAAAATACTTTTGTATTATACAATTTGGTGTGGTTTTTACCCACTCATGTATGTTTCAAATTATTTTGTTATATACGCATTCGGTTCGCCCGACAAGTAGTGAAGACACGATAATACAGTTTTTTTATAGATATGGTTGTTACCGTCTATAGAAACACGTTGTTTAGTTCGGCAGTTATTATGTAGACAGCGCTGAATATTCTTTCACGCTCTGTCTTAATAATTTCTTGTTGATAGCAAGGTAGTTATGTTTGGTTGAATGTATCTCTTCTCCAGCAGGGGCGTACCGACGATCCTGTAGAAAGGTGAAATACGTATCTGCGTCTCTGGAGAGGAGATACATTCACAAATATATAACTTGTATTGTGTTCTTCACACCTAATTTTTAATAATATTTTATATTATTAAAAATACTTTTGTATTATACAATTTGGTGTGGTTTTTACCCACTCATGTATGTTTCAAATTATTTTGTTATATACGCATTCGGTTCGCCCGACAAGTAGTGAAGACACGATAATACAGTTTTTTTATAGATATGGTTGTTACCGTCTATAGAAACACGTTGTTTAGTTCGGCAGTTATTATGTAGACAGCGCTGAATATTCTTTCACGCTCTGTCTTAATAATTTCTGGTTGATAGCAAGGTAGTTATGTTTGGTTGAATGTATCTCTTCTCCAGCAGGGGCGTACCGACGATCCTGTAGAAAGGTGAAATACGTATCTGCGTCTCTGGAGAGGAGATACATTCACAAATATATAACTTGTATTGTGTTCTTCACACCTCATTTTTAATAATATTTTATATTATTAAAAATGCTTTTGTATTATACAAATTGGTGTGGTTTTTACCCACTCATGTATGTTTCAAATTATTTTGTTATATACGCATTCGGTTCGCCCGACAAGTAGTGAAGACACGATAATACAGTTTTTTTTATAGATATGGTTGCTACCGTCTATAGAAACACGTTGCTTAGTTCGGCAGTTATTATGTAGACAGCGCTGAATATTCCTTCACGCTCTGTCTTAATAATTTCTGGTTGATAGCAAGGTAGTTATGTTTGGTTGAATGTATCTCTTCTCCAGCAGGGGCGTACCGACGATCCTGTAGAAAGGTGAAATACGTATCTGCGTCTCTGGAGAGGAGATACATTCACAAATATATAACTTGTATTGTGTTCTTCACACCTCATTTTTAATAATATTTTATATTTTTAAAAATACTTTTGTATTATACAAATTGGTGTGGTTTTTACCCACTCATGTATGTTTCAAATTATTTTGTTATATACGCATTCGGTTCGCCCGACAAGTAGTGAAGACACGATAATACAGTTTTTTATAGATATGGTTGTTACCGTCTATAGAAACACGTTGCTTAGTTCGGCAGTTATTATGTAGACAGCGCTGAATATTCTTTCACGCTCTGTCTTAATAATTTCTGGTTGATAGCAAGGTAGTTATGTTTGGTTGAATGTATCTCTTCTCCAGCAGGGGCGTACCGACGATCCTGTAGAAAGGTGAAATACGTATCTGCGTCTCTGGAGAGGAGATACATTCACAAATATATAACTTGTATTGTGTTCTTCACACCTCATTTTTAATAATATTTTATATTATTAAAAATACTTTTGTATTATACAAATTGGTGTGGTTTTTACCCACTCATGTATGTTTCAAATTATTTTGTTATATACGCATTCGGTTCGCCCGACAAGTAGTCAAGACACGATAATACAGTTTTTTATAGATATGGTTGTTACCGTCTATAGAAACACGTTGCTTAGTTCGGCAGTTATTATGTAGACAGCGCTGAATATTCTTTCACGCTCTGCCTTAATAATTTCTGGTTGATAGCAAGGTAGTTATGTTTGGTTGAATGTATCTCTTCTCCAGCAGGGGCGTACAGACGATCCTGTAGAAAGGTGAAATACGTATCTGCGTCTCTGGAGAGGAGATACATTCACAAATATATAACTTGTATTTTGTTCTTCACACCCCATTTTTAATAATATTTTATATTATTAAAAAACTTTTGTATTATACAAATTGGTGTGGTTTTTACCCACTCATGTATGTTTCAAATTATTTTGTTATATACGCATTCGGTTCGCCCGACAAGTAGTGAAGACACGATAATACAGTTTTTTATAGATATGGTTGTTACCGTCTATAGAAACACGTTGCTTAGTTCGGCAGTTATTATGTAGACAGCGCTGAATATTCTTTCACGCTCTGTCTTAATAATTTCTGGTTGATAGCAAGGTAGTTATGTTTGGTTGAATGTATATCTTCTCCAGCAGGGGCGTGCCGACGATCCTGTAGAAAGGTGAAATACGTATCTGCGTCTCTGGAGAGGAGATACATTCACAAATATATAACTTGTATTGTGTTCTTCACACCCCATTTTTAATAATATTTTATATTATTAAAAATGCTTTTGTATTATACAAATTGGTGTGGTTTTTACCCACTCTTGTATGTTTCAAATTATTTTGTTATATACGCATTCGGTTCGCCCGACAAGTAGTGAAGACACGATAATACAGTTTTTTATAGATATGGTTGTTACCGTCTATAGAAACACGTTGCTTAGTTCGGCAGTTATTATGTAGACAGCGCTGAATATTCTTTCACGCTCTGCCTTAATAATTTCTGGTTGATAGCAAGGTAGTTATGTTTGGTTGAATGTATCTCTTCTCCAGCAGGGGCGTACAGACGATCCTGTAGAAAGGTGAAATACGTATCTGCGTCTCTGGAGAGGAGATACATTCACAAATATATAACTTGTATTTTGTTCTTCACACCCCATTTTTAATAATATTTTATATTATTAAAAAACTTTTGTATTATACAAATTGGTGTGGTTTTTACCCACTCATGTATGTTTCAAATTATTTTGTTATATACGCATTCGGTTCGCCCGACAAGTAGTGAAGACACGATAATACAGTTTTTTATAGATATGGTTGTTACCGTCTATAGAAACACGTTGCTTAGTTCGGCAGTTATTATGTAGACAGCGCTGAATATTCTTTCACGCTCTGTCTTAATAATTTCTGGTTGATAGCAAGGTAGTTATGTTTGGTTGAATGTATCTCTTCTCCAGCAGGGGCGTGCCGACGATCCTGTAGAAAGGTGAAATACGTATCTGCGTCTCTGGAGAGGAGATACATTCACAAATATATAACTTGTATTGTGTTCTTCACACCCCATTTTTAATAATATTTTATATTATTAAAAATACTTCTGCAACATCTCATTATTATTATATTATTAATATTTTAAAGGCATGTCTCTAATATTACATTCTGGTCTGAAAACCAATGAATAATATAGGATTATTTCAGTCTTTACTTGATGAAATTCCATTATAACTATTATCGGGATAAAATAAAACAAATTTTAATGAATTTCACTACTTTTTACTTTACAAAGTTACGATCGTTGTGGACGAATGGGTAGTTTTTATTACTTAAATGTCTATGATCAAAAACTTTCACAAAAATATTGAACTGCAGTTTATACAATACAGTTCATAAAGTGATAAAACTAGAGTCTACATTAGGTTAAAGAGAAACATTTAAAAAAAAAAAACAATAAATAACAGTGTTGATAATCAGATAAATTAATTGAGTAACGGTTTTTTATATACTAGCTCCTTATATACTTATATCCAAAAGAATGCGACACAATTGTTCGACAGTCCTCCGGAAAATTATTTCCATTTCTGTTCTCAGAAGTAAAAACACCATTTAGGTCATTGACTTTGAAGATGGGAGCAGTCTCTAGTGTACTATTCCACATGTATATTTTACGAAAGTGCATTCCGGAAACTAAGTTATCACACGTGGTACGTTTCCCCCAAATTTGGTCCTGTAATTTAAAGTAATTCATTTCGAAGAGATTATCGTATTTAAAATATTTTAACAGTCCTCGTTCTTTAATAAAATTCACTCACCGTTCCACATCATTCCATGGAACTGTAAAATTAAATGCTAATAAAGTAGATTGAGAATTATGAGCAATAAAACGGTGCTAGGACGAGAGAAAGCTCATATAATTTAA
Organism: Melolontha melolontha; assembly: GCA_935421215.2. NCBI lineage: Eukaryota > Metazoa > Arthropoda > Insecta > Coleoptera > Scarabaeidae > Melolontha > Melolontha melolontha. The sequence continues at coordinate 98,335,798 of OW285241.1, forward strand.
CGATAATAGGAAAATTGAGGTTCTTATAACGTTAATGCTTTTCTCAAACCATGGCCAGCCGACATATAACTGCTGCAAGGTGAAGCAGGACCAAGAGCAGGCGAAAAAACACTGACGTAGATGCTTTTTTTACAACTACACTAAACCCTTATCAATTTCTATTAATACAAAGACGTGGGTCTCGAGGAAGTATAAGAGCAAATATTTTTTCCGAAAGTGGAATAGAAACCTTGAGGAGATTTTCTTTTTATATTCTATGCTGTTTTTCTTTTAACCCCGGCCGTTTCATATTTATTGCCTTAAATATTTTTCGGTCCCGCGTTCATGTTTGACTTTGCTGTATTACTCCTCTTTCCGGAAGAATAAGAATTTTAATAAAAATAAATATATACATGAAATTTTTTTTGAAGTGCGCCTCAAGTGATATAAGCGCAGTAACTTTTAATATAACATATACGTGAAGAACGACTGAACGGGAAAAAGAAAAGATAAACGAATTTCACAGTGAATTAGTTTCAATTTGGAGATAATCTTATGTTAAAGAAATTATTAATAGAAGAATTTGGTAATCATCGTTTAAATACAAAACGCATACAATCAGAAACAATGACGCCGTTTTGAGGGAAGACATTGATTCCGAATTAATAAATTAATCTTTCGTTCGCACAAATTTCTTCAAAAATTAAAGATAAAAATTATTACAATAATACAGGGGTGCTCAGATTTTTACGGATTGCGATCTACCGCAAAACATTTAGGTAACAAGATGGACACGTACGACTACTCACTATTAGGAGTAGCCTGTTACAATTAAATAAAAAACAGATTTATGAAAATGATTTATTGCAATTAGTTATAATCAGAGAGCAGATTCGAACGATTGATGATTTATAACCCATAGGCGTCTGCCTTATATTCGCAATAGTTTTGTTTCTGTAAGCAGTCCGTGAGTTTCGAACAATTGGATACGTGTAGCAAGCTGCATAAGTGGCACATACCAATACATGCATTTAACATGTATCTGCCAATGCACAACAGAGCGAATGTAATAAACGGTTTGGTAACCGGCAGCAACTACTGCTGAAACAAAAGTAATGCTGACAAGCGAACGCGTATTGAATTTTGAATAAAAATAATTTACAAAGAACAAAACTCTAATCTATGTATTTTCTGTGAAACATTGAAAGTGTAAAACATTGCTATGAACAACTCAAATTTCTTCAAGGTGTTCCTGTGTTAAATTAGTTCTTTTATATGTTAAAACGTCTTTAAAAATTGAAAATTACAGTTCCACATCACGATTGGTGATGAGTGCGTGACTAAAATGTTGCAAAAGTTCACCATACTTCGAATGTATAGATTTTTCAATCGGCTTTGTGCAGAATTGATATAATATATTCAAATCTGAATTTCTGCTAAATATGGCATCAACTTTTTGTCTCACCTTTGAGAAATATCTTTTTAAATGATGAAACTAACTGATCAACATTTGGAAAATGACCCCTCCTCTATTCACATACACTGCGTAGTGCATGTGCTGCACAGTTAATGTGTAGCATGTTAGGATAAGATTGCTTTAACCACTTCCCTGTTTTAAACATATAAGCTGCGGTATCAGTCAAAAATAATAGCACCTTGTCTTTATAGTTGTTATTCGATGACAGAATATTATGAATACATTGATCAATTACTTCTGCAATTGTTTCACCATTTACGACTGGCAATATTTTAGTTGCAATTAAGTACGGTTGGTATGAAGTTGTTGGATGAAGAATGCCAACAACTACATTTAACACATATCGTCCCATTACATCCATTGTTTCGTCTGCACTTACCCAAAGATAATGACCAGAGATAGGTTGGTTCGTATTTTCTCAATGTTTCTCAAATAGCATTTTGGTAAGTGATATTCACGTAAAGTAGATTCATCTGGTATATGACGATCAGTATATTTTCTAAGAAACCTCTTAAGAACTGGATTGTTAAGCTTTTTGTATAGGATATTAGCCGCCTTGAAAGCTTCACACAGTTCTTCGTTAAAAATGTCAGGTGCAGATGGTCATATGTTATCGTGATGAATTTTTGATGGAACATGTCTCTGCACATTACACTTTTGTGGACGCCTTAGGCACTGCAATATATCTCGGTATCATTACCATTATTATTAATATGCAGCAATCTGTATGGCCTCTAATCCATCCTACCATTGTTGCCCTACTAGAATTCTCTATAGTTAATTAAAACAAAGAGAAATACTAAGAGCAAAAAGAAATGGACTAAAAAGAAGAAACGAAAACTACTCCAAAAATAAGGTAGTAAATTAAACCTAATATTTATAAAAAAATATAGGATAAATATACAATATAAAACGGATTTTTTAAAATACTAAAAGTTGTAACCAAATAACACTGAAAGAAACGAAACAAGAAAAAATCCCTTATAGAAGAGAATAGAAAATATAGTATCTCAAGAACAAAAAATACGTATGTGTATATATATGTATAACAGCATGTAAACACGAGAATACACTTTGGAAATTAGCGGATATATTTTTTTAAGCGATTAGTTCAAGAAGTGTAACGAAATAATATATAAATGTATATTCCGCCTTACACGCCACTGTTAAATTGAATTTATGATGGAATAGACACAATGTACTATTCATAACAATGGAAATAAAAACACCTGCATACTATACCTGACCCGCCACAACATTTTATCGGGGCAATTGGTCCTTCAATCGCTCCAGTTCTGTTCTCTGCTTATAATATATAAATACAAAGTATACACCCCTGCGATAATACATACGGATTAGGCAAATATACGTATCCATTCGAATATCTTTGATATGGCTGCTTAGATTTTAATAATACTTTCCACAATTAATTAAAGGCAAATTGGAGATTCGCTGAGTATATTTATATTTTGTAATGGTGTTCTGCCTCGGAATGGCAATTAACACGAATTAATTTCGACTAATTAATTAATTATTAATTTCCGTCAAAATTGGCGTACCCCGGTTGTATATGCAACCTTACCTGCTCACCTGAAGCTTCAACTTTTCTTTACAGGCGGCGGTAATGAGCTTGTCAAATAAACATCAAATTTTGATCATGGCACAAAAACCATCGATGCAATTAATAACTCTTAATTCGACATTAATCAAAACCAAATATTTGGATAATCTCTCCTCGGTTAAGGATTATAAGTGGTTTCATTAATAGTCGTGTTTGTGACTGTGTTTGTTAGTTATTTAGTCTAATTTGTGCCTGTGATCCAAGTTGAAAAAAAAGAACAAGAAATGTTGAAACATAAGATATTTATTAAACATTCGATGAACACATAAAAAAACACTTCAAATAACCTTGGTACACATTTTACACTTTACATACGTTCCGATTACGAATACACTCAAACAAAATAGTAGCATAGAAAATACAGTACATTAAAAAAAGAAACAAAAGTACTGAATTTTGCATTAACGGGCCGCTGCAAATAAACTTGGAAAAGAAATGGTCGGCACATGTAGAAATTAAACAAAATATATACAAAAGAAAGTAACTTAGATCAGTCGTTCTAAATACAAAAACTTCAGCTCAACAGCTGACCATCCTTCGTGAATTTCATTTTCAATAAATATTCTGCCAAATGAGTTACTCTGGTGAACGTCCTTCGGGCCTTTGGGGATTTATTTATTCGGATACTGAAGGAATAGAAGAAACTAGGGGGTGCAAAAAAATAAATGACGTTACCGTGGACAGGTGTAGCATTTGGGAATTGAAGTACGAAGGCTTCGCGCTTCACCAACTGGACGTCTCCCGTTTCGTCTTCGATTGTCATGTCCGCAGTCGAACGTACGCACTCGGATATGCGGAATAGCACGTCGCTCGATGGGCATCAACGGCGGGGACCTGTTTTGAAAATAAACGAGGAAAAGACGCCAGTAAAGTAGCCGGCGAGGATTCAGGGTGAGGGACTATCTTAAGCTCAATTAGATGTCGATATGAAGGCCGGCAGGTAACCAATGTCTTTATCAGCAAAAGGGGGGCCTTTATTTTTCGCCACCAAGTCAACTATCTCCTAGACATCCTTCTCTTGTTCACTTTGAAACTGTTGTCGGTCATTCGGAGTAGCAATACCCAGTCTTTCAATTATGTCGAATTCTACATCTATTTTCGGCAGACGTAGATGGCTCACTTGTATTTCTTGCGCGTAGAGATCGGTAAAATATAGTCCTTTGGAAGTTTCCTGATCGGTGTTCCATTGAAAAAGTTGTTAAATCACAAATGTGCAAAAGTAAAGATCTAACAACTCTGATCGATATTGCAAGTTCAACAGAATATTTCTGATGCCGAGGTAGTTAAATATAATTGCCCCCAATTGTACAGTTTGGACTAATTACCTTGTTCAGCCCCCTCCCTTTCTTTTTTCCAAGAATTATCCTAAGTTGTGCAATGGGACTTTATTACTATCGTGAATTGAAGGATTCAATATGTTGTTTATTACTCTATTTACCCCTCCCCTCTGGTAAAAAGAATAGAAAAAAAATTAAAATTTATCCCCGGATTTATCGATTTTTATTCTTAATAATACTTTCGAATTAGCTTATTATTTTTGGAGGTTTTATTTTTTATATCGTTATTGTTATTCACGTCTATAAAATTATGTAATTGGGAATCTTACTTTCTTAGTAAAGAAAACTGGTATATTTTACACAAGAGAATTTTTGATTTTAAAGAAATATATTTTTTATTAGGTTTTATTTAGGTATTATCCGAATCGTCATTTAATGACTATAGAATTTTCTTACTATCTTAACATAATATAATTAAATTTAATACAATAATTAATTTTAAATATAAAATTTTTAAATTCATTAAAAAAAATACTTCCATTTTCGTCTTACACTTTACTAAGTTTAGTCAATTTTGTATCCGATCTTTTCTGAAGAATAACGTTTAAAAATGATATCTAGACAACAATCATTACAGGATAATAATACATAATTTATAATGAATATATACTTAACCCTTAACTGTGCTGGTGAAATAAGCTAACACTTATCTGCTGGTGGGGTCCGTCCGAACCCCAATTTCCAGTTGATAAAAACAAAAAATGTTTACATTGCTTATTTATTTTTTTAAAGAAATACAACAAACAGTAATATTTATAAGCGATTAAACGTTATTAAAACATATATTGCAAACTAAACTGGTGTGATCTGGGCAAATGTGTTTGCTGCATTTTTTGCATACACTCTTAACCTTTCGGTCTTTGTCCCTGGAGCAGAGATCGCATCGCTTTTTTCGTGTTGGCTCATTGTTCGTAAAGGTTGTAGGTAGCTCTTTGCCCAACTGCTTGCAAATTATTGTTTGCAGTTCACGCGGTAATCGGCTGAGATTTCTTCGTTGCATATGCGCAGTAATGAGGCTTTTTCCGAGGCTTACCAGCAAATGTCGCCTTTTAAATGTTTCTTCTCGCCCACAGTTCAATACTACCATACTATTTACACCTGCTATATTTATCATAGCGTAAAAAATTACCATGGGCCAACGCCTGGTACGTCTAGCTACTGAATAATTGGCGCATAACTGATCTAATACATCAACGCCAACTTTGCTCCTATTATAATCATTGATCATATCAGGTTTTCCATTTTCAGTGCTTATTTTTTGATCGTGGTGCATGGTAGATATCAATGACACCGATCGGTTTTTTTAGGCACATATGAAGCTATTGTTATATCATTGTTATGTCCAAATATCGTAGAACCCACTTGTCTCCTTCTGTTAGGCTTAAACTCAAGTGGTAATTGCGGTTTGTTGATTCTTATAGTTCCTAAAAGGGTCAAGCCTTGTTCTCTCAGTTTGTTACATAACTCGACTGACGCGAACCAATTATCAGTTGTGACATTCCGATTTGTGTTTTGTATGGGAGGTATGAGCTTTAGGACGTCGCGGGTTGGTACAGATACTTTATCTATTGATACTGTATTTTCCTTGCCAGTATAAACAAATGCATTACACAGGTAGAAAGTACGTGCATCGCAGAGGCACATAATTTTTAGACCATACTTCGCCGGTTTCTTGGGCATGTAATTTTAAATGAACATCTGCCTCGAAATGGTACCAACATCTCATTGATGGTGAGATATTCTCCTGGAGTATATAAAGATTCACAATTCGCAATAAAAATATCCCAACATTCCTGTATTGCAGCCAATTTATTATGCTCTTTTCTTTGATCTCTTGTAAGTGCATCATCAAATCGCAAACATGACAAAATAAACAGAAAACGAGTTACACTCATTGTAGCCCGAAAAACATCCCGACCAGTTCCATCATTGGCAAATAAAGCAGATATATCCTCGTGATTAGATTTCATAACACCTGATAGATATAAAAGACCAAGGAAAGCGTTCAATCATATCCAATTCAGCTGTGTACGATGGCCGAGGTACTTGAAATTGCTCATGTCTGTTCCTTATTTTCACATTTGTATGCAACAAGATGGTCTCTAGCATATTATCAGTAAAAAATAACTTCCAGACTGCTGTAATGTCATTTTTATCGATATTTTTGGCTCTCCCTTTGGGGCCTGGTAGATGTATAATCAGATTGTGAGTGCGAGTACGTGAACGACTTTTACATGCCTTCTGCCATTTAAAATTTTTATCCTTACCATAAAATTCATTACTATCATCGGAATCGTTATCAAAATGGCTTTCATCGCCATCTGAAGAAGCTTCTGAATTTGTTTCATGATCGCTAGCTTGAAATTCGTTTTCATCAGCTGCGCTTTCTTCATCGGAATAAAAATTTGGATCATTCGCTATTTAATTAAATTCTGATTCAGTCAAAGGTCTACTCCACTCATTCATTGACATGGTAAAATTGACAAAAATACACTAAAAATAATGCATTATATAGTTAGGTTTTTGAAGAGCTAATAATAATTTCACTGTACACTTACGTGTTGGTGGGGTCTTTAAAGATTCGAGGTCTTATAATTTTCAAAATAATTTAGCTGTTGACTTTACAGCTACACACGTCTCTTATAACTAACCTAATTTAAGATTACGTTGACCCACAACGCCATCTGCTTAATACTCTAAAGAATGCTAACAGAAAACTATACCGCCAGGTCCGCGCGGACCCCACTAGCACAGTTAAGGGTTAATTATAAATTTGAACTTAACTAACAGAAAGGAAAATTAAAAAAAAACACTATATTTTATACAATATTAAACCATCTAACACCAACAACAGAAGCAGTGTAATCTGAAAACAATAAAATCAGCCATAACTAATGCGAACAAAATTTGGTTATATTAAGAATAAAATAAATCAATCATAAATTCTTACGTTCAAAACATAAACGAAACAAAAAAATGCGCAAAGTAAAAGAGCATTAGAATGCACATGCCCACAACGCTCGAACTATGCGGTTAAATCAAATTAAATATGAGAACGTGGCAAATAATGCAGGGAATATAGAAATGACAAGGAAAGGAGATCACGAAAGACATCTAATAAAAATACATACAAAAGTACGAGTACATCATTGCAAGATAGAACACGAAAATATAGAAAATTTCCGGAAGTTAAAAAGGAGATAAATTTTGCTCTCGTAACACACAAATGATCAAAAAAAGACTTCATGTAAACAAAATAACTTCAGATAGTGAAAGAAAAGGCAAATTTTCTTACAATAAGCGGATAGATACAAGAATCAAATCGAAAGAAAAGAAAAAAATTGAAATTAGAGATAAAATAAGCATGGTGTGAAAACAGTTCTGAGAAGCAATAACTAACCGATATAAAAGGAGAATCCGCGGCAGAAACGGACAATAATTCATTATTCTTTCTGTGATTTATTCGATTCTGTCGACGTTAGCATTTTGCTACCTACGGCGCCTAGGCGCAGCGAAGAAGATGGCTGAAAACGCGTGCTGTAAATTTATTAATTCTCAATATGAAGTTGATTATTCTCGATTTGAAGTTGGTTATTCTCAATTTGAAGTTGGTTATTCTCAATTTGATGTTAATTATACTTAACTTGAAGTTGGAAAGGTATAGTCATGTTTCCATCGTTACTATTCCCACTTCCTTGTCGTGGTTTATCAACTGTTGTAACAATCTCATTCCTAAATCGCTCTTGGACATATTTTTTCTTTATATTTTTTGCTGCTTTTTGTTCAATAGTTAAAACAGCTGGTTTCGCTAATGAAAACATTTAACCGTACAATACGTGAATCCATAGATATCCTAAAGCATTCCAAAAATCTCAGTCGTGATGCCGAATATCCTCTATACAATACCTGATAAACTCTTCTATTTAAACAACCCAACCTTAACAGTGACGCTCTAGTGACTGGAAATAGGTCCTGTATAACCCTCTCTCAAACCAAGAGACATTCAGTTTAAATGTAGCAATATTAACAGGGACAGAACTGAGGATGTCCCTTGCAAGTGTGGACGGGACGTTAGCAAAGGTGGAAGAAGCAATTTTTAGACCGCAATTTCAGCCCTGAATTCAAGAAGAATTTGGAAGTTTTCCCTTCAAACGAAAAACATATATCACATCCAATAAATAAAGTGAATATTTTGTATTATTCAGGATCGCGTAGCCGATAAGACGAATTATTACAAGTCTGTACTTTAAAATTTCCGTTAGCGCGGCATTGTTTTGTAAATAGAACGAACATCAAAGAATGTTTGTATTTTAAGATGATTTCCATTTTGCAGAAGAGTAAATTTATTCTCGAAAATTTCATGTTCAATTAAAACTAAAGCGAATGTAAGGCGTTTTACATCTTTTACCACAGTCCTGTTTGGAGTTACTGGCATTAAATCTAATCACGTTGTTAGTTACGAGTGCTTCGTTATTTTCATCCCCAACTTTTGGCGTTAAATGCAATTTTGTAAGCGTAGATTTAGAGACGCTTTTAATGATAATGGTAGAAATTATGCGAGTAAGTCGGCTGATGGAACTGCGAAAGCGTGAGTAAAATAAAATATAGTAAAATGTTACGGTTACTTTTTTCCCGTTCTGAAAAGTCGAATACGATGTCAGTATGGCAGACTTTTACCAAACTTTCAAGAATTAATAGTAATACAATAGTAAGCAATGTTTTCTTGAACAAATCTCAATTTAACTACTTCACATCAAGTTTTACACGTTTCGAAACATTTGGCGTCCTAATTGAGATAGATAAAAAGAGAAAAAACTTTATCATTATGCAGAGCGACGCATATGAAAGTTAAGCTAATGTGCTAACATACCTGAAATAGAGTTTAGGAATATTAAAATTCCATAATTTAGTAAAAGTTGTTTCAAATAATTTATTTTGCACGAATATACGCTGCAGTATTGTTTCGCCAAACTTTGGCTACATCAAGTGTTGATAACTGAATAATGTTTACAAAATGATATACAGCCTCGCATATGTATTCCTACAACAGTGTACGGTTATTACAAGTGGGGGTTTTAATACCAATTTTGAAATCTAGTAGTAATTTAATTCTGTTTGTTCATTTAGTGTCAGACCTATTTTAACTATATCTATTAGTTTCCAAACCTTCAATAAATTAAATCTTTTGCCTTTATCCTGTACAAGTAAGATTTTGAAGTATTTGTTAACTTTTTGGTTTAGTTCTAAGCAATGATTAGCGAATGTTATTTTTTTATTATTGTAGCTTTTTTCATGTTCCTTAATCCTCTGTTCAAAGGTACATCGTATTTGGGAAGTAAGACTTTGTTGCATTCACGTGTTAACATGTAGACCGCTGTTTGCCTTTCTTTCTATTTTATTTTTGTCTTTCCTAATGTAATGAGTTATCCATTTCGTGTGTTCAAAACCGTAGGGCTGTCATTTGACAGCTGTCAAATATTTATGTCAAACAAAACCTGAAATTTTGAGTTGAATGTTTGTCATTTACGAAAATGCATCAAATAGTAACAGAAAAAGGCGTTAAAATTGTTAAAACATACAAAAGTGGGGATTTAAATGTAGTCACGTTTCGCGCAATTATAAATGACTTTGGCCGTCATAATTAATAATAATAATAATAATAATAATAATAATAATAATAATAATAATAATAATAATAATAATAATAATAATAATGCCTTTATTTTCCCAAACAATACATTTTCATATATCGAACAATATGGGTTAGAGAAAAGAAATTATAATAATAATACAGAAACCGGTGATAATAGAATAAACAAATAACAGGAATAAAAATTAAAATCAAAGTATTAAAATTAAATAATCAAGAAAGAAGTTGGGAAAACCTTAAGGGGCAGTTCAGCAAAATAACAATGTTATTAGCTGCTCTTCCACTGAACCCTTACTTTAATAACAATGAAGAACATTCCCCTAATTCTAATTAAATGCCTAGTAAACTAACCTAACCTAATCTAATTCTGTGTGTGATGCCAAATGAAAATGAAAGAAGTATATATCAAAGATACAAATCATGTAACAAATATATATATAATACAACCGCATAAGCAACTTAAAACAAAAGATGCCTAAGTACATTCGCTTGTAGTAAAGAATTTATTGATGCAGAATGAGGTGATTGTACATTAAACGCCTAAACGTCGCAACATTTTTCGTTTTTAGTTCACCCGGCACAGAGTTATATAATAAATAGATATTATAAGAGAACGATCGTTCAAACAATGCCGTCCTATGAGCAGGCGGTGTAATAAGACTCTTATTTCTTATATTGATGTTGTGGACATTCGTTCTGAAAGTAATCCTATCCAAAAGGTAGGGTGGTTTTCTGTGATACAATATTTTATGATAAAGATTAAGCGAATGCAGAGCTACTCTCCCACGCAAGTTTAACCAATTCAAATCCTTTAGTTTATGTGAAACATGCTCATATTTTCTTATGCCAAAAATATATCTTATACAAGCATTCTGCACCGTCTATACCCTACCAGCCTCCACAAAATCCAAACATGGACCATAAACAACCAAACAGTAATTGAAAAGTGACAGGACCAGTGTCTGACACAAGGACGCCTTTAATTTGTTAGTAAATATCGAACGATGCGGATACAGAGATTTAAGTTGATAGTACGCCCTTCCTATAACATTAGACACATGTGCTCTATATCTAAATGTGTTATCCATAATTAGCCTAAGATTCCTCACCTCCCTAACAACAGGTATATTTTCATCTGAGATTCGTACTGCAACTTGCTGCACACACCTCTCAACCTCCAACAAACCCCCAAACAAAATCGCGCTACTCTTGCTAGGGTTAAGATACAAAGAATGACGCGTCGGGAAAGTATTAATATTATCTAAGTCAGAATTAATTTTATGTAAGGCAGACTGGATATCTGCCGACAGAAACGAGTGATAAATTTGCGTATCATCCGCATACATTTGCACATTCGAGAATTTTACACATTCTGGCAGTAAGTGTGTATAAACGCAGAATAAGAGCGACCCCTGAATCGAGCCCTGAGGCACGCCACGATTAAGTGGTAGAGGCCGCGAAACACTGCTACCCAGACGAACAGTCTGCGATCGTCCCTGCAAGTAAGACTTCAGCATCTCCACAGCTGATGCATCGCAACCCAAATAATGCAGTGTAGACAGCAAAATCTCATGAGTGACGGTATCAAATGCCTTGCTGAAATCCAACAAGACAAGCAAAGTTAATTCGCCTTTATCGCGAGCTTGCAGTATATCATCGGTTACCCTTAACAATGCCGTAGCACAGCTGTGACCGCGCGTAAATCCCGACTGACTGTTAGGCATAAGATTGTTTAAATCGAGATGTTCGCGTAATTGTTCGCACAGAATTCTCTCGAATACCTTACTCAATGCTGGGAGAATACTAATCGGTCGCAAATCTTTAAAATCTGCGGGCGCGTTCATTTTTGGTAGAGGAAGTACAATAGCAGATTTCCATTGGGAAGGAACAATACTACACTCGATGCAGCAATTAATTATATGTGTAATGTACGGAAGAGCGCACGGGACAATCAATTTGAGCATATGAATGCCAATTCCATCCTCTCCCACAGCTTTACTTTTAATGTTCAATAAATGATGCAGGACAGTATTACAGTCAACCGTATGGAATCGTAATGTATCGCGAACATTGGCATGAGTGGAGGTCAAATAAAAATCACACGTTTCGTTTAAATTTGCAGAGGCAACAGCGGGGACAGCATTAATGAAATAGTGATTGATATCATCAGCATTAGCTAGATGTGATGGAATTTCATGGCGCTTTTTAGGTAATATATGTAGGTTTCTGAGTTCATGCCAAACGCTTCTTCCGCCATTATTTTTATGCAGAAATTCGAAATATCCTCTCTGTTCACTACGAATCGCCGAAGTCGTTACGTTGCGCAACTGCTTATAATAATTCCAATGCGTCCCCAACCGTGTTCGTCTAAACCTTGCCTTTGCTCTATCCCGCATTCGTTGCATCAGTTTAATGGTATCAGTCAACCATGGTTTTCTGATTTTAGTTATTCTAATTGTTTTAGTTGGAGCATGATAATATGTTCAAAATTGCTTGATTCAAGAAGCTTATTTTATCATATAACTCCATTCTAAATATCAAATTAAAAGGGATATTACGCAGATCATTATTAAAACCAACATGGTCAAAATTAGAGAAATCTCTGAATGTATAATAAAGCAGTTTAGCTGGAGGATACACACACTCTACACGGCAATAAACAAGATCATGATCTGAAAAGTCAACAGCCCTAACGCCCGACGCGCGCACAGTTAGGCCACTAGAAACAATAATAACATCTAATAAAGTAGCTGAAGTTCGAGTAACACGAGTAGGCTCCGCTATTAATTGGGTCATACCCAAGGATTCAAGGGCAATAGTTAATCTGTTGGCACCGCTACATTCGCTATTTAGCATATCAATATTGACGTCACCCAAACAAAGAACATAATCGGAATCAAAATTCCGTTGAAGTAATTGTTCCTCTATCTCGTCTACAAAAGCAAGTGTATTGAGTGTAGGCGGTCTGTAAAATCTTCCAAAACTAAACCGTCTACGGCCGTCAAAGGCCTGAATCCACACCTGCTCAAAAGTAACACTCAAAGAATCCAAGAAGCAGCAGTCCACAACATCCCGCACATAAATCCCAACTCCACCGCCACCCTATCCCTACGAACAAAATTATAACCTTCTAACTTAATCATGCTGTCACTAATTTCGGGTAACAACCACGTTTCAGACAAACAAAGTACATGAATAGTCCCCTCTGTAAGTATATCAAACACCTCGCCTAATTTAGGATACAATGAGCGAACGTTCAAATGCCCAACATTTAGTTAACGAGACATATTCCTTAATAACCCAAGTCAATCATCCCATTCATAACAGTCAACAAAGCACAATTAATTATTCCATTAAGGACATACTGTATACTACGAATGACACCCAAAAAAGTTTACTTTAAAAATCGCAAGAAATATTTGCTATCCAGAAATAATAGTAATAAAAAAAAAATCTCTTATCGATAAAAAATATACAAATACACAAAATATATATATTTCAAGACGTTGTTTTAAGACGGTTCGCTATGTATTCCAGCTGTCGTGCCCCACCGATCATGGATATCTTTGAAAGATTTAATATGAAATATCGTGTTACCTGACTTACAGAAAATCTTGCAATCATTTGTCCAATACGTATTAGGCGGAACATGTGTAGATAATTTTTTCATCAAAGACAAACGATACGACGTCAGATCTTCTTTTAATATGGTCTTTGTTCCTTTTAATTTGCTTTTATTTTTAAATATTTTCTGCTTCACAGTTCTTTTTGCGAAACGGACAATAATGGGTCTGACACCACCTTCTCTTCCTTTAAGCCGGTGAATAACGTCTATATCAGACGACAGAATATCAATATTTAATTTATTCTTACATATGTCTGTAAACACTTTAGAAACATCCTCATTCGGTTGTTCTTTCACACCAAACACACACAAATTATTTATTCTTGAGTACTGTTCGAGCTGCTCCATCTTATTATTAACTACTTCTAATTCAGTTTTAAGTTGTCTACCTCTTGGCTAAGTGCATTGATTTTCGTATTTATAATCGATGATAAATTCTCACCAACCTTTTCACAAAATTTGACGAGAAACTTATCAGATTCAATCAATTTATCCAATATTTTTTGTGCAAGAGATTCCTCGACGCTCTCATCCGTGATATTACCTGGTCTGTTCCTCAGTGTATAACGGTCTGTCATTTTACCAATATATAATTAGAAAGGTATAAAAGTATAGGAGCACTCTAGGACACGTCTAACCACGACAAGCACACATCACAGAATCGCAGGATAATTGTCCTACTGCGTAAGCAATTGGCAAGATAGTGAAAAAATTTGAAGAAACGGATCGTGTTAGACATTTAGAGGCATGTGTATCATCGTATGTTACGCCGTAATTTCCGTTCCATAAGTCCCGGTATCTTAATTTATCTGCGAATCATCTTTTAAATACGTTCAATGGGTACTTATATCGCTATCTGTACGTAAAATTTGGTAAATGTATCCCCGCCCCTATCGTTTTATATGCAAGCGGTAATTGAGAGAGAAGAGTGCAATCCTTGGTGGTGATAAGTCAACTATCGTAAGACCTATCGTATTTCTTAATCGTCTAGGCGGAACATGTCGAAAAAAAGGGAAAATATTTTAATTGAGAACAGCCAATTCTGACGTAGAAACTTGAAAAGTTTGGATTGAATAAATTAAACCAAACTGGGTTTAACGTACGGCCTTGCTTATTCCGATCTACGGAGATAAATAAGCTCGTTGACGGAGATTTCATACATGTACTGCAGCCTTGAACATCTGGGACAAGCTCGAGGTTAATTACCTAATTAATTGGACACACAAAGCCAAACACAAAATAGCGAGTCGTGGCATATACTAATTTTCCATCCCAAAAGGACAGGTCGAAATTAGGAAACAAGTATCTCGTATGATTAATATTTTTTTTAATTGCGTAATCTATTTCACTTGATAATTTGTTTTGCTTTCCTAACCCGCCGTAAATGATTTTCGTAGCATTTTGAGTTTCCTTTATTGATATTAAATACTAAATTTTGTGTTATATTCATACTTAGATTTATTTTTGTACTTATTTCTTTTACGAACAACTTTTTATTGCTGCATGTGCAATCAAACGTTTTTGTCTTCATGCCCAGCTGCATGTAGTACGTTGTATGTCGACGTATTTTAAAATATAATTTTCAATTTAAAATAAAATCTTATGTAATATTTCGTAAGATATTTTATTATCGCTATATTTGTTTGCAATAAATTGGGAAGTTGATTCCGAAAGTACCTTAGGAAAAGCTACGTCGAATAAGCTTTTGTAATTGATTAATCTTTATACCAGCTTTATTTCGTTGTTGATTTGTTAAGAGAATAATAATTTTTCGAATTGGGTTTTTTCTGTAATTTTTAGCGTATGGTTTTCGTATGTTCGTATATTTAATACCTTTATATATTATATAATATACAGTAGAAATATTTACACAGTAAGAGAAAATAAATATATTTTCTTTATATTATTAATCGAAGCTTAAATTTATTACATTCATTTTTTTAATATTATACATCTTAATTTCTGTTCGTGAATATACGAATTAATTGTTTCTAGTTTTTTTTTTTGCACCTCCTTTAGAGATTTCTTTTCAGGTATCCTGTGCGTCTTGTTACTAATAGTACTTAGTAAGTATATAGCGTCTATTTTGAGTAGTTTGTGTGCGCATGCGACTAAGAACGCGCAATCCCTTTTCTCAGTTTTCAGACTGAGCTTCTGTAAACAAAATTGAGTGGCGCTACATTCTATCTTTTAAATTAGTCACTCACACTCGTCTCCATTAACTAAAGGCATAAACCGTAAATAGAAGCTCCCAGACATTGTGCGTTACAATTACTGTTTTGTTAGTTTATTCAGCATCTTCAGATACCATCGCTATGCCTGCTTCTAGCGTAGGTTACACGTAATATACGCTCTGCTTAAAATATCGTTGCGTGAGTGAACTGAGTGAGTGTAACTGAAGAGCCGAATTTGTCGATACCACGACATTCTCAGTAAATATGCCTGTCTTACGGCTCATTATGGCGAATTTTGCATCTGCATCCATCCAGCTCACCCAACAATTAAAGCTTGGGACCATCAACAACGCAGGAGATATGTCAAATGGGTCCTTGAACAACAGGCCATAAATGATGATTTTTCGAAAAAAATTCTCTTCAGCGATAAGGCACATTTCGCACTCGGTGGGTACGTAAATAAGCAAATTGTTGCATTTGGGGCTCTGAAAATCCTGATATAATTCAATAGAGGCCGTTACATCCAGAAAATATGACTTGGACGGTATATAGTTTGAGCAAGACGGTGCAACAAGTCACACAACACGACCGATTTTGGCTTTATTGCACGAGAAGTTTGCTGGCCGTCTAATTTCACGTTTTGGCGACCTCAATTGGCCACCGAGATCATGCAATTTGACGCCGTTAGAATTTTTTATTGTGGGCTACGCAAAAAACCGTGTTTATGCGAACAATCGTCTAAGTTTAGCGCATTCGAAAGACAACATTCGTCAGCTGATGGCCGAGGTACCGGTCGAAATGTTCCGAAAAGTGGTCCAAAATTACCTCAAAAGGATCGAGTGTTGCCACGAATCATGAGGTGGTCATTTGAATGATATTGTATTTCACACATAATTTTTCGATCTTGGCAGATATTGGTCCTATGTATGTGATCGAATTGATCTTTACTATTGTTTTCTACTTTCAGATAAATTGAGGAAACGGTTTGCGATTCTTGTTTTTTGCGTTAGAATTTTGTTAACTAAATTTACTATATATCCATTATTAACTGCAATATTCTATGTGTATTCTATTTAATTTTATATTAAAGTTATAATTGTTCATAAGTACATCCCGAATGGTTACCGGTATAAGTTATCGGTGCCGAACACGTCACCCTAATGAATCTCAGAGATTTTCCATAGAATTCAAGTCCGTGCTTCAAGATAGCCATTGCAAATGATAAAAGCTAACCACATCCAATTATTGCCCAAAAACCCGTGCAGTGTGAGGTCGCGCATTATCGTGCACTAGACTAAAGTTCTCACCTACGAATGGAGCAAATGGTAAGACGTGATTAGCTAAACACTCGTTGATGTACCTAACAGCCGTCATGGTACCATTTTCAATGAGAACAAGCTCAGTTTTCGCGTACAGTGAAATGCCAGCCCAAACCATTATACCGCCTCTCCTAAATGCCGTTCTTGAAATTATACAACACGTTTAAAATCGGTCACCAGACCTTCTCCGCACAGGTTCTCGTCCATATGGTGAACGCAGACAGAATCGAGATTTATTCGTGTATAATACGGAGCTCTATTCATACATTGTTCAATGTCTATTTTCACGGCCACATTGTGGATGAGCTGGGAGGAAAATGGACAAGCAGCAGGTTTTCTTAACATGAATCTCAATCCGTATTGCTTCAATTTTCGGCGAACGGTTCGTGCAGAAACTGCAGTACCGTAAACGTCTTCGACTTGGCAAGACACAATTGTTGATGGTAAACCACGATCGCGTAGTGTAGATAACCCCATAAAACGGTCTTTTCCCCAGTTTGTGGTACGAGGTCTGTCTTTTTCTGGCCTTCTTGTGTATTTCCCAGTTTGACAATGTCGCTGTACTGCCTCTTTGACGGCACTCCTCGAAATATTCAAGACGGCAGCGATGTAGCGAATACTGGTAATGCTAGGGCTACATTTTCTGCTTGCATTTTGTCAACCAATGAATGTTACTACTGACAGTTCAAATGACCTTTCAACACAACAGATAAAAGCTGAATAGAAAGCACACCAAGATATTTTGGGTTGGGTTGTATTTTTTGGGTTCATTATCTCTGTTTTTCTTTTGGCTGTATTGATCAATTAAATGTTTCATATCTTCTATAATTTCCAATTCTTGTTTCATAGATTAAATTTCATGTTTTGTGAAAAAACAAAACAAATGGAATTTTAATTATGATAACAGCCATTTACTTCAGTGTCCGGAATCTTTTGTCAACAAGAGTAAATTGGTATGCTGCTAATTTGGGAGGAATGGAATGAAAAGAGCTTGTGTATAGTTTTGTGCGTGTGTATGTGTTGTTTTATGGTATATAGAAAATTCATGTGTATCTGTTTCGTGAGATATTTTGTAAATCTAAAATATTAATTGACTTATCTGTCTCTATTTCTGTAGTAAATTTTATTTGTGATGAATATTGTTAATATAATTTTCTACAGGCTTTAATTGCCTATCTGTACCTTTAAAAAAGACCAAAATATCATCGACATTCCTACACCTAAAGCTGAAAGCAATAATTTTGTCGAGAAATGGCTCTGATATCTTTCGAAATGCAGTAGCGTCCCAGGGACATGCCTTTGGTGAGCGGAATGCTGTTGAAAATTACAAACCAACGACCCGGTACACTGGCTAGTGTCAGTGAAGACGATCTACAGTTCCTTTCGAAATGTTTACACAAGATTAGCCAGTTCTTAAATGGGACAAAGGGTGCCACCGTGTACCACATGCTTTGTTGGCATGTAAACTGTAAATCTACGCCACACGTAAATCGTAGAAAATATTATGACCCGCCAGATGAAAAGAGGAGGTGGTTTTAAGAAGGAAGCTACTCACACTTAGATAATCTTACTTCTAAATTTGTTTCTCCGTTGAAATGAGAACAATATAACAACGTAATAGATATATAAGAAAAAGTATATCGGTAACCCAATATTTCATACCCTTTAAATCATTTACAAAATAAAATAAAATAACTACAGTGAAAACAATTAATTGAGTGAACCCTGTATATAATCATGTATGTACAAAATATGTCAGCAATTTTATTTAAACCAACATGAAATATATATATTTAACTCACACTTAGATAATCTTACTTCTAAATTTGTTTCTCCGTTGAAATGAGAACAATATAACAACGTAATAGATATATAAGAAAAAGTATATCGGTAACCCAATATTGCATACGCTTTAAATCATATATATATAAACATGAAATATATATATTTAAAATTAATTACAATTCGCCTAGTCTAAAAGGCGGTATTAACAAAAAGGAACCTCAGAGATCTTATCAGCTGTACAAATGAAATTTACATAACTGCAATTAAGTAGCGATTTTAAAAATTAAATTACATGCTATTAACTGGATGCAAACGAGTGCAAACGATATAAAATACTTTTTATTGCAATCTAGTCAAATTAATTAGCAATTCGACAAATAGAAATGAAAACTATATAATTTATTTAAATAAAGATTGGCAAGCGAAAATTAAAGCAAAATAATATAATAAATTATTTAGCAAATGGAAAATTAAGATAATATGCCTTAATTAAATGACCGACAAATGAAATTTAAAGCAATATAATAGATCTATTTGAAGGTTGGATAAATGAAAATTAGACCGTTCTATTGAAGAAATAGAATACTCTTTAAAATGAGAGACAAATAATTAATTCTTGTGTTAGTAATTAATAATTTATTTAGTGAATATCACGTTTTCCTGAGACAAATGTCAAAACACGAGTATCTTTGATCGGGGAAATTTCAATACTTCGTGGCAGTACATAAGACCACTGCTCGGTCAATTTGGACAGCGCGTGGTTAATGCCTACCTCATGTATATAATACAAAAGTATTTTTAATAATATAAAATATTATTAAAAATGGGGGTGTGAAGAACACAATACAAGTTCATATATTTGTGAATGTATCTTCTCCAAAGACGCAGATACGTATTTCACATTTCTACATGATCGTCGGTGCGCCCCTGTTGGAGAAGAGACACATTCAACAAAACATAACTACCTTACTATCTACCAGAAATTATTAAGACAGAGCGTGAAAGAATATTCAGCGCTGTCTATATAATAGCCACAGACCTAGCAAGGTGTTTTTATAGTCGGTAACATACCTATCTATAAAAACTGTATTCTCGTGTCTTCACTACTTGTTCGGCGTGAACCGACTGTATATCACAACATAATTTGAAACATACTTGTGTGGGTACAACCCACCGATTTTGTATAATACAAAAGTATTTTTAATAATATAAAATATTATTAAAAATGGGGATGTGAAGAACACAATACAACCTTGTATTGTGTACTTCACACCCCCATTTTTAATAATATTTTATATTATTAAAAATACTTTTGTATTATACAAAATTGGTGGGTTGTACCCACTCAAGTATGTTTCAAATTATGTTGTCATGTATATAACTCCAGGGGCAATTTTAGTTTATGAACATAGGGACAGTTTTCCAATATATCGCAACTCCAATTTAATAAGCCTGTCTTTAGCACCTTAATGAAGAAGATACCATGAGAATTAAAGGGCGGAAAACATAACAAAGGGGTTAACAACGAAAAGAAAAGAGAACGTGACTTACCAAGAAAGTCTTCTTACGTTTCTTTCCAACTGCCGTGTAATTAAACCAACAAAATCTGTTACCGTAGTTAGGCGTCTAGATAAAGGTCACATCCACCCTAAGGGGTTATTAAATCTCAAAAATATCGCCAACGAAACTCTAAACTCACAATGAAAGATCTCGTCTATTGGACACGTGTAACTTAGTCGAAAAGCAAAAGTGAAAGTCACTTACCTTTTCCACCACTTCTTCGAAAATGCCCCTAGCGCTGTCATCGGCGAAATACGATACCAACATAGAGTAACACAAATGTATAAACAGACTGATTGCTAAAAATGTAACAACATATCTATACTAGTAAAATTGTATTTACTAAATGAGGAGTGCGTGCGTAATTCCTTTTCTATATGATTCACAAATATTTTTGCCATTACCGGGCTTAATGGATAACCATTTAGGGATGCTTTATTAGCGGCTTTAGAAAAAAGGTAATAATTGCATACCACAATGATCATGTCATTTGATATTCTCACTTTCAAATTAAAACATTACATTTAATTAGGTTATTAATATTAGCATACAGGTCTCATTAGGATTATACGTATCTTAATCATTAATTTAACTTGTTATTTGTTTATTGTTATATTGTTAAACTGGATTTTCTACATGTCCAAATTATACCCGCCGTGCATCAATTAATATAATTTAATAGCAGTGTTTGAATTGACTATCGTAACAATTTACCTAAACCATATCGTATGACGTATCAGTATTTTTTGCAAAAAGTCTTTTAAAAGTAAAGGGTTATACTTTACACCATTTATTAAATTTCAATTCCTAAGCGTCGCTTATTTGCAAGGTCGACCAACTTGCAATAAAAGCTACCCTCATACTAAAATTTTCCCTATAATATATTCACTCTCTTACGTTTCACCAATCGTAAAGAAAACAACCCGTTGATCGAAGTGCTCGTCCGAACACACAGTATTTTCTATTTTCTCTCAATATTTTTTTTATATTTAATGTTCACAAATTCATTCATTTCTTTCAGACGTAAATAATTATTATTTGTACATGTATCTTTTCTTTATTAATTTTAGTTAATGTCAAAGCTTTAATGCTTTTGTTTATTTATTAGAAAACTTTAAGGACAACGTTGATGTGTTTTTTATATTTAATGTTTCTTTCAGCTTACTACACGTTCTAGACCTTTGATGCTTGTCATTACATGCAATTAATTACTTTCATTATTGTTAGGACGCTACATCTAGCCCGAAGCAAACAATACACAAAATTAACAAAACCCACTCGAAAATATTAGCAGTCTGTAAAGGTCATATAACGCCCAGTATATCAAATCTACAGGTTATAAACGAAAAGCCATGTGGTACAGGTGGTGCCAATGGAACAAATAAAACTAAGATTCAATTAACTTAATGGATGTTTTTATAAAATTGGAGAAGCTTTTCCATAGCTTATTTCGTAATAAGTTATATAATAACTTCATACAAATTATTAGAAAAAACGTTTCAAAGAACTGAAAGTATGATGATTAAAGAATAAAAAGTTTTTAAAAATGCGAACATATATATAGAAGTGAACTTGTATATTAGAAGACACGCCAGTGTTTGGCATTTGCTGATGATTTTGTAATATTACGAAGAAATAAAGAAGAATTAAAGAACAAAACACAAATAGTCGAAGAAAAGGCGCGAAATATGGACTTGTACAAACTGAATAAAAAACAAGTATGAAGTGAATGCACAAGCAGTTTCAATTAGGTGGACTACCTAAAAACAAACGACAGAGAGAGGCATTAACAACAAGTTTGGAGAAGTGACCAAATTCACATACTTGGGATGACATTTTTAGTAAAATCAGATGTGGATTCACAAATATTAACAAGAATAATAGCAGACAGCAAAATTATACTTGCGAGTGCTTAATGGACTCTTATAAATATCAATAGTCTGTCTGGGAGAGTGAAGATGAAATAACACATAAAAACGAGGTCTATAAAAAGGTCTATAGCCTAAACATGCACATGCGGTGTATTGAGCTGGTGTATTTGCTGGTGTTAATTGTAATGGTAATATTTGCTTTTTTATTTATATTACGAATAGCGTAGTAATCACTTTTCGGTTAAATATTATCAACTATTTCTTCACTAGGTTCTTGGTTAAACGTTGTGAATATTTAATAAAGTTACAAAAAATAGTTAATATAACACTTGACTTCGAGTATATTACAGATTTATTAGGTATTTGTAACATATATTTGTACAATTCTCCTTCCAACAGACGAATGTATATAAGTGTATAAATGAATATATAACTTAACCCTTAGCTACCCGAGTCTAAATATCCAATCGTAACTACCGGGTAAGTTATATAGTTACCTATATTATTATATTATATTACACATTATATATTCTCATATTATTTAAAGTATTGTATTTAGTAGAGAATAAACGTCTGATACGAACACAGTAGTTTTATTCAAGTCTTCATACTTATAAATCTGGCGCAGTCATAATAGGTGCTTCGCAGCAAAAAGAAGATTTCATCACTTTTTGTGTTAGTTCCAACTATTCAGTGAAACAAGAAGAAACCGTTCCATCGAGGAAATTTTAAGAAGACGCAAAATAAAAACGTAAGTCGTTTTATCCCTATTCTTTATTAATTCCTTACTCACTGACTATAGAAGTCAAGTCCTTCTTATTGGACAAGTCTATTATTTAGATAAAATTGATGAACAATACATTAGAAAATTTAATCGAAAAAATTAATAATTTAAGCTTAAACAATTCAACAACAGTGTCTGAGATTAATTATAGTTTATTTAGAATCCAATTAGATACAATACCGACATTCGACGGCAAGGAACATAAAATAAATTTATTTCTTAGGGCTTGCGATTCAATCACTCAAGCTTAATGCAAACCAATGTAATGAAATTAAAATTATATTATTTCAAACAATTTTAACAAAATTAAAAGATAGAGCTGAACAATTAATTTGTTCACGAAACGAATTAAATACATGGTCTTTAGTCAGACAGGCTATATTAGACTATTTTGACGACAAACGGGATTTCACACAACTTGTTTCAGAATTCCAGAATTTAAAAATATTTTTTAGAGAAAATCCTATTCAATTCGGTCACAGAATACAGGAAGCACTATCAAAATTGCTCACAAAAATGTCATCACAGATACAATAACAGAAAAAACAACAAGAACAACGATTTATGCACGAACAGCTCTAGAAAATTACCTATTAAATCTACCTGATAAAATACAATTGATGGTAAAAACTCAAAACCCAGAAACACTAGAACAAGCAATAGGTTTCACACAAGACTCACTCAATTTTAAAAACAGATCTGATCAAATCAAAGAATTCAAATACCAAACTCAATATATACCACCAAAATTTAATAGACCCATACAAAATTATAGACCACATTCACAAAATAATTGGCAACCATCTAACCCATATATCAATACACAAAATATTGGTAATAAACCGCAAAATTTCGATCGCTCAATTGCATCACCCACTACACAACAAAAAACTAACCAACCTACTCCTTATCAAACATTGCCAAACATTCCACCAACACGTTTTCCTAATTCAGGAAGATTCTCAGGCAGACAACAACCTACTCCCATGAGCGGTGTTTCTACAATAAAAAATAATTTTCATGCTGAAGCAGAAACCGAACTTCTTTATAACGAAGAAAACAACTTGTGGTATGCACCAATTCATCCATATTCCCAAGAGCATCCACATATCGAACAGAACGATTCAAATGAAGAAATTGCTAACGACGAGGATTTTCAGTATTTAGCCTCGACAGACTTAACCAGCTAAAATCATTGCCATATATAAAAATTGAAGATCCACCAATTAAATTTTTAATAGATACTGGTAGTAATATATCTATGATTAGTCCTGATATCGCATTCAAATATTTTCCAAATAATATATATTCACAAAATTTAAAAATTAAAACAGCGAATGGCTCTTCTGACGTAAAACAATTTTTAGAAATACCATGCTTCAAAGAATTAAATTATAATGGTCACATAAAATTCGCATTATTTAAATTTCACACTTTTTATGACGGAATTATCGGTATAGATGAATTAAGAAAAATGGAATTCAATATGGATCTCGATAATATGAAATTAGTACGTAACAACTTTTCAGTCCCGATGTTAGATATAAAACCTCAATCATTCAAACTACCACCAAAAAGCAGAATTCTAAAAAATGTTATAGTAAACTACACAAAAAGGTTGTGTTTATGTATGACAATACGTTATGCACGTATAAAGCATTTGTAGCAATATGAAACAGACATGTAAATAATTTACACATCTGTAACATGGACAATACACCACGTATTTTCAACATTTACTTCTGCTTAATACATATGTTTCTTCCATCTAGGCGTCATCAGTCAAGCTAGTGAAGCAATGTATACAAATTGATACAAATCTGTTAGACAACTGATTTGTATCTGTATTTATATTTTATTGAAATCGCCCACAAAAGATAAAGCAAGTTTCGTCCTATAAGGTGACACTATTTAATAAGTGACATCTTACGGACGAAAGGGACTATGTGCGGAAGGCGACCTTTCGTTCGAATAGCTATGCTATTACTGGAAACGAAAAAATACGTATGTCGGTGTAGTCCATTAACAACGAACCAGATGGCGGTAAATATACAAAAAGGTTGTGTTTATGTATGACAATACGTTATGCACGTATAAAGCATTTGTTACAATAAGAAACAGATATGTAAATAATTTACATATCTGTTACAGATATGTAAATTATTTACATGTCTGTTTCATATTGTAAGAGTAAACTACATTGACGGTAATGTTTTTTGACCAATGACCAAAGTTAACGGAAACGTAAGAATTCAATCTGCATTATTAAAGGTAAAACACGGAGAAGCTTTAACAGAATTGGTAAATTCAAGTAATCAAGAACAAGAAATATTTATTGACAAAATTAATGTAGAACCAATTCAAAATTTTTTTATTTTAAAACCAGAAATACAAATTATTGAACATCTAAACAATTTAAACAATTTAATTCGAATCGAGCATTTAATACCGAAGATAGAGGAAAAAGAATTAAAATTTGTAAACAATATTTAGACATATTTAAAAAAGAAAACGACCACCTATCATTTAATTCAGAAGTCAAACATCAATTCGCCTCAAAGACGAAAAACCGATTTTTTTGAAAGCCCGACATTTTCCTCATTCAACAAAAGAAGAAATCTCAAAACACATCGAACAATTATTAGAAAATGACATAATAAAGCCATCACAAAGCCAATGGGGTTCACCAGTTCATTTGGTAATTAAAAAACTTGACGCTTCAGGAAAAAAGAAAACAAGAAGTCATAGACTACAGAGCCCTTAATGAAAAAACTATTGACGACCAATATCCTTTACCTAATATCGAAGACATACTCGATAAGTTAGGTAGATGTCAGTATTTTTCCACATTAGACTTAGCATCAGGCTACCATAAAATTCAAATGCATGAAGACAGCACAGAAAAGACCGTTCGGATTAAAAAACGCCCCCGCCACCTTCCAACGAATCAAGGACGATGTTTGCGAGGTTTAATAAACACATTCTGCTTAGTATACCTTGACCATATAATTATCTTTTCACTCTCCTTAGAAGAACACACAAGTCATTTAAAAAGGGTTTTTGAACGTTTAAGACAACATAACTTAAAACTACAACTAGATAAGTGCGAATTCTTACGAAAAGAAACAGAATATTTAGGCCACATAATAACCCCTGAGGGTATCAAACCAAATAAAAAAAAAATACAAATTATAAAACAGTTTCCCATCCCAAAAAATACCAAGGAAATTAAATCCTTCTTAGGTTTATTAGGGTATTACAGGAAATTCATTGAAAATTTTGCAAAAATTACTAAGCCTATGACTAAATGTCTAAAAAAAGGTGGTAAAATCATACATAACGATGAGTTCATAAACGCACATAACACCACTATTCACAACCAATCTGTCCAGCTTCAGTCGGTTAATTTTCAAGATGAGACTGCTTTTCCCTCAAGGTTCCAATCGGAAAACGTGGTTTTTCTTTTTTAAAAATTTATAATGCGCCAGTAAAAGAGTATTGACAAATGTTATAATTATGTCTTTGAGTTACTTAAGAGCACAAAAGAAAAAAAGTAAAATTCAAAAACACACACAGCAAACTTTAAATGAAACTTTAATACAAAAATTAAAAAAATATCTTTATGAAGTATAAAGATTAATATTGCGTCATCAAACAATATTATTAAGGTAAAAATATCGCATGGAAGTGACAGCTGCATGCGATAAAAGCTTCCTTTATGACAGCCGATCAAAATTAAAACTAATAAATTAAAAAAAGATGCTTTTTAATTTCTGCGAAAAGAAATAAAAATAAACAAACTGATATGACAGCCCGAAACAAACTTTAACGCATGTGCAAACCACATGAAAAAATATGCCCTTGATATCCCAAGCGTATAAAATTTTATCGCTACAGAAATTTTTTATATTAGAAATTTTAAAAAACGTTCTTTGTCATTTAATTCAAATAACTAAGAATAAAATATATATATCAAAATTAACTCAATGGAAAAATTCACAAATCAATACATTCAAGATAATAATAATAATGATAATAAGAATAATATAATTTACTTACGTAAAATAAAATATATATATATATATATATATATATATATATATATATATATATATATATATATATATATATATATTTTCTAGAGACATATGAGTTAGAAAGCTTATAAAATTAACAATAACGAGATCTACAAACTCGTAAATAAATATCGGTAATGAAATCAAACACCAACCACAATTAAACGAAAATCACGAAGTTACTTAACAAAGATAAAAATTTATCTTCTCATAAACACGTCTTTCTAAACTCAGAGTACATTTATGTCTCATTAGGATACAGCAAACCCGCTGGCTCCGTATAAAAAATATAGTTATAAAAATCGTACACAGCAAAGAAAAACGGCGTGCTTCAACTGCACTAGTCAAAAATATATATCAGTTCAAAATAAATGTGCATTCATAAATAATTAAACTTTGTTTTAAATGTAAATGTTTGCGGAGAAAAGTGTTTAGCAATATGTATTGATGAAACCACCGATTGAAGAGGACGTTGTCTTGCTCATTTATTTATTGGTGTATTCTTAGCGACGGGATTCTGCCAAATCTTACCTCATTGCTTCTAAAGAGTTAGAAAAAACAAATGCACTCGCAGCGGCCAGATTTGGTCAATGGGAACTACCAACATGTTCTCTTCTTACGCCTGTTCCTGGAGATAATTTTTTGCTCATTTTATCAGGTGCAGCACAGTACATGATAAAGGCCGGGCAAAATTTGAAAATATTTTATCCGAACTTGATTCACGTAACAGGTCTTGCTCATAGCAATAGGGTTGCTGAAGAGATTAGGAAACATTTTCCTATTGTAAATAGTTTAATTTCCAACACGAAAACATCTTCTTTAAAGTACCTATATGGGTTCAGTTCTATAAAGGAAAGTTTTCCTAACATGCCAAGCACTCCTCTTCCACTTCAACCTGTTATTACAAGATGGCGCACTTGGTTGGGAGACGCTTTTTTTATTGCGAGGATTTCTGTCAACTAAAAGATCTAATTTCAGAAATGTCTGGCGAATCCCATGCCATCACTGATGTTAAGCAATTATTCGAAAACAAAGAAATAAAACAACAACTTTCGTTTATAAAAACCAATTATTGCTTTGTTTCAAAAACAATAACATAAATTGTGGAATCTAATTTGCCATTAGTCCGAAGTGTAGAACTTGTAAAACAATCTGAGGCAACTTTTCAAAATGTCGCAGGCAAAATGTGGGAGAAAATTTTTCAAAAATTGTGACGAAGAAAATTGTGGATTTCGGTTTCTTAACCAATTTACTTTAGAAGGAACTGAATCCATTGATTTCGATCCTGTAATATTAATCAATTTGAAAAACGCCCCTATTACATAGCTTGATGTGGAAAGCTGTTTCTCCATTTATAAATTTTTATATTCAGACAGGAGAAAAATTTTTTTAATTGAGGACTTCGAGAAACATTTATTATTTCTGTGTTTGCAACTAACGACAACCTGCTTTATGTAATAAATGCATATTTAGGTTTAGTTCAGTATGCAGAAAAATTTAAATTGCTGTTTATTTTTAAGTGAATCTATAAATTTATGTATTATAAGTATTTTTTTAAATTGCATATTTCCAACATTTTTGTGCATATATTGATTAAATTATTTCCTTATTTATGCGCATATTTTTGGATTTTCTACTTGCATATTTGGGTTTTCTTAGTCATAATATATCAGATTTAAATCTGTTTAAGTCATGGCTTCTTAGGTTCAACATTAACAGAACGTCTCTAGTTTGTAAAATACCATCCCCGTAAATTGTTGATAATTATTAAAACTCATGATTACAAAGCAGTAAGAAAGAAATTGACAAAGTATCTGCATTATATGTGACTTGATAATTAGAACATACTATTCAAAAGCTATTATATTAAAATTTATTGCTTCAGGGGACATAACTGTGGGCAGTGATTCAGTGCGCAGTTTAATATGTAATTACCACAGCACCGTTTTAAAACATTTATCTCCGATACAAACTGTTTAATGCACTTTATAGTCACACAACTAAAGTAATTTTCTTTTATATTCTAGTGGTAAATAAATACATTATTATTATGTTTATAATAAATAAATCTCATGCACAATAAGCTTGTCTGTTCAAAATACAATACAATATATTCACATATAAATGCATTATTACCTGAGAGCGGCCTGAAGCGACTGAACGACCAATTACCCCGATAAAACGTTGTGGCGGTCTCAGTATGGTATACATGTTTAACAGCCCCACTATTTGCTTGCTCGATTGCATTCCTCGAGCAGGTGTTGATATTTCCGTAGTTATGTATCTGTTATCATAAATTCAATTCAACAGTGGCGTATAAGACGAATTATACATTTATATATATTATTTAGTTAGAATTCGTTGAAATAATCGTTTAAAAAATTATATCCGCTAATTTCCAAAGTGTATTCTCGTGTTTACATGCTGTTATACATGGATATATATATATATATATATATATATATATATATATATATATATATATATATGCAAATAACATAAATTATAGATCTGATACTAATGGTCTTAGTATAATTTATTTTAATATACTGGGTTTGACTGTTAGTTGACGATCTTAAATCGTTTTGTTATTTGGTCTTTATGCTGTTTTAATTTATATTGCATTATATTTTTTATTTTTCATGTTTTAACTTTTCATATATATGTTTTTTAAAAGTTCTTAAGGCTTGTTTCTATAGTTACTTTATTTTTTATATCTAATCATTTTTATATTTTGTACGTCAACTTTATTATTTTTTAACTCTACATTTTGTAAATATTTTTACTACTGTTTTATACTCTTATTTATTTTTTGTTGTTTTTCTCATTAATCTTGTAGTTACCCCAGAAGAAGCGACAAAGTGTTGCGAAATATAGGGTAATTTAATAAAGGAGTTTTTTAATTGACCGCTTACCCGAATTGAAATAAATTTTTGATATATATATATATATATATATATATATATATATATATATATATATATATATATAATCGATAAAGCCTTCTTATAACCGAAGGTGTTAAGGCGTCTAAAAAACTTTTTATTTACGAGCAAACATTGCCCAATCCCTTCTGTCTCTTGCCATTACTTCTGCATCCTTCCACTTTGTTCCCCTGGCTTCCAAGCACTCTGCCACTACACTGTTCCACTCTTTTCTCGGCCTTCCTCTAGTCCTCTTCCTGTGTCCTTGCCAGCCATATCCGTTTTGGTTGTCTCTGGTTTTCCATTCGTATTACATGTCCGAATCACTTCAGATGTTGCCTTTCAATGCTCTTTAAGATCGATTCCACTTTTAGTTCTTCCCTCACTGTTTCATTACGTATTCTATCTCTTCTTGTAATGCCTTTAAGTGCTCTCAGGAATCTCATCTCTGCCGCCTGGATTTTACTTTTTTGCTGCCTTGTTAACACCCAGCTCTCACTACCATACATTAATATTGGTTTATGTATAGTCTTTTAGACTAGGATTTTTGTCTTAGTTAATATTTCTTTCTTTCTTATAATTTGTTATTCAAAGCATAGTATGACAGTGTTGCTTTTTCTATTCTTTCATTTATTTCGGTTTCGTTCTTACCATTCTTCTGTAGATTTACGCCCAGGTATCTCATCGTCTTTACTTGCTCTATTTTTGTATTGTCCAGTGTTATTAATGCTTGCTTGTTTCCTTTCCCAATTACCATTACCTTTGTTTCATCGATGTTAATTTTTAAGTTTCAGTTTTGAAGGGCTTTGTTCCATATTGTTACGTTATCTTGCAGGTCTGTCGTGTTTCATTGCAAATATTACTAGATCATCTGCAAAGACGCAGTCAGTTATTGTCGTTATTTCCATATTTCTATAACCCACTGGTAATTGCTTCAGTTTGTGCTTTATTTCTTTTTGTACGTCATCCATCACTATGTGGAATAGTGCTGGGCTCAGTACACCACCCTATCTCAATTCTTCTTTAGCTTCAAATATCTGTGACTCTGCATTTCTCGTTTGTACATAATTCTTTGTGACCTTATACATACACTCTATATTGTTTCTCAATTTCTTATTTACACCTCTTCTTTTTAGGATTTCCCATATCGCTTTCCTTGGTACACTATCAAACGCTTTCTCTAGGTCAATAAAGGCCTTTTTTCCATTGTTTGTTTTATAGTAAATATGTGGTCTTGTACTCCTCTTCCCTTCCTAAAACCGCTTTGTGAATCTTCTACCTGTGTCTCTATTTGTATTTTTAATCTTTTTTTCCAGTATTCTTTCGTATATTTTGGCCATTATACTCATCATTGTTAATCTCCTATAGTTCTTACATTCACGGTAACCTCCTTTCTTGAAGATGGGTAATATCACTCCTATTTCCCAATCTTGTGGTATTCTCTCTTCTGTCCATATTTTGTTAAACAGTTTAGTTATAGCTTCTATGCTTTTTTTTACCCAAGTTTTTGATTATTTCTGGTGATATACAATCATGACCTGCTGCTCTTCCTGTTTTTATTTTTATGATTGCTTCTTTTACTTCTTCTATTTTTATTTCTTGGTCACCTTCGTCTGTTAATTAGGTGGTTATTTGTTCTTCTTTTTCATTATATCCTTGTACTATTTTTTCTATATTAAGCATATACTCAAAGTATTCTTTCCATCTGTTCATTATTTCTTTGTCATCTTCAAGTATTTTTCCCTCTTTTGATTTTATGTATTTGCTATTATAGTTCGTATCACTTCTGAAAGTTTTCAATACTTTATAGAATAATTTCTGGTTTCCGTGGCTATCACTTTCCATTCTTTCCCCGAATTCTTCCCATGACTTTTGTTTTGCTGCTCCCACTAGTTCTTTTACCCTTGTTCTTTGCTGTTTATACTTAGAGTAGCTTTCTTCTGTTTTCGCTTTGAGGTATTTCGCCCACACATGTTTTTTATATTTTATCGCATCTTTTATTTCGTCGCTCCACCAGCTTGTTTGTTTTTTGTTTTTATTTATTTTTATAATTCCGCACGCTTCTTTTGCAGCTTTATGTATTTTTCTTTTTATATTTGTCCATAATATTTCCACATTATTGTCACATTGTCACATTACATGCATATACAGATATTTATTTATTGTTCTTGAGATTGTATATTTTCTATTCTCCTCTATAAATGATTGTTTCTTTCAGTGTTATTTGGTTACAACTTTTAGTATTTTAAAAATCCGTATATTTATCCCATAATTTTTTATAAATTTTAAGTTTAATTTACTACCTTATTTTTGGAGTAGTTTTCGTTTCTTCTTTTTAGTCCATTTCTTTTTGCTCTTAGTATTTCTCTTTGTTTTCATTAACTATAGAGAATTCTCGTGGGCAACAATGGTAGGATGGATTAGAGGCCATACAGATTGCTGCATGTTCGATGATACCGAGATATATTGCAGTGCCTAAGGCGTCCACAAAAGTGTAATGTGCAGAGACATGTTACATTAAAAAATTCATCATGATAATATATGAGCATCTGCACCTGACATTTTTAACGAAGAATTGTGGTAAGCTTCCATGGCGGTCAATATCCAATTCAAAAAGCTTAACAATCCAGTTCTCAAGAGGTTTCTTACAAAATATACTGATCGCCATATACCAAAATGTTATTTGAGAACCGCTAAAAAATTACGAACCTACCTATCTGGGACAAGTGCAGACGAAACAACGGATGTAATAGGACGATATGTGTTAATGAGTTAACTGTATCGAAAATATTGCCAGTCGTAAATGGTGAAACAGTTGCAGATGTAATTGATCAATGTATTTATAATATTCTGTCATCGGATAACAATTATAAAGACAAGATGCTATTATTTTTGACTGATGCGGCAGTTTATTTGTTAAAAACAGGGAAGTTATTAAAGCAATCTTATCCCAATATGCTACACGTTACCTGTGCATTACATGCAGTACACAGAGTATGTGAATACATTAGGTATCATTTTCCAATAAGTTGATAAGTTAGTTTCATCATTTAAAAGATATTTCTCAAAGCACCTTCACGTAGAAAAATACTTCCAAATTTGCTGTTACCCCCAGTTCCTGTATTAACTAGGTGGGGAACATGGCTAAAAGCAGCAATCTATTCATAACACTTGGATGAATTAAGAACCTTTGTTTTTCATCTTCAAGGTGATGATACGCAAAGCATTTCTAATTGTAAACATCTGATGCATATTGAAAATTTACAAAACCAGCTAAAAAATTTATTAAAGTCAATTTCCAATGTATTACAGATACGATTACTTAGATGCAAAATCAGGATATTAACCTAAAAGAGGCGATAATTAACTTAGACACAGTTATCGATCGAATGAAAAGTATGCCTTCTGAATTTGGAAGGAAGCTGAGACAAAAAGTTGATGCCATATTTTAGCAGAAGTTCAGATTTAAATGTATTATATCAATTCTGTACAGAGTCGATTGAAAAATCTATACATGGTACACTTTTGCAACATTTTAATCACGCACCCATCACCATTTGTGATGTTTTTTCTATTTTTTCTATTTTTTAAGACGTTTTAACATCTAAAAGAACCAATTTAATAAAGGAACATCTTGAACAAATTTTAGTTGTTCATAGTAATGTTGCACACTTTCAATGTTCCATAGAAAATACATAGTTTTGAGTTTTATTCTTTGCAAATTATTTTTATTCAAGATTCGATACGCAATTCGCTTGACATCATTACTTTTGTTTCAGCAGTAGTTGCTGCTGATTACCAAACCGTTTATTACATTCGCTCTGTTGTGCATTGACAGATACATATTAACTGCATATGCAGGTATGTGCCACTTATGCAGCTACCGACACGTATCAAACTGTTCGAAACTCACGGATCGCTTACAGAAACAAACCTATTGCGAATGCAAGGCAGACGCCTAGGGGCTATGAATCGTCAATCGCTCGATTCCGCTCTCTGATTATTACAATAAAATTATACAATCCCAAGTACTTCTGCATTTCTCTTTAAGTGGATTTGTATATCTATATAATAGGCTTTTATTGTCCTACAGCAATGACTAATTCAGGACAAAATTATAAGTTAAATATATAGATACATAAAAAATAAAAAGAAGCAAGTTACATGAATTGATTAATAGAGTCAACAAATATATCACTATAATGGAAATTAACCACTCGACACAACTCGGTTGGAAAATAAAGACTATTATTATTATGTCAAATAGACAAGGTTAGATTTGAACAGACATTGTAGATAACATAGTTTGCCCAAGCTAGTTTCACATAACCTCATAAACTTAACCGAAGAACTATTAAAGCCAAGAGATAACAATTTTTGCAAGTTTTTGATGCAAATCAAGGACGAGCAAAAAATCTTATAATGCTGGCACATATATGAGGGTCACCTTTCATATTTTCACAAAATCTGGGAAGAAAACAAAATTTTTGAGAACAAACTATTTTATTGTTTTTCAAAATATTCGCCTTTATGGTCTATACACTTTTGCATGCGTACGAACCAGTTCTCAACACATTTTTTCCGCTCTGAAGGTTGTATCTCAGAAACATGGTTTTCAAAGGCTTCGACTACTTCTTGAGGTGTTGAAAATCACTGTCCACGCACTTTTTGTTTCACAGTTGGGAACAAAAAGAAATTATTCGGCGACAAATCAGGTGAATATGGACAATGAGACATTATTTCAACAGTTTACTCCTTCAAATAGTCAACTGTTAGACGTGCTGTATGGGAACTCGCATTGTCGTGATCAAGAATAATGCCACTTCTTCCTAAACATTATGTCACAAAAATCAGCTCGTTTTACTTTATCTTCCTCGAAAAGTTCTTGATCGTTTTCGGTTGTTCTTCCTGATTTCGTCTATAACTTTTGGCAAACAAATTGCTATATACCATTCGTTAACAGTTTTTCGGTCCTCTGAAGGAATTGTTGCGGTGTGTTCTGTACAGCCGAATAAACAAGCGATTATTTTATTGGAAGTGCTCCTTACACGAACAACTTTTGTGGAGTTCGGTTCGTCTTGGAACACCCATACAGTAGATTGTTGCTTGGTTTCCGGCTCATACGCATATATCCATGTTTCGTCACATGTGACAATGTTGTAAACTGATTTTGCGGTTCCTACGTCGATTTTTTTGCGCATCTCTTTACACCAATTGACACGAGCTGCTTTCTGTGCTTCGGTCGAGTTATGTGGAATCCATCTAGAATCTATTTTTTTTTACAAATAAATGTTCATGTAAAATCGAATGAATTGCAGTCTGCGATATGCCAAGAGATGCATCTACCTCACTGTAAGCCACATGTCGATCGTCTTTTATCATTTTCCGCATAGCATCGATGTTTTTTGGAATCACAACAATTTTTGGTCGACCTTTACGTGATTCATCACTCAGTGAGACACGACCATGACTAAATTCTGCAAACCAATTGTAAACTCTGTTATGGTGCTTCATTACCAAAAGTTAACCGAAGCAATATAATGCATTCTTGTGGAGTTAGGTCATATAATCGTAAAAAATCATCTAACGAAAACCTTGACGAGTAATTTCCATGATTTTACAAACTAACTGTCTTAAAACTGTCACTGTCAACAAACTACTGACGCAAGTTCTAAGCTATTGGGGGTTTCTCATTGACAAATGTCAAGCACCATCTAGTGGTCGATTGTAAAAATATAAAAGGTGTCCCCCGTATTCCATATTTTTTAAAGTTCCTCTCTGCGAGTGTATTCCTATTCATAACCTTTTCCGTAGCCTTTTCTTGCTGTCAGTATTACAGTACTTTATTTATTTTAGCTACTTGATCACTTTACAACGGTTTTATCAAGAAATAAATAAAATATAAATGTATTTTTTTGTGTGTAATGAATGCCCGTGGACAACCTTTTTTGCCCAAAAATTAGCGTAACATTTACAAAGTCTTTTCCATATACACATTCACCAAACAACCATTGTTCGTTTATTCGTAAATTAAACGACAACGAAAGAAAAAAAACAAAATACTGTCGACTTAATTAAAAACACGACCATTAATTTTAATTTTGGTCCCTTTGTCCGCTGACTTTAGTTCATTGAGTCAGGGTTAATAGGGAAGGACGATTCGATCAACGAGACCCAGATCTGTCGGAAGAATCAAAGGTTCCCTAGGGCGGTCCACACAGGCTGCCGTTGAAAAATACGGAATCAAGTACAGAGAGCAACAACATCGACATGGAAAGTCCATCCTTTCCTTTGATGCTTCCGAACAAGCATCTATTACACTTTAATAATTCAATTAAATCGCCGATGAAGTGATCATTAGTGGCTCCGTCTGGCGGCCTCCTTCAGACAGCGACATTTCGGAACTTCTGCATCTTCCATAGGAATTATAATCTAAATTTAATTCGGATGTGATTGAATGAATGCGTTCCTGAGGTGAAATGATCCGAATAAATTTGCCAGCTAATTTCCAAGATTCCGAACGCAAACTTCGACTAATTAATTAATTAATGGAAGAGCGGGGTCGGGTTATTGGGGAGATGAAAGTTCTAAAGCGTGTAAGTTATATTAATAATACGGAACCTTGTGTAGATAAGTCGATTAGTAATTTTGTAACTTCGTCAAGAAAAAGTGCCTGCCATTATATTGCACGTTATAGTTTTTTTAATATCCTGTGTGATGTTTAGCTGTAATTACTGCTTCTGTATTATTAAACATATTTATTAGATTAGTAATTTTGTAACTTCGACAAGAAAAAATTCCTGCCATTATATTGCACCTTATAGTTTTTTTAACCCTTAAGGACTGACGTACCATCTTAGCACATAGTCACGGATGTGTCGTCTGTGGAACTACCTGTTGATTTTTTAATTTTTTTCCAAAGACACTTAATGATACAATATGTAATATTGTTATATAAACTCAGTACATATCTTGCAATAATCCAAATTATTTAAAAAAATACAAAATAACAGAACACCATTTTGATAACATCATATATTATACGACGGTAGTAAATAACAAAAAAAAATCATATTTTCAAATCTAGTCAAATTTACAAAACTAAAAAAGATATGACTGTCCTTTCAATTCTGGAGTGTTGTCTAAACTACTATAAAGAAATTCAAATACAAAACACTAAATAAAACCCTTGATAAAGCAGTTATTACAATAGCTGAAAGAAATGAAAGTTTTTACCATGTCACAAATTTTCAACGCATCGAACACATACTTTTTTCACACACTGGAGACATATTGGCCTGCTACATGTGTGGCAAAGATATTTAGTCATTCTCCGCTTTTTGCTGGGACAAATATGGCATATCTTTTCGCTTTTCCAAAATTTGTTCAGGAGCAGGATCCAATAATGGTCGTTCTTCAATCCCAAGAACACGACGTATACAGATTTTAATTTCTCTTGCGATACGTGGATTCTCTTCTCTCCTTCTCATATGTGGCTCAACCAATTCACGGGCTAGCTGTTTCAAAAAAATCGACTTGTCTGTAATGGTAGGGTTATCTCTATATGATTGATGGAGAATGTAAGAATTGCAACAACTTAAATCCAAAATTCGAAAAAAGCCGACATTGGCCAACGTTGTGTGCGACGTCTGGAACTACTTTTCGAACATTTCTCGTCAAGTAAGT
The DNA here is from genome assembly GCA_935421215.2 of Melolontha melolontha. Classification (NCBI taxonomy): domain Eukaryota; kingdom Metazoa; phylum Arthropoda; class Insecta; order Coleoptera; family Scarabaeidae; genus Melolontha; species Melolontha melolontha. Next base: position 98,373,666 of record OW285241.1, read on the forward strand.
CTACACGACCCTTTGTCTGGTTATAAAAACTTATAATAGTAGGTTTTTCGGTTTTCAGATCATTTTCTCTATTGTGATGCATCGACGAGATCAGAATTGTAGCCTTTCCTTTCTTTGCAGAATAAGATAATAGGGTAATATCTTCAGTAAAACCATAAAGAGTATCTCCGATAGGTCTTCTTCTACTTGGCAGAAAATTGGAAGGAATCTCACGTTTATCTTTCCTTATAGTACCTACATACGTTAAACCATTATCCCTCAAAGTACGAGCTAACTCAACTGAAGAAAACCAATTATCCGCGGTAACGTATCGGTTCGTTTGAAATAATGGTCTTGCAAGCCTTATGACAGATTGGGATGGTTTTGAAAGTTTTTTTCGTCTTCCGATAGTCCTTGTCCATCGGAATCTTTTCCGCAATATATGTAGCTATTGAATAAGTAGCCATTTCTTGTATATGTGAGACACATCAACTTTAAACCGTATTTATCAGGCTTATTAGGCAAGTACATTTTAAACCTACACTTTCCTCTAAAACTTACTAACATTTCATCAACGCATATTGTCTGACCAACAGAGTAAGCATTTTTTCAGTTTTCTAAGAATTGTTCAAAGATATGTGATATAGGTGCCGTTGGATCATTTCTTCTACGTTCTAATCTGGTTTCAGGATTATCGAATCGTAGGCAAGCTAAAAGTACAGCAAATCTATCTTTGCTCATGATATATCTGAAAATGTCTCGCCCTGTACCATCTGATGCAAAAATAGTACGGATATTCTCGTGGTTACTGTTGAAAACAGCACTGTATATCAATATTCCCAAAAATGCTTTCGTTTCGGTAGAATCAGTGTCAACAATTTCACTTCTACCTTCGTTCTTGAATTTTTGCCGATAGGATCGTAATTTGACAATAGTCCACTGAACCAGCTGTCCCATAATATTTTCTGTAAACAGTAAATTCCATACATCTTTTGGACGTGCAGAGTTACCAAGAGACCGGGATACTTGTTTTAGACCAGGAAGTTGGATAACGATATTATGTCGTTGTGTTCTCCCACGCAAAGGCACAACTTCATCTGCAGACCACTTGAAACGATTTTTCCCGTAGAAAATTCGGTTATTTTCTCGTTGGTTTGGTATTGCATCATCGTTTTTATCATCACTACTCTCCGAGATTTCAGATTCTGTCTCATGTCCGCTTTCGATAGCAAATTCATCGTCTACATCATTGTCTACATCACTTTCCTCACTATTGCACTCGTCAAACCATTTTAATACTGTTTCTTCAAAATTATCGTCTCCAACTCGCACTGACTTAGAAGGACCAGCGTTAGAATTCATTTCAACCGTCAACAAAAAATACTAGTCTACGCAAAGACAGTTACATTCGTACTGACGCGTAGTCTGCTAGACTACGGACGATTTTGTAATTATAATAACATCGATACTATTCGGCACAAACCGATTTTGCTTCGGCAGTGCACTTCATACCTCTTCAATTGAGAGTAGACCGAGAAGCAAGTTATGTGGAAATAAATAACAAAAATATTTTCATTTAATTATTCTGTAGTAGTCCGTGGGACGACACGTCAGTACTTAAGGGTTAATATTCTGTGTGATGTTTGGTTGTAATTACTGCTTCTGTATTATTAAACATATTTTTCGACTATCCAGTACTTGATACTCATTCAACTTTCGACTTATTTTTTAAAATGTATATACGGTTTTTAGTAAAGAGTGACGCTGAAATTGTTTCCGAAAAGTTAAATCATTATTTTACAACAATTTCTGCAAATTTGGCGGCGAAAATCAATAATATTGTTGATCTTTATTTTTTCTGAGAATTAACAGGGTCAAAAAATTTTTGTTCTTCCCTACGGATACTAGTGAGATTAAGCGGACAATTCAAGGAATTAAGAAGGAAAATAGAAGTGGGCTAGATGGTCTTTGCTACCTACGTATGCGCAGGCGCAGTGATGGCGTTATGGCGGTAGTCGTATCGCACAAATTTTATGGAAACTTGTATTTATTGTATATGCCCTCAGTCAGTGGAGCGGCATGGGTGACTAAATTAAAGATGGTAGGTAGCGCCGCTCAGTTTTACTTACGGAAGCTCAATTCTGAAAACGGAGAAAAGGGATTACGCGATCGTAAGAGCACGCGCAGATAGACTACTAAATATAAAATCGAAATCCAAAACGGCGAAATGTTCCACAGGATACCTGGAATCTGGAAAGAAAAGTGAATGACCACGTTCAAAGTTAAAAACTTGCTAAAGAAAACAAAAGGTAAAGAAAAGATTAGAAAATGATTAGCTCGTATATTAATAAAATCAAAAAAAGGCAACGTTAAATAAAAATGGTATTCAATAACAACCATAAAAATAAAAAAAAAATCTTGTGCAAATATGATCGCACTGTATATTAAGCATTTTGAAATTTATACGTTACAAAGAGTAAGTTTACATAAAAAACTAAGCCTAATATGTATTCAAAGCACATTAATAAATATCTCAGGAAATAGAAAACTAAGCTACATTAATTAAATAATTAGGCAATAAAGAAATAAATTCCGAAAACAGTCTAGATTTACAGATTTAAATAAATAAAGACCTTTTCTAGGGATCCTTAGAAATAACCGTACTATTGTACGGTTATTTCTACGGATCCTACTGAATGTTTTATATTTAATACATTCAAATTATGCACATAACAAATTATTTTGCGTGTAATTCAAAAATTTTAATAAAATATACTTCTAGTATTCCATTGACTTGTCGTCGGTGCACCTGCACTAGAACGTATAGTTTTTATATAAGTCTCGCAAAGGCGAGAGCAAACTTTCACACAGGCACAGCTGGCAAACAAAAGAAAGTTAAGTTAAGGACTTAACGCCATAAGAAATTCTACTTTAAAATATTATGTACCAAAATGATTAGAAATTTATAATAAACTCAAGTACAGTAAAAAGAATAATATTACTTTAAAATTAAGATCATTAAACACCAAAGTGGAATTCAAATCGTAACTAGATTTCAAGCATCTTATAATAAATATATTACGTGACACATTGCCACCAAATATGAATGAATATAGAATTCGAAACGTGAATTAAATTTTAGATCAAATAAGAAATTGATTATTAAAACAAAAAATAGGTAATTAAGACTAATTAAACGTCAACACATTAAAGTAGTTCTAGAGGTATTAAATACTATAGCATTAAAGAAAGTTCATACGAGTTACTGTTTTTACGCTACGTCCACAGGAAATTGTCCGCAGTCGGTGCCAATAACCATTCAACCGGAAATGGGAGTTACATTGACATTCAGCCCTCGAAAAAAACAAATTTTATGCCTTCTTGTCTATTAATTGACACTGGGTAATCAATTTCGTCGGTAGTTGCAGACTAAGGTGTAAGGTGTCTAGGATTGTTGTCTTCGCAAGACAAGTTTTAATTAAGCCGAAGTCAGTAAAAGAAATTCCGCCAAAAAGGTACTATACTTGCCAGAAAGGGAGTTTTCCCCTTACGAGCTCCTCAAACTACGAAGTCGCTATACAGTAATTTCAAAAATGTTTCACGACCTACGCCTGAATCTGCATAGGCGACTAAAACACACAATATCGTAGAATTCGTGAAACAAAACTTTCTCTTATACGAAGATTCACACTTTACTCAGACTACTCTCAACTGAATTCGATAACCGCCTCTGGTCGAATTATCTACACGCCGGATGCATCGGAAACGCCAGAGGGGCAATACGGTTACAAAATATTAGAATCAGAGGACGACACAAGTACGCGTAGAATGAATTTAAACTCGCAAATGGAAAATTTTATACCGGGTCACGATTATAAGAATATAAGATAAAAATAAGAAATTACGAATGTAACATCTTCCTATGAAAGTTATACGGTGGTTGCCTCCTCAGGCTCTCGACGTGTTTGCTGATTTAATTAACTTGCCTTTTCAGAACTATATATTTCCATATTGCTTTAAAACGGCAAAAATAGTCCCTGTTCGTAATGAGCAGCCAGCATTATCCAAAATAATGAAAAGATAGCAAACTTTCAGAATTCGTGACTTTATTCGAGTGGAGGACTTATTGGTTAACTGCCAGTTTGGCTTCAAACCCCACGCATCCGCCGCCGATGCTCTTTATTATTATTTCGAGGATGCTTATAATTTAATTAATGAAAAAGAAATAGTAGCTATGACATTTTGTGAGTTGGCGAAGGCCTTTCACTGCGTCTCACTCCCTTCTTCTCAGGAAGCTAGAATATTACGGATTTCGAGGAAAGGCGAATGATTGATTGGGATCTTATTAGCAAACAATACGTTAGTCTAGGTTGCGGGCCAAATTGTGTGGAGTCAGGGATCAACAATATTACATATGGTGTACCGCAGGGTTCGGTCTTGGGTCCGACGCTTTATGTATTATGTATTAACGACATTATATTGTTAAACACCAGAGTTCATATTGCATTCTTTACTTATGATATATCGTTGACTTGGGATGTTGCGGATACGCGATCCCTAGGAAACCTAATATGCAACGAACTTATATTCATTCAAAATTTGTTTAATGCTAACGGAATTACTCTGAACTTAAATAAGACTCATCTTTTAATACACAATTCCTTAGATATAAATATTGAAATTGGTGATACTATTCTAACACATGTGAATTCTGTTCGATTTCTTGGTCTGTTCGTGGACTGGATAGCTCTGAGTATCTTCGCCGCCTCTCGGGACGACTGGCGTTCGCTTTGTATGCGATAAGTGTGCGACGTAAGTTGGGTGAAGACACACCTAGTAATATGTATTTCACGCTGTTTGAGTGCCGTCTACAGTACTGTTTGGCGTTTTAGGGGCTCACGGCGGCAGGAAATCTTGCTGCTATTTACAGAGTCCAGAAGCGGGCGGTGCGGTTCATGTATATGGGGGGGAGGGGGGCGCTTATTGTTGGCCCTTGTTTTGCTAGTCGTGTGATTTTGACAATTTATTCATTTTTTCTATAAGAAACGTTGTCAATCGTTTTTAAGTATCAGGGTAATTTCCAACATAGATCAGACATTCATGCGTATGGTATACGCGGTAGTCAACAGTTACATCTTTCAAAATTGAAGACGAGTGAGTACCGTAAGTAATTAATTTACATGGGCTTGAAATATTTTAACAGGCTGTCGTCGTACATCGAGCAGTCATCAAGCTTAAAACAATTCCAAGCGAAAATGAAGGTGTTGCTTCTGGCGCGAGTATTGCACTCGTTGGATGAGTTCGCTGCGCGTTGACGTTGGAATCTCCTGCCTTTCTGTTTTGTGGATATGATGTGTGAATCTCTTATTGGTTGTGTAACATTCATTGCATTTGTAATTTTATATTAATGTTGTTATATTATATTGTAATGTTGTGTAAATATCATTCTGCTGTACATGCATGATATGTGCTTTTTCGACAAAAAATTAACTAAACTAAACTAATACTAATTTTGAGTAATCCTCAGAAACTTTTAATTTTGTTGAGGCCAGGGACATTTTCCACAAATTACACTCATATTTGCGTCCAATAACAGAGCGCACGTATTAGTTTCACACAAATAATAATAATAATATAACATACTCGTACATTTAAGCAACTAAGAAACGCAAAAATAAAAGTGTCAAATTTAGAATAATTGAATAATTTTCCCTTCACTTCACTCATGTACAATACTGAAATTTAAAACAGAACAAATTATTAGAGAGTTTCGTTCGAGTAACATCCCACCGGCGATATCCAGAACTTTTATCAAAATATTCAAAAATATGTAAAGTTTAAGTGATAGCTACACAACTAAATTATTGTCGAAATATTAAATAATGTCAATATAAATTTAGAGATACCACAAATGTACAATGTACTATATCAATATTTTATTCGAAATTTTACAAAATACATGTATAATAATAATAAGAACAAGTAAGCTAAACAATGTAACTCTTTATATTTATATTTGCCTTTATACAGTATTGTAAACATTTACAATTAAATGCTTTTCTAAATTTTGGATTAAAAATGATCTTTTGCGATCCGTCAATATTGGCTTGTATGCTGAAAAGCTTCGCCTAACGTCAACTGATATAATTAGTGTACCGGGTGCGGCAATAGTGTGTCGGCGGAGCTTAGCATGAAAACTAATAAAGTTGTAACAATGAACAATGAAATTTTAGGTACACATGTAATATGCTACAGTGCATTTTTTAATTTTATTTATATATTTACAGGGTGTTCCAAATTTCCGCAACCACTTTCAATTTTTTTTTTTAAATAGATTGCTATACTTTCTTGTTATTATGATGATAGCCACCCAAATTATCTTTGCAATGATATATGACAATGTGCACTTACAACTGTTAGTTTTGGTTTTATTGCAAATTTTGTTAAAAGTTGCAGCGTCTAACATTTTAAGTCTTAGCCTGAAAATGGGTGCAGTGCCTCACATAACTTTTTTGTTACCAATTTATGGACTAACACGTTATATGTTTTGAGGGTGAACAACGTGACAACATATACAGAGTGCTAAATATGTCGTGCCAAGGTTATCGAAGTTTAAAGGCTATTTTCTCTTTTTTTTTTAAATTGAACCTATATTTTTTTTATTAGTCAGCAAATTCCTTGTAAAATTGCCGTTAAAATGGTACCAATAACACAGTACTTATTTCTAGTATTTTCGATGTTATAACCCTTTAATGGGATATACCTATGTTTATAATATTCAATATGCGGTGCTGCATCTAATAGTTGGGTGGTTGGCCATGAAATGATATTAAGCAAAAATTGCTGTGCAACCAACCAACCAAATATCTACTTAAAATTTCCATATAAAGCGTTTTTCAATAGTTTCTCTTTACTGTAATCGCGTTTAATTGTTATAATTTAAGTTCGGCTATTAAATAATAGATATATTATAGTGATATATTTGTTGACTCTATTAATCAATTCATGTAACTTGCTTCTTTTTATTTTTTATGTATCTATATATTTAACTTATAATTTTGTCCTGAATTAGTCATTGCTGTAGGACAATAAAAGCCTATTATATAGATATACAAATCCACTTAAAGAGAAATGCAGAAGTACTTGGGATTGTATAATTTTATTGTAATAATCAGAGAGCGGAATCGAGCGATTGACGATTCATAGCCCCTAGGCGTCTGCCTTGCATTCGCAATAGGTTTGTTTCTGTAAGCGATCCGTGAGTTTCGAACAGTTTGATACGTGTCGGTAGCTGCATAAGTGGCACATACCTGCATATGCAGTTAATATGTATCTGTCAATGCACAACAGAGCGAATGTAATAAACGGTTTGGTAATCAGCAGCAACTACTGCTGAAACAAAAGTAATGATGTCAAGCGAATTGCGTATCGAATCTTGAATAAAAATAATTTGCAAAGAATAAAACTCAAAACTATGTATTTTCTATGGAACATTGAAAGTGTGCAACATTACTATGAACAACTAAAATTTGTTCAAGATGTTCCTTTATTAAATTGGTTCTTTTAGATGTTAAAACGTCTTAAAAAATAGAAAAAATAGAAAAAACATCACAAATGGTGATGGGTGCGTGATTAAAATGTTGCAAAAGTGTACCATGTATAGATTTTTCAATCGACTCTGTACAGAATTGATATAATACATTTAAATCTGAACTTCTGCTAAAATATGGCATCAACTTTTTGTCTCAGCTTCCTTCCAAATTCAGAAGGCATACTTTTCATTCGATCGATAACTGTGTCTAAGTTAATTATCGCCTCTTTTAGGTTAATATCCTGATTTTGCATCTAAGTAATCGTATCTGTAATACATTGGAAATTGACTTTAATAAATTTTTTAGCTGGTTTTGTAAATTTTCAATATGCATCAGATGTTTACAATTAGAAATGCTTTGCGTATCATCACCTTGAAGATGAAAAACAAAGGTTCTTAATTCATCCAAGTGTTATGAATAGATTGCTGCTTTTAGCCATGTTCCCCACCTAGTTAATACAGGAACTGGGGGTAACAGCAAATTTGGAAGTATTTTTCTACGTGAAGGTGCTTTGAGAAATATCTTTTAAATGATGAAACTAACTTATCAACTTATTGGAAAATGATACCTAATGTATTCACATACTCTGTGTACTGCATGTAATGCACAGGTAACGTGTAGCATATTGGGATAAGATTGCTTTAATAACTTCCCTGTTTTTAACAAATAAACTGCCGCATCAGTCAAAAATAATAGCATCTTGTCTTTATAATTGTTATCCGATGACAGAATATTATAAATACATTGATCAATTACATCTGCAACTGTTTCACCATTTACGACTGGCAATATTTTCGATACAGTTAACTCATTAACACATATCGTCCTATTACATCCGTTGTTTCGTCTGCACTTGTCCCAGATAGGTAGGTTCGTAATTTTTTAGCGGTTCTCAAATAACATTTTGGTATATGGCGATCAGTATATTTTGTAAGAAACCTCTTGAGAACTGGATTGTTAAGCTTTTTGAATTGGATATTGACCGCCATGGAAGCTTACCACAATTCTTCGTTAAAAATGTCAGGTGCAGATGCTCATATATTATCATGATGAATTTTTTAATGTAACATGTCTCTGCACATTACACTTTTGTGGACGCCTTAGGCACTGCAATATATCTCGGTATCATCGAACATGCAGCAATCTGTATGGCCTCTAATCCATCCTACCATTGTTGCCCACGAGAATTCTCTATAGTTAATGAAAACAAAGAGAAATACTAAGAGCAAAAAGAAATGGACTAAAAAGAAGAAACGAAAACTACTCCAAAAATAAGGTAGTAAATTAAACTTAAAATTTATAAAAAATTATGGGATAAATATACGGATTTTTAAAATACTAAAAGTTGTAACCAAATAACACTGAAAGAAACAATCATTTATAGAGGAGAATAGAAAATATACAATCTCAAGAACAATAAATAAATATCTGTATATGCATGTAATGTGACAATGTGACAATAATGTGGAAATATTATGGACAAATATAAAAAGAAAAATACATAAAGCTGCAAAAGAAGCGTGCGGAATTATAAAAATAAATAAAAACAAAAAACAAACAAGCTGGTGGAGCGACGAAATAAAAGATGCGATAAAATATAAAAAACATGTGTGGGCGAAATACCTCAAAGCGAAAACAGAAGAAAGCTACTCTAAGTATAAACAGCAAAGAACAAGGGTAAAAGAACTAGTGGGAGCAGCAAAACAAAAGTCATGGGAAGAATTCGGGGAAAGAATGGAAAGTGATAGCCACGGAAACCAGAAATTATTCTATAAAGTATTGAAAACTTTCAGAAGTGATACGAACTATAATAGCAAATACATAAAATCAAAAGAGGGAAAAATACTTGAAGATGACAAAGAAATAATGAACAGATGGAAAGAATACTTTGAGTATATGCTTAATATAGAAAAAATAGTACAAGGATATAATGAAAAAGAAGAACAAATAACCACCTAATTAACAGACGAAGGTGACCAAGAAATAAAAATAGAAGAAGTAAAAGAAGCAATCATAAAAATAAAAACAGGAAGAGCAGCAGGTCATGATTGTATATCACCAGAAATAATCAAAAACTTGGGTAAAAAAAAGCATAGAAGCTATAACTAAACTGTTTAACAAAATATGGACAGAAGAGAGAATACCACAAGATTGGGAAATAGGAGTGATATTACCCATCTTCAAGAAAGGAGGTTACCGTGAATGTAAGAACTATAGGAGATTAACAATGATGAGTATAATGGCCAAAATATACGAAAGAATACTGGAAAAAAAGATTAAAAATACAAATAGAGACACAGGTAGAAGATTCACAAAGCGGTTTTAGGAAGGGAAGAGGAGTACAAGACCACATATTTACTATAAAACAAACAATGGAAAAAAGGCCTTTATTGACCTAGAGAAAGCGTTTGATAGTGTACCAAGGAAAGCGATATGGGAAATCCTAAAAAGAAGAGGTGTAAATAAGAAATTGAGAAACAATATAGAGTGTATGTATAAGGTCACAAAGAATTATGTACAAACGAGAAATGCAGAGTCACAGATATTTGAAGCTAAAGAAGAATTGAGACAGGGTGGTGTACTGAGCCCAGCACTATTCCACATAGTGATGGATGACGTACAAAAAGAAATAAAGCACAAACTGAAGCAATTACCAGTGGGTTATAGAAATATGGAAATAACGACAATAACTGACTGCGTCTTTGCAGATGATCTAGTAATATTTGCAATGAAACACGACAGACCTGCAAGATAACGTAACAATATGGAACAAAGCCCTTCAAAACTGAAACTTAAAAATTAACATCGATGAAACAAAGGTAATGGTAATTGGGAAAGGAAACAAGCAAGCATTAATAACACTGGACAATACAAAAATAGAGCAAGTAAAGACGATGAGATACCTGGGCGTAAATCTACAGAAGAATGGTAAGAACGAAACCGAAATAAATGAAAGAATAGAAAAAGCAACACTGACATACTATGCTTTGAATAACAAATTATAAGAAAGAAAGAAATATCAACTAAGACAAAAATCCTAGTCTAAAAGACTATACATAAACCAATATTAATGCATGGTAGTGAGATCTGGGTGTTAACAAGGCAGCAAAAAAGTAAAATCCAGGCGGCAGAGATGAGATTCCTGAGAGCACTTAAAGGCATTACAAGAAGAGATAGAATACGTAATGAAACAGTGAGGGAAGAACTAAAAGTGGAATCGATCTTAAAGAGCATTGAAAGGCAACATCTGAAGTGATTCGGACATGTAATACGAATGGAAAACCAGAGACAACCAAAACGGATATGGCTGGCAAGGACACAGGAAGAGGACTAGAGGAAGGCCGAGAAAAGAGTGGAACAGTGTAGTGGCAGAGTGCTTGGAAGCCAGGGGAACAAAGTGGAAGGATGCAGAAGTAATGGCAAGAGACAGAAGGGATTGGGCAATGTTTGCTCGTAAATAAAAAGTTTTTTAGACGCCTTAACACCTTCGGTTATAAGAAGGCTTTATCGATTATATATATATATATATATATATATATATATATATCTATCAAAAATTTATAGATATAGATATTCTCGTGGTTACTGTTGGAAACAGCACTGTATATCAATATTCCCAAAAATGCTTTCGTTTCGGTAGAATCAGTGTCAACAATTTCACTTCTACCTTCGTTCTTGAATTTTTGCCGATAGGATCGTAATTTGACAATAGTCCACTGAACCAGCTGTCCCATAATATTTTCTGTAAACAGTAAATTCCATACATCTTTTGGACGTGCAGAGTTACCAAGAGACCGGGATACTTGTTTTAGACCAGGAAGTTGGATAACGATATTATGTCGTAGTTTTCTCCCACGCAAAGGCACAACTTCATCTGCAGACCACTTGAAACGATTTTTCCCGTAGAAAATTCGGTTATTTTCTCGTTGGTTTGGTATTGCATCATCGTTTTCATCATCACTACTCTCGAGATTTCAGATTCTGTCTCATGTCCGCTTTCGATAGCAAATTCATCGTCTACATCATTGTCTACATCACTTTCCTCACTATTGCACTCGTCAAACCATTTTAATACTGTTTCTTCAAAATTATCGTCTCCAACTCGCACTGACTTAGAAGGACCAGCGTTAGAATTCATTTCAACCGTCAACAAAAAATACTAGTCTACGCAAAGACAGTTACATTCGTACTGACGCGTAGTCTGCTAGACTACGGACGATTTTGTAATTATAATAACATCGATACTATTCGGCACAAACCGATTTTGCTTCGGCAGTGCACTTCATACCTCTTCAATTGAGAGTAGACCGAGAAGCAAGTTATGTGGAAATAAATAACAAAAATATTTTCATTTAATTATTCTGTAGTAGTCCGTGGGACGACACGTCAGTACTTAAGGGTTAATATTCTGTGTGATGTTTGGTTGTAATTACTGCTTCTGTATTATTAAACATATTTTTCGACTATCCAGTACTTGATACTCATTCAACTTTCGACTTATTTTTTAAAATGTATATACGGTTTTTAGTAAAGAGTGACGCTGAAATTGTTTCCGAAAAGTTAAATCATTATTTTACAACAATTTCTGCAAATTTGGCGGCGAAAATCAATAATATTGTTGATCTTTATTTTTTCTGAGAATTAACAGGGTCAAAAAATTTTTGTTCTTCCCTACGGATACTAGTGAGATTAAGCGGACAATTCAAGGAATTAAGAAGGAAAATAGAAGTGGGCTAGATGGTCTTTGCTACCTACGTATGCGCAGGCGCAGTGATGGCGTTATGGCGGTAGTCGTATCGCACAAATTTTATGGAAACTTGTATTTATTGTATATGCCCTCAGTCAGTGGAGCGGCATGGGTGACTAAATTAAAGATGGTAGGTAGCGCCGCTCAGTTTTACTTACGGAAGCTCAATTCTGAAAACGGAGAAAAGGGATTACGCGATCGTAAGCGCACGCGCAGACAGACTACTAAATACAAAATCGAAATCCAAAACGGCGAAATGTTCCACAGGATACCTGGAATCTGGAAAGAAAAGTGAAGGACCACGTTCAAAGTTAAAAACTTGCTAAAGAAAACAAAAGGTAAAGAAAAGATTAGAAAATGGTTAACTCGTATATTAATAAAATCAAAAAAAGGCAACGTTAAATAAAAATGGTATTCAATAACAACCATAAAAATAAAAAAAAAATCTTGTGCAAATATGATCGCACTGTATATTAAGCATTTTGAAATTTATACGTTACAAAGAGTAAGTTTACATAAAAAACTAAGCCTAATATGTATTCAAAGCACATTAATAAATATCTCAGGAAATAGAAAACTAAGCTACATTAATTAAATAATTAGGCAATAAAGATTTACAGATTTAAATAAATAAAGACCTATTCTAGGGATCCTTAGAAATAACCGTACTATTGTACGGTTATTTCTACGGATCTTACTGAATGTTTTATATTTAATACATTCAAATTATGCACATAACAAATTATTTTGCGTGTAATTCAAAAATTTTAATAAAATATACTTCTAGTATTCCATTGACTTGTCGTCGGTGCACCTGCACTAGAACGTATAGTTTTTATATAAGTCTCGCAAAGGCGAGAGCAAACTTTCACACAGGCACAGCTGGCAAACAAAAGAAAGTTAAGTTAAGGACTTAACGCCATAAGAAATTCTACTTTAAAATATTATGTACCAAAATGATTAGAAATTTAGAATAAACTCAAGTACAGTAAAAAGAATAATATTACTTTAAAATTAAGATCATTAAACACCAAAGTGGAATTCAAATCGTAACTAGATTTCAAGCATCTTATAATAAATATATTACGTGACACATTGCCACCAAATATGAATGAATATAGAATTCGAAACGTGAATTAAATTTTAGATCAAATAAGAAATTGATTATTAAAACAAAAAATAGGTAATTAAGACTAATTAAACTTCAACACATTAAAGTAGTTCTAGAGGTATTAAATACTATAGCATTAAAGAAAGTTCATACGAGTTACTGTTTTTACGCTACGTCCACAGGAAATTGTCCGCAGTCGGTGCCAATAACCATTCAACCGGAAATGGGAGTTACATTGACATTCAGCCCTCGAAAAAACAAATTTTATGCCTTCTTGTCCATTAATTGACACTGGGTAATCAATTTCGTCGGTAGTTGCAGACTAAGGTGTAAGGTGTCTAGGATTGTTGTCTTCGCAAGACAAGTTTTAATTAAGCCGAAGTCAGTAAAAGAAATTCCGCCAAAAAGGTACTATACTTGCCAGAAAGGGAGTTTTCCCCTTACGAGCTCCTCAAACTACGAAGTCGCTATACAGTAATTTCAAAAATGTTTCACGACCTACGCCTGAATCTGCATAGGCGACTAAAACACACAATATCGTAGAATTCGTGAAACAAAACTTTCTCTTATACGAAGATTCACACTTTACTCAGACTACTCTCAACTGAATTCGATAACCGCCTCTGGTCGAATTATCTACACGCCGGATGCATCGGAAACGCCAGAGGGGCAATACGGTTACAAAATATTAGAATCAGAGGACGACACAAGTACGCGTAGAATGAATTTAAACTCGCAAATGGAAAATTTTATACCGGGTCACGATTATAAGAATATAAGATAAAAATAAGAAATTACGAATGTAACATCTTCCTATGAAAGTTATACGGTGGTTGCCTCCTCAGGCTCTCGACGTGTTTGCTGATTTAATTAACTTACCTTTTCAGAACTATATATTTCCTTATTGCTTTAAAACGGCAAAAATAGTCCCTGTTCGTAAGGAGCAGCCAGCATTACCCAAAATAATGAAAAGATAGCAATCTTTCAGAATTCGTGACTTTATTCGAGTGGAGGACTTATTGGTTAACTGCCAGTTTGGCTTCAAACCCCACGCATCCGCCGCCGATGCTCTTTATTATTATTTCGAGAATGCTTATAATTTAATTAATGAAAAAGAAATACTAGCTATGATATTTTGTGAGTTGGCGAAGGCCTTTGACTGCGTCTCACTCCCTTCTTCTCAGGAAGCTAGAATATTACGGATTTCGAGGAAAGGCGAATGATTGATTGGGACCTTATTAGCAAACAATACGTTAGTCTAGGTTGCGGGCCAAATTGTGTGGAGTCAGGGATCAACAATATTCCATATGGTGTACCGCAGGGTTCGGTTTTGGGTCCGACGCTTTTTGTATTATGTATTAACGACATTATATTGTTAAACACCAGAGTTCATATTGCATTCTTTACTTATGATATATCGTTGACTTGGGATGTTGCGGATACGCGATCCCTAGGAAACCTAATATGCAACGAACTTATATTCATTCAAAATTTGTTTAATGCTAACGGAATTACTCTGAACTTAAATAAGACTCATCTTTTAATACACAATTCCTTAGATATAAATATTGAAATTGGTGATACTATTCTAACACATGTGAATTCTGTTAGATTTCTTGGTCTGTTCGTGGACTGGATAGCTCTGAGTATCTTCGCCGCCTCTCGGGACGACTGGCGTTCGCTTTGTATGCGATAAGTGTGCGACGTAAGTTGGGTGAAGACACACCTAGTAATATGTATTTCACGCTGTTTGAGTGCCGTCTACAGTACTGTTTGGCGTTTTAAGGGCTCACGGCGGCAGGAAATCTTGCTGCTATTTACAGAGTCCAGAAGCGGGCGGTGCGGTTCATGTATATGGGGGGGAGGGGGGCGCTTATTGTTGGCCCTTGTTTTGCTAGTCGTGTGATTTTGACAATTTATTCATTTTTTCTATAAGAAACGTTGTCAATCGTTTTTAAGTATCAGGGTAATTTCCAACATAGATCAGACATTCATGCGTATGATACACGCGGTAGTCAACAGCTACATCTTTCAAAATTGAAGACGAGTGAGTACCGTAAGTAATTAATTTACATGGGCTTGAAATATTTTAACAGGCTGTCGTCGTACATCGAGCAGTCATCAAGCTTAAAACAATTCCAAGCGAAAATGAAGGTGTTGCTTCTGGGGCGAATATTGCACTCGTTGGATGAGTTCGCTGCGTGTTGACGTTGGAATCTCCTGCCTTTCTGTTTTGTGGATATGATGTCTGAATCTCTTATTGGTTGTGTAACATTCATTGCATTTGTAATTTTATATTAGTGTTGTTATATTATATTGTAATGTTGTGTAAATATCATTCTGCTGTCTAGTACTCCTGCGCCCAGAGAGTTGCGGTTAGGGCAAATAGTCTCGTTCCAAACAAGTCGAGAACATGGCGCCACACGCGCACCCGCGTCGGGTCCCGGACACGGCGGTCTGCGCACAAACAGGTTCACTGCGCATCCAAATCCCGCCGCGTCGAAGTCAAAGTTAGTTATTGCGGTTGCTCCCACCGTGCCGCACCGACCGTACCGCACCGCGCACGCCTAGATGTTGTGCGCATTGGCAAAAACGGCACTTCGCGGTTTTATCACTGGGACCACCCAGGGTCGTGCCAAAAGGTGTTATGCACGAAAAAGTAATTTTTTCGGCCGACCGGAAGGGGGGGGAAACGCTATTATAAAAATGACCCCCCCAAGATTAAACCGCAGGACCGGCCAAATACCCCGAGATGATTCTCAAAGCCAGCACGACACTTTTAGTTCGATGTTAAAACCGGTAGGAGCCCGTGACGTCACAGGGACCCGCGCTCACAAAAAAGACGTTCGGCGAAACGCCCTGCCGCCAAACACAAAAAAAGACTAGAACCCTCCAATTTGTTCTAGAAGAAAAATTTTCCAGAAATCAATATTTTTTTTTTCTCCTGTATGACCGCGTCACTTGTTGCCGAATAGAAAGTCTGTGACAAACTTCGGCAGATGTTAAAAAAATGCCGCATTCGGTAATTTCTGTTTTGAGAATCTCCCGGGCGAGCGATTTGTCGACTGTTAATTGCAAATGTATATGTAGAATGAGACCGAAGTCCCACTTTTAACTTAGCCGGTCACTATTACCAGTACCGGCTATTACTTAGGCTTTGTATCGTAGAAAAACGCCTTCCTCAATCCCACTCGCACATAAGGAAATTGTCCAGCCGCGCACAACGACGATCCCCCGGCAACAACCACTAATTAATTAATTGCATCCTCACAATTCAATTTTACTGCTTTACTAACACATGATATGTGCTTTTTCGACAAAAAATTAAGTAAACTAAACTAACATTTGGAACTTACTGCAAGTGAGAATTAATGAATATTAAATCTCATTCTTACATGTAAATGTCGACTTATGTGATTCGTTCATATATATATATATATATATATATATATATATATATATATATATATATATATACAGAAAGTATAGAAATGAAAAGCAATGTCCGTCTTCGAGGAATGCCGTGCATTGAAAAGTTCCAACCAGAACGAAACGCGCGTCTGTACGTTTCCCGTTGATTGACTTGTTTTTTTCAGCAATTCTTAATTAACCTAATTACCAGGAAGTTCGTTGTCGCGAAAGGGTGTGTTCTGCATACTGGTACAAACTTAGTTTGTCGGATTGTAGTTATGAACGCATCACATAAGTGGACATTTACATGTAAGATGAGATTTAATATTCATTAATTCTCACTTGCAGTAAGTTCCAAATGTTAACTATATATACAGAAAGTATAGAAATGAAAAGCAATGTCCGTCTTCGAGGAATGCCGTGCATTGAAAAGTTCCAACCAGAACGAAACGCGCGTCTGTACGTTTCCCGTTGATTGACTTGTTTTTTTCAGCAATTCTTAATTAACCTAATTACCAGGAAGTTCGTTGTCGCGAAAGGGTGTGTTCTGCATACTGGTACAAACTTAGTTTGTCGGATTGTAGTTATGAACGCATCACATAAGTCGACATTTACATGTAAGAATGAGATTTAATATTCATTAATTCTCACTTGCAGTAAGTTCCAAATGTTAACTACATATACAGAAAGTATAGAAATGAAAAGCAATGTCCGTCTTCGAGGAATGCCGTGCATTGAAAAGTTCCAACCAGAACGAAACGCGCGTCTGTACGTTTCCCGTTGATTGACTTGTTTTTTTCAGCAATTCTAAACTAAACTAATACTAATTTTGAGTAATCCTCAGAAACTTTTAATTTTGTTGAGGCCAGGGACATTTTCCACAAATTACACTCATATTTGCGTCCAATAACAGAGCGCACGTATTAGTTTCACACAAATAATAATAATAATATAACATACTCGTACATTTAAGCAACTAGGAAACACAAAAATAAAAGTGTCAAATTTAGAATAATTGAATAATTTTCCCTTCACTTCACTCATGTACAACACTGAAAGTTAAAACAGAACAAATTATTAGAGAGGTTCATTCGAGTAACATCCCACCGGCGATATTCAGAACTTTTATTAAAATATGCAAAAATATGTAAAGTTTAAGTGATAGCTACACAACTAAATTGTTGTCGAAATATTAAATAATGTCAATATAAATTTAGAGATACCACAAATGTACAATGTACTATATCAATATTTTATTCGAAATTTTACAAAATACATGTATAATAATAATAAGAACAAGTAAGCTAAACAATGTAACTCTTTATATTTATATTTGCCTTTATATAGTATTGCAAACATTTACA
This sequence comes from Melolontha melolontha, assembly GCA_935421215.2. Classification (NCBI taxonomy): domain Eukaryota; kingdom Metazoa; phylum Arthropoda; class Insecta; order Coleoptera; family Scarabaeidae; genus Melolontha; species Melolontha melolontha. The sequence continues at coordinate 98,391,870 of OW285241.1, forward strand.
ATTAAATGCTTTTCTAAATTTTGGATTAAAAATGATCTTTTGCGATCCGTCAATATTGGCTTGTATGCTGAAAAGCTTCGCCTAACGTCAACTGATATAATTAGTGTACCGGGTGCGGCAATAGTGTGTCGGCGGAGCTTAGCATGAAAACTAATAAAGTTGTAACAATGAAATTTTACGTACACATGTAGTATGCTACAGTGCATTTTCTAATTTTATTTATATATTTACAGGGTGTTTTTTTTTTTAAATAGATTGCTATACTTTCTTGTTATTATGATGATAGCCACCCAAATTATCTTTGCAATGATATATGACAATGTGCACTTACAACTGTTAGTTTTGGTTTTATTGCAAATTTTGTTAAAATCTTGACAGTTGCAGCGTCTAACATTTTAAGTCTTAGCCTGAAAATGGGTGCAGTGCCTAACGTAACTTTTTTGTTACCAATTTATGGACTAACACGTTATATGTTTTGAGGGTGAACAACGTGACAACATAGTCACAGAGTGCTAAATATGTCGTGCCAAAGTTATCGAAGTTTAAAGGCTATTTTCTCTTTTTTTTTAAATTGAACCTATATTTTTTTTATTAGTCAGCAAATTCCTTGTAAAATTGCCGTTAAAATGGTACCAATAACACAGTACTTATTTCTAGTATTTTCAATGTTATAACCCTTTAATGGGATATACCTATGTTTATAATATTCAATATGCGATGCTGCATCTAATAGTTGGGTGGTTGGCCATGAAATGATATTAAGCAAAAATTGCTGTGTAACCAAACGTCAAATATCTACTTAAAATTTCCATATAAAGCGTTTTTCAATAGTTTCTCTTTACTGTAATCGCGTTTAATTGTTATAATTTAAGTTCGGCTAGTTAATTATCAATTTCCGTTTGTTCGTTATTAGTTGTTATCTTGTTGTCAGTTATATCGTTTTGTTGTCATTATTTTTTATTTCCATGCCGTAATAGTTTATAGTTGTTTCTTTAGAATGAATTTTTCGAAGGAGGAGCTAATAGACATGGTATTTGTTCTTGGCGCTAGCAATAGAAATCCACTTTTAGCATCAAGAACATATGCTATGGAGTATCCTCACCGAAGAGCACCAGATATTAAGACGTTTGAAAATTTGTTGACAAGGTTTCTTCTGACGGGTTCAGTGAATTATGTCAAACATGAAAGAACTAAGTCTATGGTTACAGAAGATAATGAAGTGACAGTCGTCCAGTCCGTTGTGGAAAATCCGCGCGTATCTACAAGGATAATTTCGAAAGAACACCGGATAGAAGTCACTGCTGTAAGAAGGATTTTAAAAAAACATAAATTTCACCCTTACAAAATTCAAAATCATCAAGGCTTATTACAAACGGATTTTGAAAGGAGACTTGTTTACTGTGAATGGCTACTTTTCCAATTACGACAAGATCTAACTTTTCTAGATCATGTGCTTTTCACAGATGAAGCAACATTTGCTAATTGTGGAATAACAAACAGAAAAAATTCTCATTATTATGACACTAGAAACCCTCATTTTGTGCAACCCATTTTATACCAACAAAAATAGAGTGTTAACACCTGGGGAGGCATCATAGGAAACACTATTGTAGGTCCATTCTTTTTTAATAATACCTTAAATTGTGAAATCTACACAAATTTCTTACAAAATAATTTACCATTGCTGTTAGAAGACCTACCAGATAACGTCATAAGGAGATTGTGGTACCAACATGATGGTGCACCTGCACATTACGGTGCTGCTGCAAGAACACATTTAGATAGGGTATTCACCAATAGGTGGATTGGGAGAGGAAGCTTTATAAGCTGGCCACCGCGGTCACCAGATCTAACCCCTTGTGATTTTTTTCTGTTGCCTACTGTAAAAAATATAGTTTACGAAACACCTCCTACAACGGCAGAGAACATGCAGCAACGAATCAGAAACGCTTTTCTTCAAGTAAGTGAAAACAAATGGCTCAAAATGTTTGTCGATGCAGAGGCGATTAAGAGCATGTGTAGAGCAGAATAGAAATATATTTGAACACATTTCAAATTACTTTTGTTTTATTATTGAAAAATTACAAAATGTAATTCTAAAACTAATAATAAAGAATTAAGAAACAGGTGTTTGTAAAAGTTACTTTGTTTGATATCATTTCATGGCCAACCAACTATTAGATGCACCGCATATTGAATATTATAAACATAGGTATATCCCATTAAAGGGTTATAACTTCGAAAATACTAGAAATAAGTACTATGTTATTGGTACCATTTTAACGGCAATTTTACAAGGAATTTGCTGACTAATAAAAAAATTATAGGTTCAATTTAAAAAAATAGAGAAAATAGCCTTTAAACTTCGATAACTTTGGCACGACATATTTAAGACTCTGTATATGTTGTCACGTTGTTCACCCTCAAAACATATAACGTGTTAGTCCATAAATTGGTAACAAAATAGTTACGTGAGGCACTGCACCCATTTTCAGGCTAAGACTTAAAATGTTAGACGCTGCAACTGTCAAGATTTTAACAAAATTTGCAATAAAACCAAAACTAACAGTTGTAATTGCACATTGTCATATATCATAGCAAAGATAATTTGGGTGGCTATCATCATAATAACAAGAAAGTATAGCAATCTATTTAAAAAAAAAATTGAAAGTGAATGCGGAAATTTGGAACACCATGTTATAAATAAAATTAGAAAATGCACTGTAGCATACTACATGTGTACGCAAAATTTCATTGTTACAACTTTATTAGTTTTCATGCTAAGCTCCGCCGACACACTATTGCCGCACCCGGTATACTTAAATTTGCAGATAAATAACACGGGTCATCACAAAATTTGACTTTGACATTAAAGCATAAAATTTCGATATTTTAGGTCGTAATTAGACGAAAAAAAATCTATGACATGAAAAAGTTTGCTTTTGTATTTAGGAGACCGATTGAACGATATTTTTCAAAATCTGTGGTTCTGATTTTTAATTGATGATGAAACCATTAAAATAAATATGTTTATTATTTTTATTAAGTCCTACTATCAAAATAACTTACAAGAAAGTGGAAAATAATTTAAAAGTGCACGCTTTTACTTTTTCCTTTATGTTCATAAGTACTTTCTCTCAATAAACCGCGCTGATCCGTTATCCGTGATATTAACATCATCAAGCAAATTCCACTGTTCTAAGCGAGAGCCTAAAAGCTCTGCTTTATTTTTGGGCAAATTTAAATCTCTTATCAAGTCGTTAAAATCTTCTGTAGTAGTAATAAGATGGTGTTTTGGTTGTTCTGGTGTAAGTGAAAACTCCTTATCGGAATTACTTTTATTAGAACTAAGAGATGAGCTACTTTTATGCGATAATTTTTTCGGTGGCTCAGGTACTGGTCGTGTCAGGTCGTGTGCAATTGGAGCAGAAGAAGATTCAAGGTCAGGATATTCGATAGATTTTGCATTTTTACCTCTACGTCTTTTACTCGGATTCACAATGCAAAAGTAGCAGTCATTGTCGTGGTCTTTTGGCTGTCGCCAGATCCTTGGTATTGCAAATTTCATGGACCTCTTCTCACCTCGATACCAACCTAAAATGTAGAAATAAAAATTAATATGTCTATTATATTTGATTCACCGCTTAATTAAAAATTGCTTACCTTCCAAACATCTATTACAATAACTACAAGAAACAAGTGGAGCGCATGGCTTGTCTTGATGCCGAACAGGACAGTCAAAATATGCTTCGCAGGCTTCACAGAGAACGTCAGATGTCTTTAGTTCGTATTTTACGTCGCGAACTTTAATAAATTGACCACATATATAACAAAATGCATCAGCATCATATTTACATTTTCGCGACGACATTTTAAGTTTTTCTAGACTTATACAAAACACCTGAGCGTTGCTTATCACTCGAGTGCCCTCTAGCGGCACTATGTGAACGTAAAAACCTTACACTGATCGCGCGGTATTTTTGAATTTATTAAAATTAATTAAAATTTATAAAAAAATAAAAAATTAGTATTATTACTATAACTATCACTAAAGCAAACTTTATACCAAAAAAAGCGATTTTCTTTTCGTTTTTGTGTATAATTATCCAAAAAATCATAAAATAAACTTTAGGACAAAGAACGAAAATTTTTTTGTAGAGTCGTGTAATGGACTCATCCCAATTGCTTCATCGCAATTTTCTTGCAACACACTAAAATATTTTACTAAGCTGATTAAAGCCCTCGTTTTTCTTTAGAGCTTGTGTTAATTTAATTTTGAACCGCTCTCCTATAGTACCTCTCACATTATAAATTTTATTCTTGAAACTTTGTATAAATTCTATTGATTCACTGAGTTCAACACCTTGAGCTTCAAGTTTTCGTAGTGTTTCACAGCATGGGCTAAGCATGTTACATGCATCACATTCGGGTAAAAAATCTTCAAATTCTGTGCTGACTTCACAATATATGTCGCAGCATCCGATAACATCAGTGATACCTTGTCACTTGAAACGATATTCGGCAAATAAAACCTCGTTAAACTATCGTTTATAAATCTTATTATACAGGGTGGGGCACAGGAACCGGATGTTTTTAGAATGCATAATATTCGACCATTAGAAAAGGAAAGGGCATTTGACAGGTGGGGATACCTTCCCTGGCTCAAAGCATTTTACTGTCAGTTACTGTCATGGAGCAGTGGACGCTAGAACAGCGCATATTTGAATATGATTCTTTCGTTAGAAGTGGTGAATCAGTGACTACGGTTCAACGTGAATTTCGTCGGAGATTCAATATTAATCGAAATGACTCTGTCTCCACGCGTAACACAATCTTACGTTGGGTTCATAATCTTCGAAAACGAAGCTCTATACTCAAAATAAAACCGCTCGGATCCCAACGTACAGTGCGCACTCCAGAGAACGTTGAAAGGGTTAGACAAGCGATACTGCGAAGCCCACGCCCTCTGCTCGGGCTCATTCGGCCGGACTGCGAATCAGTAATCGTACTGTAAGAAGGATTTTACATGGTGAATTACATTTGCATCCATACAAAATAGCGGTTGTGCAGGAATTGAATGAAAGGGATTACCAGTAACGAGTGAATTTTGCCCAACAAATGCTTACACTTTATGAGCAGAACGAAAACATGTTGGTGGTAATGAGTGATGAAGCCCATTTCAACCTTAATGGGGCTGTGAATAGACAAAATTGTCGGTATTGGGCTGCCGAAAATCCTCAAGAGCTGCATCAAAAACCGCTGCACAGTCCTAAGGTTACGGTTTGGTGCGCAGTGGGGAGGTTTGGCATTATCGGTCCCTATTTTTTTGAACAAAACGATGTTACCGTTACTGTAACATTGGCGGGTTACATTAATATGGTGAACACCTATTTTATCCCTGAATTGCAAAGAAGAGGTATGGCTCTCTACAATTATGGATTCAGCAAGATGGAGCCACGGCACACACAGCCAGAGCGTGTATTGCTCTTCTTCGTACTCTGTTTCCTAATCATCTCATTTCGAGATTTGGTGATGTTTTATGGCCTCCTCGGTCTCCCGACTTGTCCACATGTGATTTCCTTCTATGAGGATTCCTCAAGTCTCGTGTTTACGAGGGTAGACCTCATACGTTACAAGAACTGAAGGAAGCGATACGTCAACAAGTTAATCTAATTCTTACAAACCTGCTGGAAAGAGTGGAAGTCAATTTTCGTGAACGACTACAACAATGCGTAAACGAAAACGGACATCACATGCCTGAAGTAATTTTCCGCACATTATGAAATGCTAAATTCTTGCGTATGTAATCCTACCAATAAATTTCTTTTAAAGCAAAAACTGACGATTTTATTGTTATTTCAAAAACATCCGATTGCCGTGCCCCACCCTGTAGTTAAGTGATTTGTTTTCTTCAATTTTTCTGTACCAATTAGCCGGCGCAATTTTCATTTAAAATGCCAATCAATAAGTTCTCAATAAAGCGTCCACAACTGTCTGTTGTCTCATCAACTACGAAATAAATATAATTTTCACCTATTGCTTCCTTAATTTTCATCATAGTTTTCTGAAACAATAGATTATTATACTTTTTTTTTAGTTGAGCGACTAGGATCTGACAGTTTCCTATACTTCTATAAAACATCTTGAAACGTTGAATTATCCAACTTTGAAAGTGGAATGTTTGCACTTAAGAAGGCGTTACACAAGTCATAATGGAAGCTATTCTGTTCTATATTTTTACTTGTTGAAGTAAACGATTGATTCAAAATAGCTTGTGGTGAATTTTGAAATCGTGATATTTCTTTTATACAAATCAGTTCCTACGTGCAGCGTTAATTGAATTTTTTTGTCGCATCGAATCTACAATAATTTATTTGCAGGTATTAAAATATGAAATTAGACGTAAACAAATATAAACTTACAATTTTACTGCAATACTTACAAAATACTCTGCCATTTTCTACACAAAATTCAGGATAGTCGGTTATCCAGATCGACATATGTGAATAGGTTCGACATATCAAAAATAACAAGGTAAAATTTCGTGTACATATACTTTCGAGAACTAACTAAAAACGACTGGCGATATGACTGGGAACACAAATCTGGGAATTCCAGCCGTACGGAAATGCTCATGTAATTTCGATATTTTATAGATAAATTGTTTTATGTATTTTTTTACTGTGAACTTTAGAAATAAATGATAAAATATGAACAAATATACAATTTTATATGAAATATGCTCAAAGTATTTATATGCAAGATATCCAAAACAAAAAATACGCATTTTCATATAATCCCAGCTTTACTTATTATTCTTATTATTGGTATATCTTCCATTAAATATTATATGAAAAAAATGAAGCAAAGTATCAATTGCAGATAATATAAAATACTTAACAAAGGCGTCTTGAAAACCCAGATTTTTATAATAGATAATGGAAAATCTACGAATTCAAAATCCAAAATTTCGTGTTTTTTATACGACAATATTTTGCAATTTACGAGGTTAATGTATCATCTACCGCTTTTTAATTACAATATACATGCCTTAAACGTGCTTCACCCTGAGCAAAGATAATGAAAATTTTATATTGGATGCACGAAAAGTACATATATCAGATCTCGTTTTCCTAAATAACCTATCGTAATTTTCCAGCCATACTTTCGGGGCTCCCGCAGGATATTTGAGTGAGATAGTCCCGGAAATGTGAACGGATTACTGAGATTGAGAAAACCCGCCTCGGAAACTGACCCCTATTATAGTTAGTGAAAAACTGGAACAGAGTACTGTAAACATAATAATTCGAAACTTCATAAATAACCCTCGATAACATCAGTAGAAAAAAATCAAGGAGAATTGGCAATTTCAAAGAAAATATTGTTACAATCGTGCATCTCCGTTTTCTTTTCGGAGAGAAAGATTGCATAGAACAACTTCTTTTTCGTTTATTTCTCTTAACTTGAAAGAAAATCAGGATAAAAGCAGTAAGGGAGACTCGTACGGGGTTTGCTGAGAAAATTTCTTGAATCTAGTAGCTTGAGAATTGTCCGCATTTTTATTTCTAAGCAATAATTTAGTTCGTACTTAAGTGGATTAGTTTTCTTTACACAGTATTTAAAACAAAATCGTTTTAGTAATAATGGAACTTTTGGAGCCATGATTTTTGATGATTTCAAATGGATTGATCCATTATACAGTGTGTGATGTGGGCCGTTGGGTGGCCACACTGGATAGCAGGTAGGGCGACTTGGTAAAGAATGATACTCACGAAGTTAGGGTAACATCTTATAATTTAATATTTAACACTTATAAACTGGATAACAATTATATACATTACTATGAACTAACTATCATTAAGACTATTACTGTCTATCAGAAAGAGAGTATGAAAGCGAACATGATTCTGTATAAGAATCTGACTCTGATCAAGACTGAATGTGTGAATGTCTGTCCCTTGCATTACTCTCGTTATATATACATCAGATGATCCTCGTACTACTTAGGGAATATAATACAAACCCTGACATGTAGTTTGTGTTTGCAAACCACTCGCGTTAGCGAGGACGTGTTTGTAAAACACGTTACATTTGTATTACGGGAGCGAGGCTGTGGCCTCATTGCGAGTGTTTGCATACACACAACTGCATTGCGTTATTACACCACCCTTCCTGGGGTTAAGAAAAATAACGCTGAGGTGTTTGTTTTTCTTTCATTAAAATCTATACCTTTCTTATTCCTATAATATGGTGAACACTATAAATATGACATGTACTATTAACCTTAAAAATAGTTGCTTATTTATTACATGTATACAAGTTTCTTATTTCCTACTAACATATTTACACTTATTTTAACAATTGTACTAACTGACATATTTGTATTTGTTTTTAGGCGTGATAATGCTTAAGGCGGTTTTTGTGTATTTCGGTGTCTTTACCGTTTATGCAAACTGTTATGTTTGGCGGCTTGTCTGTTTCAGTTACTATAAAGGGGCCGTTATACAGTGACTCAAGTTTATTCCCTGCTTCGTTTTTTAATAAAACCTGATCGCCGACACAAAAGTGTGTGGGCCTGCGATTCCTATTTAACTTTTCTTGTCTCTTAACTTTCGATAGGATCAAATTATGTTTCGCGTCGTGCAGGGCTGTCTGGAGTCTGTATTTCATTTCTGCGGCGTAATTTTCAAAATTGAATAGCGGCTCTATCGCGTTCGTTATTGATGAAGGTAGGGGATTGTGTTTACCGAAAACTAACTCATGAGGTGTATATTTGGTTTCAGTATGCACTGTGTTATTAAATGCAAAGCACCAATAAGGTATCCAAGTCGACCAATTGTCTTTATGGTTATCTAATTGGATTCGTAGATACGCTCCGAGATTCTTATGTGTATTCTCTAATGCGCCTAACGTTTCGTGGTGGTACGCAGTTGATCTCAATTGCTGTATTCCTAGCAGTGAGCAAGTTTCCTTGAAAACTGCAGCCATAAACTCTGTTCCTTGGTCGGAAGCTATCTGTTCGGGAATAGCGTATCTTAATATAAAATTCTCGACCAGGGCTCTGGCTACTGTGGCAGCTTCTTTGCTTTGGATAGGATATGCCTCCACGAATTTCGTTAGTTCGCATTGGAGTGTCAAGATGTACTTGTTTTCCTCGTGGTCTTGGTTTAATGGACCTACTAGATCTACAAAAATCTTTTGGAAAGCGTATGACGATGTGGTCGTTACCTTTGGTTCTTTGTTTGGTATTGAGTGCTTGTGTTTTTGGCAATCACTACACCGTTTCACGAATGATTCGATGTCGTGCTTTAGTTTTGGCCAATAATAAAACCTTTTGATTTGGTTAAATGTTCGGTTTACTCCTCCGTGTCCTCCTGTACGTAGCATATGATAATCGTTGATGATTAGTTGCTGTGTTTCGTAGTCTTCAATTCTTACTACTCCTCCTATTACGTTTATCTTTAAATCGTTTGGCTCTCTCTTCTTCCATGGAATAAAATTTCTCAGGAAGTCGCTGTTCCTGGAATTGTCTTTGACTATACATATTTCCTGTATGTCGTGTCCTGCGCAGAACTCCTGGAGTGTAGCCAATAAGCGCATGTACTGCTGAGGACTTATTGTAGCTACAGTCTCCTTCATAAAAATTGTGAGAGCATCTTCGTCGTATAGGAATATTTCCTTGGAACGCATGCTTGTTCCGTTACGACGTTGGAGGGAATTGAAGCTTGCCTTGCCTATCACTCGAAGTTCAATAGATCCCGCTGGCCTTTTCAACAGTTACACAACCCCGGGGTGATCTGCCCTGGAGCCGGTGGAATCTGTGACTGCTGGTTTCGTGATGGTGCAATCGGCAGCTGTCTGTCTTGACTGGGCCCTAGTCGTAACAAAAACGCTGTCATTAATCCCATTACTAACCTTCTTCAAGTCGTTGGAATCTATCTCTATCCGTGATAAGGCGTCTGCAACTACGTTCTCTGAACCCTTAACGTAATTGATGATAAAATCGTATTCCTCTAACACTAATCTGAATTTCGTAAGACGGCTAGACGGGTTGGTCATTCCAAACAAATATACTAATGGCCTATGATCTGTAAAGATCTTGAATTTTCGACCGTATAAGTAAGGCCTGAAATGCTTCACTGCCCAAACCACGGCTAATAACTCTTTTTCAATTGTGCAGTAGTTCCTTTCCGCTTTGTTTAAGGATCGACTGGCATAAGCGATTGGCCTGTCGTTGCCGTTGGATAGCACTGCACCAATTGAGTAGCCGGATGCGTCTGTTTTTAAAGAAAACATGTTATCTGCATCGAAATCTGGATATTGCAAAACTGGTGGTGTCTGAAGGGCTAGCTTGAGCTTTTCAAATGCCTTTTGTTCCACATCGGACCATGTAAAAATCACATTTTTCCTTGTAAGGTTGTTCAAAGGATTCACGATGTTGGCAAAATTTGGAATGAAACGTCTATAATAGTTGGCGAATGCGACAAATCGTTTTACGTCTTTTGCGTTCTTAGGAACCGTGTATTGCATTAAGGCTTTTACGTTGGAAGGGTCAGGTGAGACTCCTTCCGCCGAAATGACGTGTCCCAAATATAAAATTTCCTTTCGTAAAAAATCGCATTTGCCTGGATTAAGTTTAAGATTAACCTTTCTTAGCCGTTCCAGTACTCTAACTAAATTCAGATTGTGTTGTCGGAGATTGTTGCCGAAAACTATGAGATCGTCAAGATATATGAAACATTGTTCATAATTAAGTCCTGACATTGCTATTGTCATGGCTCTAGAAAAAGCGCTACTACTCGTTTTTAGTCCCATTGGAAGTCGACACATTTGATATTGATCTTTGCATCGTAAAGTTTTCTTCTTTGTTTAGATGTGAGGTGTTTATTGTTTGTAAAACTTTGTCGACGCGTTCGACTGATTTAGTGCCATTACACTTGAAACTGCAGACGTTGTATTTATCAAGGTCTGTTACCGTAGGAGCAAAGTTCTTCAATGTCGCGTCGCTATCCCTTGTATTCAGTATACGTACGGGCACTAACCCATTCTTCGGGGTGACAACATATCCTGCTATAAATATACCTGGGGCAGCTTCCTTCTGGGAAACTACACAATCGCTACACGTACTTACTTTAAAATATTTGATTATTTCGCAACGAGGCGGAATATTAACAACCGTGTTTTCGTCGGAATGCATTGGTAATGTAATTTGCTGACCTTCAATTGAAAACGTAATATTATATTTCTCGTAGTCTATAACGGTGTTGTATTTGGCAAGCATGTCAGAACCGATGATACCTATAAATTTGTTACTGTTTACATTGTCTAGCACTGCAAACTTGTGCTTGACCTTGGCCTCGCCTAACTTTAGCGTAATGAAAGCGGATCCGTTTGTTTCTGTTTCGCCGTTGATGCCGATTATGTTTACCTTCCGTGTTTTATCAACAATTATGTTTGTATAATTAGAATTTAAAAATATAAGCACCTGTGTCAACTAGAAATAGATTGTCTTTATTATTGAAATATGAATTAATATATGTTAAACCGTCGAGGTTAAAAAAGTGTTGACTGGAATGTTTTTAGTTGACTACTCTTCGAAAAAATTGATTATCTTTATTATCGTCGGGCTGTGTCGCGTTTGATGATACAGCGAATACTCTGTCGCGGTTATCGCGTTTGTCGCGTCTTACAAATTTCTTTCTATAATTTTGATTATAATTGCTATGTGTATTGTCATGTTGAAAATTTCTTCGTTTATTCTCGTTGTTAGTGTGCCTATATCTTCGATACCGATTGTCTTTGGCTTGTGCATGATTAAACGTAGTTTTTGAATTATTAAACGTAGCTTTTCTTGAGAAATGATAAATTGTATTGCTTGCGGAGTTGAGTATCTGTTCGTTTGAAGCCTCCTGAATCGCGTCGCTTAATGTGCTAGGGTTGCGAGCTTTTATTAATAATTTTATGTTGGGGTCGCGAAGTCCATTAGCAAATGTATTAACTGCAATTTGTTCATTTGCGGAACGAAATTTATCTACTAACGTGTCGTCATCGCCTGCTTGCGTGATTGATAATTGTGCGAGTAGATCTTCTACTGTCTCGCCGTATTCGTTTATTGTTTTCGCGCCCTGTTTCGCATTGTATAATTGTGACGTTAATGCTGCGACCGATTTTTTCGTAATGAAATAGCGTTTTAAGTCTGTAATTAAAGCGGCATTGTTGGGGTATGTTGTGAGTAACCTTAATTTCGCTTTAGGGGATAACCGTGTTTTTAGGACGTATTTGGTTAAACTTTCCTTTCCCGCGTTATCTAACAAAGCGTCATATAATTCGATCGAATCTATAAGTTGCAGAGTTACTTCTTCTTTACCGTTCATTACAGGTAATAAACTTGAGGCAGTCCGTAAATCGAAATTCTCAGCCATGTTGTCAATTGTTACATTTAAATTACTTAATCTGTTATTTAAAATTTCAGTAGCCTCATCTAACGTCGCGGTAATGTCTTTAATACAATTTTTAGTTGCCTCCCTAGTACTTAAGCTATGTGCTACCTTATTAAAACTGTCCCTTATTTCACACAATCTAAGATTAAAATTATCTATTAGCGCTTGTTTGCGCTTAATTACGTTAATATCACTCTTATTACTAACATTGTCTTTCCTTAAATTACTAAAAAATACCTTCACTTCTTCGTGTATCTGTGTGAATTGGTCGGGGGCGGACATGGGTGTTAGACTAGACCTTCTCCTGGCTTCGGTGGAACTCCAGTTGAACCTGAGCGGAGAGGGCCTTCGTCATCCTCTTGTTCACGTGCCGGTATACTCCGTAGCAGCAGCAGGACGTTAATATTACCATAACTCCCACGAATGCCACTACGCCGAGGATGTCGATGGTGTCTACGTTGTTTTTTATGTTGGCGTCATTGCCAGCGATGATTACCTCTTCCTTCGTCGCGTAATTGCCCATTTCTGCTAAACTGTAGGTTTTTCCTTCCCTGGTCCGTTCCGGCTTCCTACATGTTCCCTGCAGTCTTACTCGACTGGCAGAATGGTCCTAAGCCGTAGGTAGGCAGGATCGCCATGTGATGTGGGCCGTTGGGTGGCCACACTGGATAGCAGGTAGGGCGACTTGTGGTAAAGAATGATACTCACGAAGTTAGGGTAACATCTTATAATTTAATATTTAACACTTATAAACTGGATAACAATTATATACATTACTATGATCTAACTATCATTAAGACTATTACTGTCTATCAGAAAGAGAGTATGAAAGCGGACATGATTCTGTATAAGAATCTGACTCTGATCAAGACTGAATGTGTGAATGTCTGTCCCTTGCATTACTCTCGTTATATATACATCAGATGATCCTCGTACTACTTAGGGAATATAATACAAACCCTGACATGTAGTTTGTGTTTGCCAACCACTCGCGTTAGCGAGGACGTGTTTGTAAAACAGGTTACATTTGTATTACGGGAGCGAGGCTGTGGCCTCATTGCGAGTGTTTGCATACACACAACTGCATTGCGTTATTACAAGTGCGATCGAAAAGTCGCGCACATCAAAATAAATGTACACACTGCTACTTGTGGTGAGATTTGCTCTGAATTTGACTTAATATAAAATAATATATTTTTATTTAGACTCTATATAACGTTTGATTATGTCAAGGCGATCTGTTTGGGTTCTACGTAACTAGGCCTAGCGTCCAAAATAAATGTAAAGAAATATTACAAGAGGTAAATTGTTAATTATTTATTGTCTGTTTGTATGTTCACATCTCATTTTGTTTTAACTTAAAATATATCATTCTTAGCTTAAAGACTTAAATTATTAAGGAAAATGTTTGTACAAATTTTATTTATGAATAACATACGTATAGTTTTCGAGTCTTTGGTCTTGGATTCAGTTGAATCTCTCAAACAATTACTGATCTACTTGGTAGGAATAACACACTTGGCTATATTTCACAAATTTTACTATATTTCTCTAAAATATATGTTTCGCCTGTTGTGCCATTCTCAAAAAGTTTCTTACAACGAACGTAATCTACGTAACAGCGTAACTTTTATACCTAGTTTTGTGATTAGGTGGTGGTTAGATGATGTTTATAACGATGTCTATGATGGGGGTGTTTATAAATTCTAGCTGTGTATTAGTGACCATTACATTGTGTTTCTGGGCTTCTTTAATTTCTAGAATTTCTAATAAATCTAATTTTTTACTTTTTATTGCGTTATGTAATAAGTTGCAGCTATCTATATCGTGCAAATGGTTTTGCTCAATACAGTGTTCCGAGAAATCTGTATTTTTAATGCTATATTCGACGTCTCTTACATGTTCTGATATACGTTTTTTAATTGATCTTCAACTTTGACCAATATATATATATATATATATATATATATATATATATATATATATATATACATACACACAGTATAGAAATGAAAGTCGTATCTATTTCTGGGTAAGGTGTATTGACAATTAGTAATAACTATGAAACGTGGACGTCTGCACATCCCGGATGAATACGGCTTTCACACATTTTTTCATTTTCCCGGACAACCTGGACGGTTGACGCCGTGACACGTTGCAGCTACATTCTTAGACAAAGGTGATTTTGTCATGTGTAGAAATTGATGTAACGAATTAGAGCAGCAATGGCATATATGTGAGAATTCAATAATTATGAGTTCTCATTAGCATTACGTTTATCATCATTAGTATATATACACGCAGTATAGAAATGAAAGTCGTATCTATTTCTGGGTAAGGCGTATTGACAATTAGTAATAACTATGAAACGTCGACGTCTGCACATCCCGGATGGATACGGCTTTCACACATTTTTTCATTTTCCCGGACAACCTGGACGGTTGACGCCGTGACACGTTGCAGCTACATTCTTAGACAAAGGTGATCTTGTCATGTGTAGAAATTGATGCAACGAATTAGAGCGGCAATGGCATGTATGTGGTGAGAATTCAATAATTATGAGTTCTCATTAGCATTACGTTTATCATATATATAGCTTTGCGGTCTTGATATTTAATGTTATATACTCCAGATTTTTCTAGTTTACCTATTTTATCTTTGTTTTTATTTAATATAGTAGCTAATTTTGTCTTATTACTACATATAATTTTAATGCCTAATTTTCTTAATATTTTGTTTACTTTATCTACGATAGGGGGGATATATGATATTGCATACCAAATGGTTTTATTTAATTCTTTTATTTCCAGGTATAAGAATTTTTTCTTAATATTCTGTTGTCCTTTTTGTTTTATCATTTTATCTATCATATTGGGCTTATATCCATTATTTTCTGCAATTTTTTTATATAGATTATTTTTTCGTTAAAGGCATCCGTATTTAAAGATATGTGGGTTGCTCTATGTATACAGGCTGATTCAAATTAAGTGCGCACCATTGCAATCTCTGTTATTATTGATTCTAGAAAGTAGGTTAAATTAGCAAAGTTTTAGTGTTTTTAACATTGATTGGTATGCAGTTCATGAAAAAAAATTGAATAACGCATTTTCGTGAAATTTTGAAATTTATAATTTTTTTTAAATGGAACAGCCTGTATATTTTTTAAAATTCTGAATGCTAATGTTCTTTGTAATATAAAAGTTTCAATACACTATTGTATTAAAACGAATAATAAAGTAGTTATAGCAGTTTCTATTTCCTTCTAAATGTTGTCATTGCTCCGCTAACTTTTGACAAAACAGATACATATTTTGTATTTAATGTTTATTTTAAAATATTACAGCTTACAAAATTAAATTAAAAAGAAGAAAGTACATGTATAATTTATAAATACTACTCAAAGGTGTCACCTTCCTGCTCAATACATTTTCGTGCCCGCTTCAGTACACTCTGGGTGGCTCTAAAGATTGTCCTCCTATCTAATTGGCGAAAAACTTCTCTGACCTTGTCTTGCAATTCGCGCACGTTGTCGTATCGCGTTTTGTACACCTCATTTTTAAGTATCCCCAAAGAAAAAAGTCTAAAGGTGAGAGGTCAGGAGAGCGTGCTGGCCATTGAATTGGAGCATTTGTACCAATCCACTTTTCGGCAAAGATGGTGTCGAGGTAGGTTTGCACTAGGTGATAGTTGTGTGCAGGAGCATCTATTTTTCTTAAACATGCCTCTATTTGAAAAATTTGTTTCGTCACTCCATAGAATACACTGTGCTCCATTCAAATTTTCATCACAAAAACTAACGAATCAATAATAAAAAGCTAATCTCCTGGCGGAATCTCCTGGCTGTAATGTTTGAGAGATTCTGAACTTAAAGGGGATATACTTATGCTTTTTCAAAATAGTTGTGTGCAGGAGCACCGTCCTGCTGAAAGTATAAATTTTGGCGCATCAGGTAATTGGCGTTATCAAGGACATCCTCTAGAACGTTACGAATAAATTCCAGATATCTGTTTCCTGTCAACGTACCATTGTAGAACAGTGGACTAACGACTACCGAACCAATTAATCCGCACCAAACGTTAAAACTAAATCGAACTTGTGCAGCATGTGGACGAACTATTAATAAATTTTCTTGAGACCAGTAGTGACTATTTTTCTTAAACATGCCTCTATTTGAGAAATTTGTTTTGTCACTCCATAAAATACACTGTGCTCCATTCAAATTTTCATCACAAAAACTAACAAACCAATGACAGAAAGCTAATCTCCTGGCGTAATCTTCTGGCTGTAATGTTTGAGAGATTCTGAACTTAAAGGGGATGTACTTATGCTTTTTCAAAATTCTTTGAACTGATGAATAACTTAATGCCAATTCCTTAGTAGCATCCCTAATGGAAAACTCGCGATGGGCTTCAAAATATGCTAACACTGTAATTTCTACTTCTTCGTTGACGACGATATTTTTCTGTTTTTTTCTTTCTAAATAAGCAATCATGTAGTCTAAACTGATTGCAAAGTTTTCGAAAGTAGCGTCGATCTGGCTGCTGTCGTAAAGGATAGTATTCAAGATAATATTCGCTAATCCTTATTGAATTTTTACCACATAAAATGTATGCTTCCAACATATCGCATTTCTCCAAATGAGGAAATACCATGTTGAAATATTGTCAAACACTAAGCAACGAAAGTAAAACCAAAATGTTTAGAAAAATAAATAGAGAACTAATGAACACAACACAAAATAAAAAAAAACAATTTTTAATAACTAAACGTGGGAAAGATTTATATTCAGTACGTTATTGGCATTTACAAAGGGCGTAACTGTTTGTTCTGTTTAAAGTGAAAGAAGCCTACTACTGATTTTACAGAATGAAAGAGTATCTTTGACATGAACTAAATTCCACCGTAAATAATTTATTATTCGCTTTAGGACAATAGTGTATTGAAACTTTTATATTACAAAGAACATTATCATTCAGAATTTTAAAAAATATACAGGCTGTTCCATTTAAAAAAAATTATAAATTTCAAAATTTCTCGAAAATGCGTTATTCAATTTTTTTCAATGAACTGCATGCTAATCAATGTTAAAAACACTAATACTTTGTTAATTTAACCTACTTTCTAGAATCAATAATAACAGAGATAGCAATAGTGCGCACTTAATTTTGATCAGCCTGTATAACTATGGAAAGTTGCCATTTTTATTTTACTTAAAAAAAGGTATATAACCCCTTACCACAATTATTTATCGTATCCTAAATACGTATTTCGACAACTAAGTTATCATCATCAGTAGGTAAAAACCACTAATTAAAAAGTCGCACATGGGGCACAGTAAAGCAGAAAACCGCTTACACAACAACTACTTTACACCGCGTCCACGTATAGACTAATTTTAACATGCGAATATAAAATACGAAAAGAACGAAAAGCACTTAGCTCTTAGGGAAAAAGTCATTCACATATGTTTAATCTCCGAGTTGAAAAATATCGAACGAAAGAACGACAAACATTCCTTTCTTAAGGGCGGCACTCAACATGTCCTAATAACTTCAATTTTAAAACGACGATGACACAATTATGGTAATAAAAATGAAAAGAGACAACTGAAAGGAATCGGTGATCTATCGCTATTCATGGAATATTGTTTATTTTTCGCGATATGTGTACTTTCATAAGCATCAAGTTCACGGGGTTTATTAATTCCTTTAACCAGCTTCAACCCTGTGATCGACACATTGTGTAGTGTGCTTAAAGCGTGGTTGGCAACGTTAGATTTCTCCGGTCTATTGTATTTAATGTGTGATATGTGTTCTTTAAAACGGGTTATTATTGGTCGTTTTGTTTGGCCTATATATTTCAAATTACAATCCTCCCAACTAATTTCGTATATACCTGATTTCGAATTCAAATTAACTCTATCTTTAGTATTCCCTAGGAGACTTTTGATAGTATTTTCGGACAGAAAGGCAACCTGGAGACCTCGTTATTTCACAACTTTATTAATGTTTTTCGTGACGGGGTGGTATGGTAAACACATGTACTTATCTTCCTGGTTACTTTGAGATATCAAACTTGTGAATTCGCGGATTGAATTTTTTATTTTTGTTTTTCTAATTAATTTATTGATTATTTCTATGTCAAAGCCATTTTATGTCGCGATATTTTTAATGAAATCTAGTTCTATTTCATATCTCTCTTTTGTTAACGGAAAATTTAGTAACCGATTGACTAAGAAATTAAAGGAAGCTGTCTTATGTTGATAACTATGATTTGAATCCGCGGTGATGAATCTATTAACATTGGTTTCTTTCCGGAAAATATCGATTTCTATTTTATGTTTATTCCTAATCAGTAAGTATATAAAAATGGTATCTTGCCATTGTGTTCCTTTTCCACTGTAAATTTAATCGTCGGAAATTTCAAATTTAATTGATTAACGAACATGTCTAATTCGCATTTCCGTGTATCAAAAATCGCGAGAATGTCATCTACATATCTAATCCAGACTCTCGGGAAATATTTAGCGTTATTTTTAAATTCTACTTCAAATTGACTCATGAATAAATTGGCTATGAAAGGAGATAGGCAGTTACCCATTGTTGTGCCTTGTTTCTGTTCATAAAATTTTTCTCCTACTTGGAAACAATTTTGCGTCATGCACGGAGTTGTCAATCTCATGTATTCTTTTATTTTTGAAAGTTCAATGTTATTCTTGTGGAGCAAGCTTTCTAAATATTTCATAGTCTCTGGAATAGGTACCGAGGGTATTTTAGTCGACTGTTTTGCGTTCGCATGTATTATATTATCTGCAAATGTTGGTTTTCTGACAGAAAACCAACATTTACTGCAACTCAAGGAACTCTGTCGACATCACACGACACTATTGGTACAAATTTATATTTTACATTGGTACTGGCATTTAAAAGTTCATTTTTTTTATTAAGGGTTGTTTTATTTCGTAACATTTCACTGATATTCTTCACTTGTTGACAGCCCGTATTTTTTAACAGCACCGCGTTTAATTTATTGATGAAGCAATTTTTCTGTAGTTTTGCTAAACGTTTAACTACTATATTTTCTATTATTTCGATGCTCTCTTGTAAGGAGAGATTGCAGTGGAAATGATTGCCAGATTAGCTCGAACAAAAATGAAATCTTTTCGAATATTTGTTTTTCCTAGAACACTATGTTGCCATAAATGGTCTTTGATATACCTTTTTAAATTAATTTTGGTACCTACATTTTTCTAAATTTAAAGTGTTTACATTACTAAATCGTATAAACAATAACCTATTGGCATGGAACGTAATATGCACATGCATTTTAAAACACAATCTGTTTAATTACATTGTATGCGTATGTTGAAAATCTCTTTACATAATGGCATTGAATTTATCCTATCAATAATTATCCTGGGTACATTTACAATACAGCCTATTTCTAGTTCGTTTAGTTGTAGTTTATGTTCTATTTCATTTACTTAATTCACCTTATTTTGGAGAGAAACACAGCAATATGTTGGGCGGATGTCAGTTGGGCCAGACGTCAGGTAGACGGACTTATCTATAGTTCAGTTGGGCCGGTCATTAGTGAGGTGAGGGATTATCACCAAGGGAGAGGATTAAGATTTTATATTTAATGTTATATACCTAATTACCTTATTTTTGTTTGTTTAAGGAAAACACAAAACATCATAATATCAATTTAATGTTAAGAAAAAGAAACCAAATATTTATTTACAATTTTATTCTGATACAAATTAACATACTTATATATACGCATATCACACAGGTAAATAATTAAAACAAACAGATTTTACAAACGTAAAACGACTTATTCTACCATGCATGTAATCACAAATTTTATTATTAATGTGCTCTACTTTATTACGAGTGTCTTTCCTCATTTTCTTTGTATATATATTAGCAGTTCTTATTTTGATATAGATTTCAGTTTGGTATGATAATAAAACTTGTGTAAAGAAAAAAATATTGGGATGAGTATTATAAAAGTGACCATTAAACTTTGCATGAAATGATTCACAGTTATTTGTGGTTCTATATAAATAATTTGAATTAGAAGCCCATGCACTTGGGAAATGTTGCAGTTTCTGAAATATAGTTTTCAAATAAATAATTTCTAAATTCTATGATTCTAGAATCATTGTCTGGAATTAAGTAATATAATTCTTCATTAAAAAAATCAACAACTTGTTGAGGATCTAGAAATTGTATGCCAAAATACAATTTTAAATATTTTCCTACAACAGAATTATTGTCTTTATATTCTTTACATAAACCCAATTGTTGTATTTTCCTATACCAACTCTGGCATAAGTAAAACCTGCAGCCTACAATGATTACATTATTCCAAACAGCAACACAAGCTTTATGAATTGCACTTTCAAAATCTACCACTATTTTGTTGGGTTCAAGAATCAGACCGAATTGAGTGCACTTTTCTTTTAATTCTAACAGAAAATTGTAATAGGTTGCTTGATTTTTATTTGGGAGTAACGCAAATACCAATGGAATATAATGTCCATTCTTAAAACCGTGCAGAGTAAACATCTGATAAAAAAATTTGGTACAATATTTAAACGTTGCATCAACATAGATAGTGTCAACTTGACATAAAAAGTTTAAATCTGTAAAACAAGAGAAAATAATAATATGTATCATAGTTTTAAGATATTAATTCGAGTATATTACTACTCGTGCAACAGTCTCTTCATGGTATAATATTGTTATGTTCTCTTCTGATATTTCTATACAGTTAATTATTATAATTGCTTTCATTTGCCTTGTTATTAATTTGTAAATTACCTTATTTGTTTAATAAAAATATTTAAAAATTGAATAATTCAAAGAAAGGAATAAAAATATTAAAAATATAAAAAGTAAAAAGAAATATATAGGCCTAACACGTTCCTTTTTATTTCAATTGAGTAGGCGTCGCTTTCAACCCTGACTTTTCCAGATGGTGCGTAAATGACTTTGTTTAACTTCGAGTCTCCCCATTTCTTTTGCCGTCGGTTGCGATCGACGGCTCATTATTATTGCCAATTGTTTTTTCTGGAGTATATATGTATATGTATATATGTATATATGCCTATAATATTAATAATTTATACATAAATCAAAATTTAATTGAATTTCGTGCTACTAGACTCACAAAATCTTAGAATATATAAGTAAGTGAAGCAGAAAATGAGATCTTTCTTTGGTTAAAACTAAGTCAATTCCGAAAGATAGTCCAAATATGTAATTTCCGAAGCATGATTTATAGCTTATATTTGTTTACAAGAGTCGTGTGAAATGCTAATGATCTGACACATAGATGATCAGGAAAGTATCAAATTACCTTCTGAAACTGCAATTTGTTAACATATAATCCGCCAATTTACATTCATTATTCTACATTTAAAGAGTTTTCGTCTGAGATTTAAGTAAACAACATCTGTATTTTTGTTAAAATGGTAAAAAAATTAAGTATCGGGCGATAACGATTAAATATCGGGCGGAATATAAGGATAAGTTTTGTAGGATTAAAACCGACTGGAATGATAACTTAGAGATGGAATTGTTGAAAGAACGCATGTTAAATTCTGTATTTTACCACGTGGGAACACCAAATTGTTAAAAGATGGACGCTTGTGTTTTGTGTTAGTGTATTGCGGGCTAGCTGTAGCGCTCTAACAATGATGAAAGTGATTTAAAATAATGCGATGAGAGTATCGAAGGTTCAGGACGTGTGTAGTATTCTGAAATAAAGGTTTATTAAATGCAACTTCAATAA
This sequence comes from Melolontha melolontha, assembly GCA_935421215.2. Taxonomy (NCBI): domain Eukaryota; kingdom Metazoa; phylum Arthropoda; class Insecta; order Coleoptera; family Scarabaeidae; genus Melolontha; species Melolontha melolontha. The sequence goes on from OW285241.1 coordinate 98,414,111, forward strand.
AAGAAAACACAACGACGTTGTCCTTAAAGTTTTACTTGATATTTACATGAAAGAAATTATAATTTGAAATGTATGAAAGTAATTAAATGGAAGCGATATGAACATGTATGGACAAATAAATATTTACAAACTGACAAATAGCTAGTTATTTCGTAAATTAATAGCTTAGTGAATGTAATTAAAATAATTTCTGTATCGAATAATGCAGAGGTTACCTTTTAATAATGCCGCGATCGAACATGTGGTAGCAAACAAAAGAGAGGGAACCAGGGCACAAGAGAAAATTTGTCTAAAGAAAGCTCGTGGTTGAAGTGTATCCTTTTGTGAATTACTTTAAATATAACTAATCATATTGCAAATAGCAATATCTAAGAATTAAGAATTAATTAAAGACGCGAGCTAAAGGGTTGTGGCGTCACTGCAATATTCCTTGTGAAAAATACTTTAAAATGATACCTTACATGATATGGTTTAAATAAAATTTACGATAGCTATTTAAATGTGGCTATAATCATGTAAATTTTAATACGGAGGCGCTATAATTTCGAGATGTATAAAAAATACCCCAATAATAAATAAAATTTCTAATTAATAGATAATTAGAATAGAAGTTGTGGGTAATTAATTAATAAATTAAAATGATTGAATAGGAACGAAATTAAAGTTCCAGAATATGAATACTGAGTTGACTACTATTCAAAGGTAATAATTAATATTGCTGCGATGGATCAAGTAGTCATGGCATATCTGATACTTCATGCAGTTTTTTCCTGACATTAATGTCAGGAATTTTCACCGTTTTCTCTTGTAATACTTTTGTTTAACGTGTTTTGATGGTTTGATTATGCCTTAGTGCGACAACGTAGAAATTACCGCTATTCTACAGAGGCTTCTGCGAAGGTGGTTTATCGTTCAGGAAAATTGTAAATTGTCTTAACCGGATCCAATCCACCATCACGTGCTATTATCAATCATGAACTAGGGAGGGTTAGAAAAGGTGCCGAAGAAGAACTTATAAGGAGCATGGCACTAAGAGACTTATTCTCCAATACCAGATTAATCGTTGATCTATGGTTAGGCAATGACGATCGTCTTGTAACCCTTCGAACCATCGAACCCAAGAAATCATCGACGAAGAGTGAGGGAGTGTGAAGCACCCCAACTCATTATTAATAAAAATTAAATTAAACCGTGTTCGTCTTTTGTTCTTGTTCCTTGAAATTGTAATAAATTATTACATGCGTCAGTAAGTTTGGTAAAAAAAATTTGGAAGGCTTCTTGGTATTGCAAATTACATGCCATGTATAGTTAGTTCGTTTGCAATCCTTGACGAGTACACCGATGAAGACCTGCACAAGGTATTCCTAGTGTTGAAAACACAAAATTTAGAGAGTGTCTAACAGCAATACGTGGTACCAAAAAAATTATTTGCGCTATCTATTTATTTAGCGCATGGCTAACATGGGCTAACATGGATTATACAGGGTTATGATAAAGTAACGCACAAAATTCATAAAACGTACAATGTTCATTTTTGAAAAAAATGCAAAAACACGTCAAACAGTTTATTTTATTCCGCGTCTTTTAACATAAGTCAAAAAAATAAAACGTCAAATTTGTCAAAGTTATGACGTCATCAATATTTTTTTTAAATATGAAGCTTGGTTTTTTTTTACTTTATTTGATAAAGCTTGTTTTTCTGCATTATAAAGAAATATTTGAAGTAGGGGTCACATAAGAGAAAACTGAGAGAATTAATAAAAAACAAAATAAACTAGTTTTTGAATTTATGAAAAGAAACTAAATATTAAAAGAATTAAAACTTAAAGTTTCCTAGTAATAAAACAACTGTTTGTCAGTGTCAGTCTTACAATTAGTGTCATACCAATTTTATTATGATGTCTCCTTTAACGGAAAGAGAAAGGATAGAAATTCTAATTCTAATTCTAATTCTAATTATGGTAGGTGGCATGTGCTTAATTTAACGAAACACATTTTGAAAGACCTCCAATTGCTAGAAGCACAGGAAGCAGAATTGTTGCAAAATTTAATGAAACAGGAAGCGTAAGTGATGCTCCAAAATCTGGAAGACCGGGAATAAGCGACGATGCAAAGTTAGATATTTTGCTGTCATTAGAAGACAACCCTCACGCAACTACAGCAGAAATTGCCTTACAACAAGATGTTAGTCAGTCGTTTGTAGTAAAGTTTTTAAAAAAAGAAAAACTGCACCCATACAAAGTTCAACTTGTTCACGAACTCTCAGAAGATGATCCGGACAGACGTTTGGAATTTTGTGAAATCTTCATGAGGCATTGTGACGAAAATCCAAATTTGCTTAATAGTGTAGTATTTTCAGACGAGGCAACGTTTTATTTAAGTGGTACAGTAAATCGACACAATTGTCGCTACTGGGCTCGGGAAAATCCCAACTGGATTCAGACAAAACACACCCAGCGCCCCCAAAAAATTAATGTATGGGTAGGAATCGTCAGGGGAAAATTTATTGGTCCTTATTTCTTTCGTGGGAATTTAACAGCTGAGCGATATTTGGAACATCTTCGTATGGCAGTGCTTCCGGATCTAATTGCGGCATTTCCGGATACAAATAATAGGGAAAACTTGGATCCCAGTATTTGGTTCCTACAAGATGGTGCACCACCACATTATGGTCTTAATGTTCGAAGGTTTCTGGATAACCAGTTTGAAGGAAGGTGGATTGGAAGACGTGGACCAATGGAGTGGCCACCTAGGTCACCTGATCTCACCCCCCTTGATTTCTTTCTGTGGGGACATTTAAAAAGTCGGGTCTACGTTAACCGACCAGACAATTTAGAAGACTTAATGGAACGAATTAGACATGAAATGACTCGTATAACTCCGCAGATGATTGAAGACTCTGTAAATCAGGTCTACCATCGTCTTGGCCTATGTCAGATAGTGAACGAGACACAGTTTGAACAATTCCTGTAAGAAATCGTTTTGGTATAATGGACTGTTTAGTTAATTTAAATGTTATTACTATAATAAAGTTTATTTTGTTTTTTATTAATTCTCTCAGTTTTTTCTTATGTTACCCCTACTTCAAATAATTCTTTATAATGCAGAAAAACAAGCTTTATCAAATAAAGCAAAAAAAAAAAAGCTTCATATTAAAAAAAAATATTGATGACGTCATAACTTTGACAAATTCGACGTTTTATTTTTTTGACTTATGTTAAAAGACGCGGAATAAAATAATCTGTTTGACGTGTTTTTGCATTTTTTTCAAAAATGAACATTGTACGTTTTATGAATTTTGTGCGTTACTTTATCATAACCCTGTAGATCTAAAAGTTAAATTTTAAGATAGAGGCCATTGATCCAGTCCAACGCGAAGTCAGTTACTTCAAAGAAGTTACTCATCTCACCGCCATATGTTGTAAGGACGCACTCAGCTGTAATATGGTGAATAGTCTGGCGAGATTCTCTGCATTCGCAAGTTGGTGTATCAGTCAGACGCCATTTATAGAATGTCACTACAAATTAAGTAGGACGTTCTTATACTATTGAGTGTTTTCTACTCATGCCGAGGCAGCTTCATTCCTGGTACGAATACGGTAGGATCAATGATATGGGCCGCTTGAGCTGGTTTCAAGACTTCCCAATACTCTCTCCATCAATCATTTGGGTTGAAATCTTCTGTTATAAGTTGTTGTGCTAGCAGTAGTTGAGATCTCGACTTCAGTCTCGACAGGCCGGCATCAGGCAAATCACTGTATACTGGAAGGTGAGTATTCGATCTCATTTTATTATAATCTCTTACCAGGCTTACCTGTCTCCGGATGGTGGAAAGTGAAATATGGCTTAAAACCGAGAACCAAGGAAGCGGTGTAATTTTTAAACTACCGCTAATTATTCTCATGGTTTAGTTTGATGTCGATCTGGCAGTGGCAGCTGTTTAACCAGATTGAGGCGCAGTACTCAGCTACCGAGTAAACAAAGTTAAGAGCTGACGAAAGGTGGAGGCGTTCACATCCCAAGAAGGAAGGTACCGTAGAACTAGTCGATTATGTTATTTCTACTGTTTATTTTAGCTGCGGTGTTCTCTAAATGTTTTTCTATATGAGAGTGTTCGATCCATTGTTACTCCCAGATATTTTAGGTAAGGATTATAACAAAGTAAGTTTGGGTAAGGATTAAAAGGAAGCAATACACTTGCGACTCTAGACGTACTTGTTTATTATTGAGGTGGAAACACGGCACTTCTGTTTTATTCATATTCTGGATTAGTCTCCAGTCGAGGAAGTATTTTACCAGCACGACATGCACGGACGGCATATCCAAACTTTTTGGAATTTGTGGGTGACTTGTCAGAAATATACAGATTAAACAGGACAGGTGCAAGTACCGATCCTTGAGGCAATGCATTATAAGGAGGTCTCGTTTTACTCTTGCTCTCTTCTGTTATTACTTGGAAGGGTCTGTTGCAAAGCATGTTGTTTCATAAAGATGCTATTCGGTTGCATGGTACTACGTTTAGAAAAACCTAGAAATGTTTGCAAATTTGGATGAATGTGTCAAATCTTACAAGGCTGGAGAGCAACATATAGCAGTTATTTTGGTAACCATTGAAAATCATGTAACCATGCTGGCAAAAAACTTTAAAAAGTATTTTCTTGCTGACCTCAACTTGATAGCAAGTTACGAGTGGGTTAGGGACCCATTTAAAAATACTCCCGGAGGTCTCTCAACTGCCGAAGAAGAAATCTTTATGGACTTCACGGCAAGTGGCGAAATAAAAAGACAGTTTCGTAATAAAGCACTCTTTGAATCTTTGGCAGGGTTGGATGATGAGTTTTCTGCACTAAAATCAAGAGCATTGCGTATACTATTACCATTTTCAACACCCTAGCTTTACGAAACCGGATTTTCTACGGTGGCTGCGTTGTAGACAAAATATAGATCACAGCTAAATATAGAAAAAGACTAGGAAATAAGTAATTAAACTTCTCTAGTTTCAAAAAAAAAAAAAATTCTTTTATTGTAAACACTACAATATTGTTTCTCCATACAATGACTTCATCAGGTGGATGAATACTGAATATGTACAATGCAAGTTAGAATATATATTCTAACTTGCATTGTACATATTCAGTATTCATCCACCTGATGAAGCCATTGTATGGCGAAACAATATTGTAGTGTTTACAATAAAAGAATTTTTTTTTAAACTAGAAGTTTAATTACTTATTTCTTAGTGTTATAATGCAGTTTCAACAAGTATCTCCTTCGTCCATTAACTATTGAAAAAGAGCTTAGAGTGTCAATTTATAATATTAAACCTTCTTTCGAAAAACTTTGCTCTGCGAGACAGGCCCAAGGAAGTCACTAGTAATTATTAATCCTGTTTTAAATTTAATATTTTTAAGTTAATTAATAAATACGTTGTATTCTATTTATAAGTGCATTATATATCAGTGTAAACGTGCAATTTGTTTTTTATTATATCAGAATGTATTTTCCTTTTTTTTGAGTAAATTGAGTGATCTTTTTACTAATGTTTTTTCTTATTTTCTCTCGCCTTGCTCGCGCCCCCCTTTAGTTTTATCACGCCCCCCTGCGGGGGCGCGCCCCACAGGTTGAGAAACACTGCTATACAGTAAAAACGTGCGAGGTAGGAATATATAGCAATAGGGGAATATAGTGGGGATGTGAGTTGGTTTATCGAAGATAAGTCGGCTGTCACGTTCATTTATGTCAGTTGTGTTGTTTTAAAGTCTGTCAAATTGTGGTCACGAAATACTATTAAGGTATCCTTTATAACATTAAGTTTAAATATGATGTATTAGTCGCAGATTTACCGTTTTGAAAACGAAAGGACATATACTTTAGACGATCCCAAAACCAAAAGTCGAAATTGTTTGCAGTTAATCACACCCGATATGTTAGAAAATGTAAGGCGCAATTTTTACAATAGACTTGCTTGCTGTTTGGAAGCTGGAGGAGGAGGTTACGAACATTTATTACCTTGAGTGCTTATGTTCAGTGCTTTTATTTTAAAATATTCAGTTCATTTACATTTAGGAAATTTTTCTTATTCAAAAATTAAGTTTACGTACTGTCGCGAGCAATAAAGTCTGGTCCTTAACCTTTCAGTGGTCGCGCACGGTGTAGGAGACCGGTGCAATACTTTCTGTGTGATATTTCAAATAATCGGCTAAGCTCGTCAATTTCCGTTTGTGTACCTTTCCCAGAGATTTAAATTTATACGTTACAACAGTTTTTATTATGCGCAGTGTTAAAATAACTGTTATAACCGTCAAAACGGTGTGTCAGACCGGGTGCGACAACTGATGTAATAAAATCTGTAAGGTAGTTGTTTTAAGTTTCTTAGTGTAAAAATTGTGTATTTTCGGGTAAGTGTGTATCTATTATTACTGTATCATTGCTTTAATTAATTTATATATAGACATGGACTATGAGAAAGAACAAGCAAGGTTATTGAGACTATTTGAAGAGGTGAGTAGTGGAGAAAGTTACGATGACGAAGAAGAAACAGGAGAAGAGGACAATATCGAAGAAAGACCTGACGATAGCGATACAGAACAAGAGTTTAATGAAGACATAGCTGAGGAAATGGATGTAAAAGGACCATATTTGTAGGACGAGATAAGAAAACGAAATGGAGCAAACACTGTCCACCCAAAAATGTCAGAACAAGAAAAGAAAATTTAACTATTCATTTGCCTGGAGCTAAAGACTATGTCAAAGGAAAAACTCTCACTGAAATTTGGGATTGCTTTTTTGATAGGGAAATTCTCAGTAAAATCGTGAATTTTACCAATATTAAGATACAGAATGAAAATAATAATTACAGTCGTAGCAGAGACTTGCATCCAACAAATATTGATGAAATAAATGCATTGCTAGGCCTCTTATATCTAGCAGAAGTAAGAAAAGCTAACCATTTAAATACTGAAGATCTGTGGAAGACGGATGGAACTGGTATAGAAACATTTCGTCTCACAATGAGTCTGAGAAGGTTTCGGGCACTACTTCGTTTTATTCGGTTTGATGATATTACTACTCGTCAAGAAAGGGTCACACAAGATAAACTAGCTCCCATAAGAGATTTGTTTGATCATTTCAATGAAAACTTAAAAAAATGTTATAGCCATTCTGATTACGTCACAATTGATGAAAAATTGGAAGCTTTTAGAGGGAAATGTCGCTTTAGACAATATATACCAAGCAAGCCGAATAAATACGGAGTAAAAATATTTGCACCAAAAAAATCGTGCTATGCTCACTAGTCTGCCAAAGACAATAAAACTAAGACTTCGAGAAATATGCCATTTAGACGTTGAAGAACAACAGAATTTGCCACCTCCAGGTACAGTGGGAAGGTGTAGTTATTGTGGATGGAAAAAAAAATAGAAAAACCAGATACTCTTGTAAACAGTGCGGAAAATTTATGTGTCTTGAGCATATACTTGGTGTCTGTTCTGAGTGTTATGAAAATAGTCGCTAATATTTTTATACTTCTTTGTACTCTGTGTGGTGTTTAGTTCGATGAAGCCGACGATTTTTGCCTGAAAAAATAAGTTACCTTATGTCTTTAGAAAACAAATCTGCAATTAGTTAAGATTTAATTAGATTTTTTTTTGTTTGTGTGTACTATAAGATATAGCGAGTCAAAATTTTGTTATTTTACTTCTGTACATTGAAGACTGAATGTTACGTTTAATAAATATATTGATATTAGTTGGCATCTATTACTTATGTATCTAAGTTTGAATTGCTATAGGAATTATTTGAAAATTTTAGTTAGTTTTTGAAATTTGTAAACTGGTCTCTGAGACCGTGTGCGACCACTGACGTACAAAAAGTTCACGCGACCACTGAAAGGTTAATGTTACTTCAAAATTTGATTAGATTGTCACAAATTGTAAATTACCCCCCCTGATAATGCCTATGTCAATGAATTGTCAACATTAATGAAATTTTACAAAGAAAAAATGACAATTATGGTCATGCAACATGATTATACGTTATGACATTTACGGCAGTTATACAATGGACCGCTTGCCATTGTGTCAAAGCATGACTTTGACGACCAGAATTTATTGCGCGCGACTGTACATGTATAAATACATTGTTCTTTACTTTTTCTACAAAAATTATTCATCAATAAAACAAAATGTTGCAAACCAATTCAAACGAGTTATTGAATACCTGTTATAGTTCAAAATACATACTCAAATGAAAACTTAAAAAATGGACAATATAGACAGTCTATGATTATGATCGCGCTTCACTTGCTTCCCCTATCGTAAAGCGTCAATCACATAATTTTGTATATTCGCAGTAAGCGCATTTTTACTATATACTTAAAACCTACACATTCAAGAATAATACACGCGTATTCAACAGAATAATAATAATTATTATTGTTTTAAAAATCCTGAAAATATGCCATTGGAATATGACTCTCGATTTTCTTGTAAGATCAAGTCGCAATTTTTCTATCATGAACAGTATTAAGGTACTATATTATGCCCTTGTTCGATATAGATTGGAATATGCATTTATTGTCTGGTATCCGCATTATCTGTAGCAGCAAATCTCGGTCGAACGCATCCCGAGGAGATTTCTAAAGTACATGTCGTATGGAATGAACGGCATTTACAATGCCTGTGGTATCGACTATTTGCATCTATTGGCTCAGCATAATTTTGTATCACTATCCCGTCGCAAAGAAAATTATAGTGCAAAGTTTTTATGTAATTTTATTAAACAAAAGATTGACGCCCGTTCGCTACTCGCGCAAATAAATTTTAATGTACCAACTCGTACTACCCGTAATTTTGACATTGTTACTATCACGACTGCGTGAACCAATAATTTGGTGAAATATTCTTTATATCATGTGGCCACTGATTTTAATAAGCGTAACTCTTTAGCTTAGTATGTGTTACTTATGATGTGATCATTTACTAATTTGGTGTTAATTTCATTGTTATGATGTGTATTTCTTCTGCAGACATTAAATAGTTCAATTTAGTATAATGTTCTATAATAATAATAGCTTTATTGTCCAACGGTTATCAACTAGTTACAGGATAAACCAAAGAATGTACATACATATTGCTGTGAAATTGGATTTTGGGGATAAAATAGAAATTAAGGAAGTATAAATTGATTAATTTATACGTAACCTGAATAGCAAAAACAAATAAAAATTAATCAACGGAGGTTGTGTCTTTTAAAATGCACCTCGTATATAGTATTCCAATATTGTATCCACAATTAGATGTATATTTTTAAAAATTATATGAAAATAATTTAACGATATGTAGATAAATTTGAGGTTATCTTGATTATTAAGCACACTTAGATTTTAATTAAATAATAAAACATGCTGTATGTACCAGTAATGTAGAAAAAAGGATACAGAATAATTTTGTCTTTATGCATTAGTAACATTAGCAATCGCATTTAATTTCAATTCATTGTATTTTATAAACAACATTCCAAATGGACAATTAAACATGAGATATCAAAGGCATTTTGAAATAGGAAAACCAAATAAATGAGCCATTCAAGCATCAAGAACAAGGAGAAGTGTGATCTAAAAACAACGTAAATATCAATAATGAAATGCAAGCAAAACATAGTAAAGTAAAAATTACACAATCGAAACACCAATGTTTCAAATGCAAAAATAGGCAATGTCAAAATGAAAAGCATATTAGAAGGCGCATGCTAAATAATAAAATTATAATCGAGAAAACGTACACAAATGGAAAGGAGAGCGACGAGAAAACTCAATATTGGAAACCAAGGAGTAAGAAGGAGAGAGAAAATAGCACGGAGATTTGGAAAAGACGTAGGCCGATTTACCTGGAAAAACTTTCAGGATGAAACACGATTAAAAAGGAAATTCCTAGAATGGGAAAGAGAGTAAATGTGTAACCCTATAATAAAAGGTATAAAACACTGAAATTACGACAAACGAAAAGGTATATAGACAAAGAGATTGCGCACAAAGATAGAAATAACGAAGTTACCTATAATAAATAGGAATACAGAGGGACAAAAATGTAAAATAAAGATTAAAATTAGACAAAATAGAAATAACTCTTTCGAAGTGGGAAAAATATTCCAGGAATCACTAAACACAGCATATAAAAGGGCCAGATGCCGCAGAATTAGAGAACTCATCATTCATTCATAATTGATTCATCAAATATTCACTCGATAGAGTGATGATCGTTGATTTATAAATTCATATTTGCATTTTGCAGTATTGTCATTATTATAAACTAAGTAGTTTTCCACGATCAGTCTTTGAATTAATACGCGTTAGAAATTCATCTAAATTAAAATAATATAATAGTGAAAGATTTATTTATCGTAATTAGTATAGATATTACATCAATTATCACTGCAAAATTGTCAATGTTTATTTACAAGAAGAATTTGATAGAACAAATAAGGAACTTAGTGTAGAGTAAATAAGACTTTACACACGGTAGAATTGGAGTACATAAAGCTAACAAAATCATGTAGATTATAAACGTGAATAAATAAACATAAATTCACGATCTTAGGTCAGGTATTAGAGACAAATAAGTAGGAAGCAAGTTTTCCACAAGTAATCTCGAAATACCTGTGCTGTTGAAATTTTAAATTAAACGTTCATTAATAGGCGTGGAAACAATAAAATACATATAGAGTGTGAAGATAAGCGTACTATTCTGTATCCACTTAAACAGACGCTGAATAGCACATTCAAGTTTAAAACAAATGTCAGTAGAAGCCAGAAATCCACAATTTAATGTAGAAATTCACTTTGAGTACTAACCTTAACATTGGGAGGGAAAATACCCCCTTTTGTAAGTGAAATACTTAAACGTGAATGTTTGAGAGATTCAATTCAGTCCAAAACCAAAGACACCAAAACTATATGTATGTCGTTCATAAACAATATTTGGACAAACAAATTTCGTTGACAAATTAAGTTTGTAAGCTAAGAATGAGATATTTTAAGTTGTAAAACGAAATGAGATGTGAATATACAAACAGACAATAAAATAATTATTAACAATTTATCTCTTGTATTATTTCTTTACATTTACTTTGAACGCTAGGCCTAGTTACGTAGAATCCAAAGATATCGCCCTGAGACACCCAAAAGTTATACAGAGTATAAATAAAAATATGCTTGAGCAGCAGCCCACACAATAATCTCTTTTACATTAAATCAGATTAAACGTAAAATTCACATTATATTAAATGTCGCCCAACTTGTGGGGCCCGAATAATTCAAGCTTATATTTTAAAGAAAATTTAAAACATCATACAAATAACTAGGCAAAATTCAAGTAAATAGAAAAAGAAATAAAACAAGCACAAACAACCGAATAAATAACAAATACAAATTTTTATAATTAACACAAAATGTCGAACAAAGACGTAGAAAAGGGCGTTGAAACAACAATGTTTGTATCTCCTCCCGCAACACCTTCTTTCCAACAATATCGAGAAAAGAAACCACTTATGGGATCAGATGATGGATTTGGTGAAGAAACGGTATCGAAAACACAACGAACAGAGCAGGCACAGACAAAAATTCCATCTGCCAATATGGAATATATGATGGAAATCTTCCAACAAAGTTTCAACACAATAAGTAAAAAAATAGAAACTTCGAATCAAGAATTTAATAAGAAATTAAACACCATAAAGAAGAAGTTAGAAACAAAAATAGATACAGTCAAAGTAAGCTTGAACTATAAACTAGATCAACATTGCAAGCAGATGAAAGAGGAAATGGAAAAGCACAATAAGCAATGCAAGAATCAGCTAAATATAGTCAGGAATAAACTGTGTGAAAACATTGAGATAAACGCAGATGGTATAAAAGAGATTAAAGACAAAATAATAGTAGATCTAAAGCCAAAAGTAGGTCAATAGAAAGAAGATGCGGATTTTAGAATGGGTGTTTTTGAACATAAACACGATACAATAATCAGGTATGTTCAACAACAGGCCAAACAGCAAAAGGAAGAAAATGTTGACAGGTATAAGACACATACTGACATTCTAAACAAAATCCAAAATGAGGTATTAGTGTACCAGGTAGTTATACACCACACATATCGATTCATATAGAAGGCATTCCGAAATTTGCTACCATTATAAAGATAACGCAAAGTCTTTTCTCAAAACGATTAATGTTCAAGCATCAGAAATTAAGTTATCAAGTTACGAATGATAAGAGCGTGTCTTAAAGATCACGCATTAATCTTTTACGATATGATTAGCGATGATTTAGAAACATTTGACGATTTTGAAGAAGTCTTCACTCGTCAGGATTGGGGATAGAATCACCAAAGAAGACATGATCTATCCTTTGAAAAATACAAAGGTGGTTTGCCGAGAGAAAATTACATAATTATGGGATTAAAAAATGTGACTTTGTAATAGAACTAGCAGGATATTTCGATAACAATCTGATGCAAGCTGTTGTATTACAAGGCATCAATACGATCGAAAATCTACTGGATCTCGTAAGGAGGCTACATGACAAAAATCAATGGCACCCAAGATACTCGTACAATGATAACAATAATTCAAATCATATTAGACGGTAGCCGAACACGAGCAACAGTTGAAGAAAAAATCCTGGAAATCAATGCAACAGGAATATGAGGAATAATCCTCTATAAAATTATGATAATAAATGCGATCCCAACTGGAATAATCCAAGCAGAAACAGGAACAACTCTAATATAATAATAATAATTAAAAGTTTATTTCCTTTTTTTCCTTTACATCCATAATACAGCGAGAATAAACGATAAAGAAAATTAAATACTAGTGAAAAAAACAAATTCACAGCTAATAAGAAAAAAAAGTAGAGAAAAAAGAAAACCGCAAGGTTAAGTTTGGCTTTGGGTGTAAAACACCACAACCATTCCTCCACTTAACCTTGTAATACAAGTAAACTTAGAAAATAGTTGCATGCCTAATCTAATTTAATTCTAAAATTCTGTGATGGCGGAAAAATAAAATAAAAATGAAAATATGAAAATCACTGTAAGCTGGCGCAACACACGTTCGGAGAATGACAATCCCTAATTGCTGATGATCAAATAAATACTGGCGCAAGCGTCTTTTAAATGTAGAACATGGCAACTCCTTCAGGTTGCGAGGCAAAGCGTTATATATTTTAAATATATTAAATGTAAACGAGCGCTCGAATAGTGATGTTTTATGCAATGGTGGCGTAATCAATCCCTGCGATCTAATGTTAATGTGATGCACGTCCGTTCGGAAAGTTATTTTATTATAAAGATATGATGGAACCCTGCTTATAATAATTGCGTGATACAGACAGGCAGCCCGTAGTACAGCTCGATTTCTCATATTCAACCACTTACAGGAAGACAAAGAGTGCGAAATATGTTCATATTTCTTAATACCGTACGCAAACCGCAAACACGAATTTTGTGCTCTTTGAATTCTTTTTTGATCATTAACATCTATGCATGGACAATACACAGAGGAGCAATACATAAAAGGAGATAAAACTAAGGCGTTGCACAAAGACAATTTAGTACTTATGGACAGATAAGACCTATGCTGGTAAATAAGTCTCAAATTTCCATACGCCTGTTTAATATAATTTGATACCTGCTTTCTATATCTGAACGCGGTGTCTATAAATAGCCCAAGGTTTTTGGTTTCAGTCAGTACAGGCAAGATCTCACCAGCCATTGACAAACGAAAACTACGTGTCAACTCGTCGCAAGTCTGCACATTACCAAAGAACATAACACCGGATCTCGAGGAATTAACAGGCAACGAATGAAGTGAAGACATATCGGAGATCACATCCAAATCGCATTGAACAACATTAAAAGCCTCTCCAAAGGAATGCTTTGGAAATGAATAGTACACCTGCGTATCATCCGCATACATATGTATATTGCAAGATTTTACCGATTCAAAAAGGGCACTAGTATATATAGAAAAGAAAATTGGGCTCAAGATAGAGCCTTGAGGCACACCAGATGCCAGACCAACACGTTCAGACATCCGACCATCAACCCGAACCGATTGCGATCTGTCCCGCAAGAAACCACTTAATAATTTGATTGCATCATCGGAGAGACCCACATAATGAAACACAGCAGACAACAGATCATGATTCACGGTATCAAATGCTTTACTAAAATCTAATAGTATTAGAACGGAAGCCTAACCTCTATCACGTGCAGTCAATATGTCATCCGTAATCTTCAATAAAGCCGACTCACAACTGTGACCAGCCCTAAAACCCGACTGGTAAGATGGTAGAATGTTATGGGTGTTTATATGTTGCAGTAACTGTGCATTAAGCAGGTTCTCGAATATTTTAGACAACACGGAAAGCAAACTTATAGGCCTCAAATCAGCCATAGATTGCGGGTCAGACTTCTTTGGCACCGGTATCACAATCGCTTATTTCCATGCCAAGGAAAAAATACTTTGAAGAATACACGAGTTGATTATATGAACAATGTACTTCACGATGAAAGGAGAAGACATTTTTAACATATCAATACTCAAGCCATCAAACCCGCAAGATGAGGATGAGATACTAGAAATAATTCTAGACACTTGCACTTGGTCAGTTAACTGAAAATGAAAGCCATTCCCAATATTATTTTTTGTATGTGTAGCATAGTATTCAAATAGATTGCTATCATCATGTGGATTCTCAGGAGTTGAAGTAATGAAGTAACGATTAATTCTATTCGGATCTTGTAACTGCAATGGGAGATCCGCATATCTGTTACTGCAGATGTTAAGCATCCGCAGTCGATTTCAAATTTTTTTAGAGTCCTTAGTTCTACTAAGAATACTGTAATACGCTTTCTTTTCGCGAATTATTGCCCGTTTAGTGTAATTTCTAAGTTGTTTATAATACTCCCAAGCGTGGAGAGTCTTGTTCTTCAAATACTTTGCTCTAGCCCTGTCTCTCAGGAAATCATAAGTTTTATTGTTTCAGTAATCCAAGGCCTTTTTCGTTTAGAAATCAGAACTGTCTTAACTGGACAGAGGAAATTAAAAAGTTCAGTCAACCTAGAGGTAAAAATCTGAACTAATGTTAATATCCGCGACATAAAGAATGTCGTCCAAATGTAGAGTATGTAGATGTTGCTCAAGTACATTGCTGTCGAAATTATTAAAATCGCGATAAGTGACTGACTTAGGTTCCCAAACCTTACGAGTATGTCGCAATACGTCAATTCATGGTCAGAGAAGCACACCCCCCCGAACACCCGAACCAAGGACGAATGATGTGTCACAAACAATTACCAAATCAATCAGTGATTCAGTCGTATTTGTAATACGGGTAGGTTCTGTAATAATCTGATGAAAACCCATCGTATCCAAACTGTCCGACAAGGCAGTAGACAGTATGTTTTTCGGCTGGAATAAATTTATATTAAAGTCACCCAGGCAAAGCAATCGATCACACCGAGGCCATATATTGGGAAACGTAGTCTCTAGGTCATCCAAGAAAAAACGATAAGGCATATCTTGTGGCCGATATACTACACCCACAGCAAATGCCCCAGCACCCCTACCCACACACAACCATAATTGTTCAATGGAGACTGATGACTGCAAAACAGAGTAACGAAGCTCCTTACTAATGTAAAAACCAGCGCCACCGCCACGACCACCACGGTCCTTACGCACAAAAGTATAACCCGGTATAGCAATCAAAGAGGAGCCAATATCCGACGTTAACCATGTTTCACTTAGTGCCAAAACATCATATTTGAATGTTGTCAAATGTTCTACTATATCATTAAAGTGAGCTGTCAATGAACGTGCGATAACATGTGCCAATCTAATCATGCTATTATGCAACTACCATATACAACATTTAAAACATAAACAGAATACAATTAAACAAAAAAGTAGCACTATAGTTAAGAATAATTATAACTAGAGAAAATCAATATAACAGTAGAAACAACAATAATGGGGATAGAAATAATTCCAACACCAGAAAAAACAATCCCAACAAATAGGGAAAACTTCAGCAGTTATAGGAATAGAATAAACCTAGACAACAGGCAAATGGAAACAAGGAAAATTCCCAATCAAGCTGGAGGAGGGAGACGCATAATATAAAGGTGCAGGAAGCTTCCCCAGAAAAGAACGTGGATAAAGGAACCTGATGTAACGAAAGGTACGAGAAGGTACGAAAATTTATGAGTAAATTATTAATCACAGCCGAAGGGTTACGGCAAATATTATCCAGTAACTAGAGGTAAAGTCTCATCAATTTTTGTATTTCGTAACAAAATATGCTGTCCGCATGTAGTTTCTAGAGCGTCCATTAAGTAGAAAGAAACATTAATATTAAATTAATGCAACACATTTGGGGAATTCAGAAGTGTCAACTAAATAAAGATGTGCTTCAACTAGAGGTGTCCGTTAGGGGAGGTTACACTACATTTTATTATTATGTCATCTATATCGGACAAAGTGATAGGAATATCGAAATCAGGTTAAATCAGCGTAAAAAAATAGAAGATTATTCAGAACTAAAAATAAGTTCATTTGAGTAAAGAAACAGGCTCAAATTTTTGTCTAAATCTTCAAATCAAAGTCAAAAGTTGTCCTGATGCTGTTTTTCGCCGAGTAAAACATTTATTCAGACTGAACAGCTATTAATTTAAATAACAAAATATTAAAGTTCCAGAAAGATGTCTTACAAAACAATTTCGTCACATTTTAATAATAAATAAGTTAGAAGATTGAAAAGCACTAGATCGCTATGAAAGCCAGTAAGAATAGTAGCAATTATATAATAAATTTGTATGTTAATTAACTTCTATTTACTTTGTTGAAAATTATATTAAAATTTACGCAATAACTGAATTCATCATATTAGTTTCGCAAACAAAATAAATAATTATGAAAATTTATCAAGTAGATATGCTCCTACACAACAAGATAAAAAAATAATTACAACGTATTCAATCAAGGCGTGCGAAATCTAATACAATTACAAGCAGTATTTTTCCATTGATTTCATGCCATTCTGCATTTTCGGTATAAATTGTGTGGGCATGTTTTATTTTTTAATTCTTTCAATGAAACATGAATATTAATCACTTTGAGAATATACCGTGTGTCCCAATTTCGATGCTCACCATTGGTATCTCGGTTATTAGAAGATATAGAACAACGGTTAAATGGGGAATGTTTTGCAGAATTCAATACTCGGGGCAAATCCCATTTCAAATTAGACCTAAGTTTTTAATTTTTTAAAATATTTTGAAAAATCAAAAATTTGCCGATTTCGTTATTCCTCAATAACTCGATAACGCTTAGTCTGACCTCTTTTAAAGTTTTACATTGTTGAGACACTTTTTTAAAACAAATTATTTGATACAAACAGAAACCCCCGATTGTCATTTGTTTTTAAGTTATTACCACTATCTTTTATTTTTCATATGGCGGCCATATTTGATTTTGGGTTTGTTAGGTAGTCCACAAAATGTGCTTTTCAACGATGTATAACATGCCTGAAAAATTTTTATTTATAAGGAAAATATTAATAAAAACGTAAATTAATCTTTAATATGAAATTAGTAGGCTGAAAAATTAAACACCAATGTCAAATGAAAGTGAAAAGCTATTCTAAGTAATACTGTAAACAAACGAAACGATAAAAAAATTATAGAAATAAAAAGTAAAGATACAGAACTTAAAGTTCACATTCACTTAAAGAAATTGTTCAATATGACGACCATTCTGTTCCACACAATTTTGACACCTTGTTCGAGTAGAGTTACAAACTCTACGTAGCGTGTTTCCGTTTACTGATCGTAGCACATCTAGTACTCTTTGTTCTAAAATTTCCCGAGTTTCTGGCGGTTCAAAATCAAATACTTCGTTTTTAGTGGTACCCCATAAATAATAGCCAAGCGGGGTAAGGTCGGGTGATCTCGCAGGCCATTGCACGGGTCCATTATTTGAAATCACTCTCTCATTAAAGTTTTCTCTCAAAAAATGTTGCACGTTACGAGTGTTATGGGCCGGGCAACCATCTTGCTGGAACCAGATGTTTTGCATGTTCTCGGGATTAATAATTTGCCTCAAAGCAGGCATTATCTCGTTTGTTAGTAGCTCCAAATATCTGTTACCAGTTAAATTGTAATCAAAGATAAAAGGACCTATTAACTGATTATCTAAAACGAAAAAAAGAGTTTAAAAAACAAAAAAAAGTAAACAAAATGTCATACCAATTAAACCGCACCAGACATTAAAACCAAATCGAACTTGAAATCTTCTTTGATTTACCAAATGTGGATTTTCAGTAGACCAATGATGATAGTTATTCCTATTGAACACTCCACAATTGGCAAATCGTGTTTCATCTGTCCATAGTATTTTCCTAGGAAAATTAGCGTCATATTCACATTTTTGAAGGTACCACCTG
Organism: Melolontha melolontha; assembly: GCA_935421215.2. Classification (NCBI taxonomy): domain Eukaryota; kingdom Metazoa; phylum Arthropoda; class Insecta; order Coleoptera; family Scarabaeidae; genus Melolontha; species Melolontha melolontha. The sequence continues at coordinate 98,432,613 of OW285241.1, forward strand.
CTAAACTGTAATCGTCGGAGATTGTCATTATCACTTAAACCTTGTACAATTGTTGGTTTGTAAGGGTGATACTTGTTTTTCGTCAAGGTTCTGTGAACAGTAGATTTTGAAATCCCTGTTTCTCGTGTCACACGACGAACTGATGTGCTGGGATTGTTCCTAACGTTCTGCAAAATATTATTTCGACGTGTATCAGCATCATTAACTTCATAGTTAGCTCGTTTTTGTTCGAAGCTTCCAAAGTTTTTTAATTTGCTAACTAGTCTTCTAAAAATTGTCCTGTGTGGCTGTTGTCTTTCTGAAAACGCTCTGCATAACTCGTGCACGCATTTTCAGTGTTTCTATTTGCTTTGAAATACACTTCCAACATATCAACTTTTTCTTCGTTTGAATATGTATGTGCCATTATCAATACTTATAAATCTTAATACTTGACAAGAATTACTTATCACTAACTACAAGTAGTTTTAATTAACTTATCTCTGCAGCACTAATTGTACTTTGACAGGTTATCGTTTTGTTTCATTGTCAGAATACATTTGTCATTGACGTTTGACGGAACATAATGTCTTTGCTAGTGATACACGCTCAGAGGTTAGAATTATCTGACATTTGATGTAAAACCAAATACAAATCTCCCCACTACTTTTTATCCTGCGCGAACTTACCCCACCTCGCGCCAACTTAATTGGCGTTTGCTATACTAAGAATATCTTTTCACTTTCATTTGACATTGGTGTTTAATTTTTCAGCCTACTAATTTCATATTAAAGATTAATTTACGTTTTTATTAATATTTTCCTTATAAATAAAAATTTTTCAGGCATGTTATACATAGTTGAAAAGCACATTTTGAGGAGTACCTAACAAACCCAAAATCAAATATGGCCCCCATATGAAAAACAAAAGATAGTGGTAATAACTTAAAAACAAATGACAATCGGTGGTTTCTGTTGGTATCAAATAATTTGTTTTAAAAAAGTGGTCTGAACAATGTAAAACTTTAAAAGAGGTCAGACTAAGCGTTATCGAGTTATTGAGGAATAACGAAATCGGCAAATTTTTGATTTTTCTAAATATTTAAAAAAATTAAAAAGTTATGTCTAATTTGAAATGGGATTTGCCCCGAGTAATGAATTCTGCAAAACATTCCCCATTCAATCGTTGTTCTATATCTTCTAATAACCGAGATACCAATGGTGAGCATCGAAATTGGGACACACGGTATATTACATATTGCAATGAAGAATTTGGAGATCTCATTTGTTTAGGCGGTATTATACAAAATTCTTCATTATTTTCGTTAAAAGTTGTATTCAATTATTAAAGTAATTTCCCGAATCGAATTTTAACGTTTGACAAATAACAAGTGATTCAGCATTAACATTTCAAAATTTTTTCAGAATTCTCACAATCCACTGCTTCACCACCGTACATGTTTTCAGAATTAAATCTTTCATATTTCTTTTATATCAATTAAATCATACATGCTTGGTGTGGGATTAAAATTTTGACAACCGTTATTCATATGGTATGTCAATCTTAAAATCGAATCAGCCATCTTTATTGCTAACTTATTTCTTAATTTGTCTTTGACAATATTTACTACAGAAAACGCTCTTTCTACTTCTGCATTTGAAAAAGGCAGGCTTAGCATAGCTAATACAAAATATGATATATGCGATATATACGACTTAATAGCAACCTGACAAAAGTCATGCAATTATGGCCCTACTCAAGATAAGTTATGATATTATAGGTGTAGATGGCACCACCACAGAGTCAACAAACAAGTTTCCAACAAAATCACTGACAAAAAATTATCACTAAATTTGTCGTTGATGGCTTAAAAAATCACCAAATTTTACGATAAAATCACTAAACTCACAATACTGACGCTGTTTGTGTTTGTAAACAAAACCAAGTGCGTTGCGCAAACTCCAAATTGCACAATTTCATTGGTTCATACACCAATGGTAACGAACTGCTGCGGACTGCAACGGAAAAAGATAAAAGTTGGTCAAGTCCAGTGATGCCAGATTTGGGAATTTTTCCCTATTCTAGGGATTTTTTTGTCAAATCGGGAAAAAGGGAATTTTTGGAATTATCTAGGGAATTTTTGAGAAAGACTTCAAAAAAATCCAAATGCATTACAAAAGACAAGAAAAGAATTATCATTCTGAAGTAATATAGTAATTATTTTTTTATTGTTTCTATACATATATTAAATTCTTTGTTTTTATGTTTAATATTTAATGCCATCTACTGGCTAGTTATATAATAGATAAACAAAGAATCGGTAAAATAGGGTACAACAAAGAGTGAAAAAATCGTGAATCTTTTGTTTAAAAGAGGGCACACCAAAAAATACTATTTTTTTTTTAATATTTGAAACAAAATTATCAAAAATATGTATATGAACGTGGTGATTCGCCCGTACATAAATATTTTCATGAAATACTTGCTCTGTTTTCAACTAGTTACATAGTTTTCTTAATATAATCATATCAACTATTCAAAATAACAGACGATAATGGGAGAACTTTTCCCTCAGTCTGAATAGGGGAAACACAGTGTTGCTTCATTTGGTTTGTGGGTTTATAGGGATGAGCGATATTTCGCTACCGGTGATTTAATCGCCGTTATTGAAAAATCGCTGATAGCAACAGTTGACTAAAATCGCAAATAACGGCGATTGACAGAAACAGCGATTTTTTAGAATATGCGAAATGGTGTCAACTAACATGCAACACAGCTACTCGCTTTCCATCGCGTTCAGTAAAATAGAGCGAAATAGCGAAATGCAACGTATTTTATTTCAAGCGTTCTCGACGCTATTTGCACGCCCCTCACCCAATGAAGCAGAATTACAGTTTTCCATCATATTTTACAGGTTCCAATACTTCCAATGCAAAGAAAGGTATAGTAGAAATCTTTTTTTGCATCGTGGAACTTGATGCAATTTTAAAAAGTACTTTTGCCCAACTAGGGGATTCACTTATTATACCCATATATAAAAGCGCTGCAGGCAATATTTTTGTTATTATCAATCGTGATTCAAGTGATAGTTTCGGTGCCAATTTTAAAAAAATGTCGCAATTAAAAAAGCGGAAAACAAGTGAAATGTGGCAGTTTTTCGAGCCTATTGATGAAATTTATGCAAAATGCAATATTTGTAAAGCAAAAATTTCAGACAGAACGTCAATTTCAAATTAAAGTCGCATATGCGAAATAAACATTCAACAGTATCTCTTCCAACAAGTGCAACAAAACTGGTAAGTTTTATGAAATAAATAATTTCCAATAAGTTTAAAGTTTTTTTTTTTTATTGTGCCTATTTGTTTTGTCAGCAAAGTGTGTATTTGCACTATTTGCATATATTTAATTTTTATTTTTGTCATTTACAGCCTGCAAGCGAACGAAAAATTTCAACAGAAATTGAAGTCGGAGAGAGTTCGCAAGCGCACGAAGATGCTAATCAACAAGACGATGCTATTCCGGGTACTACCCAAAGTCCTCAGATGTCCCAGCAGCCATCCACATCTTGAAGGGTTGGTGAAAGTCATCAACAAAAATTACAGGTTTTCTCCCCAAAAAAATACGCAAAAAGCAAAGCAGGGTATTGACAATAAATTAAATTTACTGTTTATTTTGGATTTTCAACCCTTTCGAATAGTAGAAGATACCGGCTTTAAACAATTTGTTTCTGCTTTAAATCCTTCATACGAGTTACCCAGTAGGCACACTGTGTCTAAAACTGCTATTCCCGCGATGTATGAAGAATGTCTTGATAAAATGAAAGAAATTGTTGAAACAGGTAGAAAGTTTTGTATTACGACAGACTGTTGGATCGGTCAACACGATTAGTTATATTGGTGTTACGGCACATTTTTTAAATAATAACTTTGAGTTATATTCTATTTTATTGGAGTGTTCTGCAATAAATGTCTCCCATACCTCAGAAAATTTAGCGAAAGAACTGCGTAGAATTGCAGAGGATTGGGGAATAGAAAAAAAGATCTTGCTCGCTGTATCTGATAATGCATATAACATTCAAAGTGCCATCTCCACACAATTAAATTGGAAACATTTCGGCTGTTTTGCTCATACCATAAATTTAATTGTTAAAGACAGTTTAAAAAATAATAATAATCAAAGTTATTGTCACCCATTTTCGCAGAAGTTGTACTGCTAATGAAAAATTGATAACATTTCAACATCAAAACAATTTAAATGGAACACCTTTAAAATTAATTAACGATGTCCCAACTCGTTGGAACTCAACTTACTATATGCTGCAGAGATTTACAAAATTAGAAACTGCGGTTAAGAGTTCAATTGCTTTAATTGATAAGGATCTCCCTATTTTAAGTTCATCCGAATGGCAATTAGCTAAAGACTTATGTAGTATATTAAAACCGTTTGAAAACGCTACAAAAACCATCAGCGGTGAATTCTATTGCACAGCATCTTTAGTTATTCCAATTACTAATGGTCTAGTTGATGTTTACACTAATTTATTGCAAAAAGATTTCCTACCGCTTATAAAAGAAATTATTGCAGCTTGTCGCAACGGTTTAAATGAGCGCTTGGGAAATGTAGAAAGAAGTAATACGTTAAGCGTATCGACATTTTTAGATCCAAGATTTAAAAATTTAGCGTTTTCTAATCCCTCTTTTGCCGACAATGCGAGAAAAAATGTCCAAGAAGCACTTGGACAAAAACTTTCGCCACAGTTACATAAGGTTAATGTTGATAGAGCAGATGATAATGCTAAGGATGATGAATGTTCAATATGGGGTTCCTTTGATCGAAGTGTTGCAATTGCTCGACCTCGTGAAACCGTCACAAGCCGCGCAATTATTGAAATTCAAAGATACATGGAGGAAGATATTATTCCACGAAGTTCTGATCCTCTAAAGTGGTGGCAGGAACATAAATTTCATTTTTCTAATCTATCTACAATTGCACAAGAAAAACTGTGTGCCCTAGCTTCTTCAGTTCCTTGTGAAAGGTTGTTTTCTAAAGCTGGTCAGGTCCTGAATGAACGTAGAACACGATTAAGTGACAGGAAAACTCAAATGTTATTATTTTTAAATGCTAATTACAAATATAGCAAATAAATGTCTTTTATAGGTGGCAACTATTTTTTAAATGCCAAAAATTTCTTTGTTTCTTTAATATATTATATTTAATTTTTTTGTTTTTATAAAATGTATTATTAATTTGTATTTTATTTTGTTTTTATTTCATTTTATATTTTGTTAAAATAAAACATTAATTGATTGAAATACATGTTATTATTTCTTCGTACCAAAAAATGGACTCCAATCCATATAGTTAACAAAGAGAAGGTGTATTTAAAGAAGTAAGTGTTTTACTTTATTTTTTCAAAATAAAATCAAGTTTCCTAGTCAGCAGCTCCAGTTTTACAGTTTATGATGTACAATAGGAGGCAGGCAAGTAGTGAAATGTAGTGAAATTAATATGCAGCAGCAAAATGAATCACGCGAGAGCATAGCCGCGAAATGATGAAAACGTATTGGCCTAGTGCGAAAAGTCGCGATCGCGATAACGCTTTTAAATCGCCGTTATTTAAAAATCGCGATCGCCGATAACGGCGTTATGCAAATATCGCTGTTTGGCTCGACCCTATGGATTTATAAGATAGAAAAAAATATTAAGGGGATTTTTTGAAGAATATAATGGGGGAAGCACATAATATCGTTTAGAATAGACGTCGAAACACGGACAGATGATTTTAGTTTACCGTAAACACAAGTTAAGAGAAGACGTGAGCTATTTTTTACTATCAATGTTCAATATTTAGTGCACATTAATTCAATATGAGTTCAGAAACATTTGACGATGAGTTATTGTAAGTTTAAGCTAATATTTTATTTTTATTTATTTACACAAAATTATGTAGATATCAACTTTCTACTTCGCGCGCCATGACTCCTGTAAAAAAAAGAAAAATTAGACAGGAAGCACCTAGACAACATGTATACGCCCAGAAATTTAAAATGGAATGGCTTGGAGATCCTCGAGAATTAATAACTATTGATGCTAAAAATTGTAATGCACAAAATTTGTATTCGGCATTTAAAAATTGTTTGCAATCAAAAAATATTCCAGTAAAAAATATTATAGGCTTAGCTTCTGACAACGCGAATGTAATGTTACGTGTAAATAATTCTTTTATGACCCGACTGCAGTCTGAAACTAATGCATTAATTGTATTACCTTGTATATGTCACTCTGCAGCTTTAGTGGCTAGTAAAGCATGTACAAAATTACCACGCACGCCTGAAGAATTAGTACGCAGTATAGCTAGCTACTTTTCACTTTCTGCAAAAGGAACTGTACAACTAGCAGAAATGCAAGACTTTTTTAAAGTAGAGCAAAAAAATGTTAAAATTGTCAGCCACGAGGTGGTTAAGTATGCAACATGCAATTAAAAGACTAACTGACAACTGGCAAATTCTTTTGGAACACTTTAGACTTTTAGACTTTACTAGTTTAGAAGAAAACAGTAAACTGGTACAATTTATATTTGATGAATGAAATAATAGTTGTACAAAAGCTATATTACTTTTTCTTAATTATATTTTAGATTATTTCAACTCTTTCGCCTTATTCCAAGGAAAGAAACTATTAATTAACCAACTATCATCTGAATCAAGAATAATATTTAAAAATATAATCAGACATTCTATTATTCCGCAGTATATACATGATTTGAAAGTTAATTGTACAGATCCCAGAAATTTTTGTAGAATTAAAACTAATAGATTTGGGACTCGAATGTTTATTAAGGACTTACCTGAGGCAATCCAAACGTCAATCCGAAAATCATGTTTAAAATTCTTTATAAGAGCAGTTTCTACATTTCTATATAATATGTGAATTTTAACGCCCTCAGACTGCATCTCTGTGTTTAAATTTGTGAAAAAAGGTAAAATATATTCTAGAAAATGAAAATATTGTAATGACTCATCCGATGACGCGAGGTGCGTCATCCCTCTGGATGTTTTCGCGAGGCCTACGTGAACACTCTAGAAAAGTATTCACCAGATATAAAAGCCGCGTCGAAGAAGGGACATGGATTCGATACCCAAGTCTCGCGAAGTAAACATAAATATAGTTACATAAATATAAAATACATAAATGTACTTATTGTTGTTAATAGTTAGTTTTATATTGTTATACGTTTTAATATTAATATAGTGTGTGTGTCTAAAGTTATTGTTAGTTTTATTTAAGAACCCGAAAAGACAAACTTTACAATATAATTTTATAGTGGGATTGTTGAGACCATTGTAAATATGTTTCGCTGTTATATCTTTATCACTTAATTGTGCATTTGTGAAATACAATTTTAAAGCATCGTATTGCTCTAAAAATCGTCTAACAACTGATAATAAAGATAACCACCTAGTCTGAGAGAGTTGTAGTATTTTATGGGGGTTTAAAGCTAAAAACTCTTGAAATTCTTTGAATTCACTCTGTCTTTTGTAACTGTATTGTAAATAGCTGTATATATCTCTGACTAGTTCCTCAAGAGAAGAAGGTAGCTTTTCACAAGCATAATTAGCGCAAAGATTAAAAGAGTGGCAAACACAATTAAATATAAATAAATCTGGGATATCTGCTTTTAACTTAGTAGATAGTGAATTGTGTTTGCCCATCATTGCACTTGCGTTATCGGCAGCAAAGCCTATCAAATTCTCTTTATAGTTAATATTATTTTTAACAAAATATTCCGTAATGCTATTATATAAAGATTCTGCTGTACCACTAGCCCACTAGGCACTTTCAACAAACCGAAAAATAAGTCTTTGATGCTAGTGCCATCAAACACTCGCGCTACTAGCGCTAAATGTTTAATGGATCCTTTATCGGTAGATTCATCGACAATCAGTGAAAATTTATTACAAATTAATAAATTTATAGTTTTATTAAAACTATAAGAACCGATAACATTATTAACAATTGCAGTTGCTTTTGTGCGGTTATTACTGTAATCTTTTGCGATCTCAGAGTCGGTAAATGTGGTTCTTATAATTTCCGATAAATGATCTAATGCATTTAACGCAATATTATGCTCGGCTGCAAAAGCGGCGAATCTTACTTCAGCGGTTTTAATTTTCTTTTGAAGATCGACTGTTTGTAAAAAAGAAGATATATCAGTCAAAGACTGTTGTTTAGTTACAGATTACTAATTTTGTATATGCTTTTCCGTGCGCGTGTTTCAATATTTCTGATTTGCCACATATAAAATGCTTTTTACATGTCTTACAGTATGCATAATTTTGTCCTTTTTCGCTGCTTCGCAACCAGTTTTTAAACTGCGGGTTCTGCTCCCACCGAATATTGTATTTCTGTGCATAGGATTTTCTTTTTCTTTTCTTCGATATATTCTGTGCCTCCTCGGACGAAGAGGCTGATGAAAATTCAGATATATCCTTCACAGAAGATGGCCCGGCCTCTGATGACATATTGATCCTTTACTTACTGCATAAAAATAATTACAAATATATTTTAATTAATTGTTAAAATAAAAGCAAAATCTGAAATATTCACCTTTTTGAATGGAAACGCACTTTTGATTCACTGCTTTAGAAAAAAACTTTTTATTTAAGAGATAGTAATAAGTGTATTCTTTAAAATACTAAAACTGTTCTTTGAGGCTGAACTGAAACTAGTCAATGTATTTTTGATACTGACCGCTAATTAAAAATTCAAATAAAATTCTTGGACTGAATATATAAAAATATTGGGTAAAATTTGGGGGTAAGTACATAATATACCTATTTTAGTTTTATTGCCATCAGCTGGTTATCTTTTATGTCATACTCATAAATAAAAAATGTACAATAATTCGGGGTTTTATATTATTACTATCAATAATCCTCTTTTGTGTATAGAATTCGCACGTGTTACTTTAAAGTGCTAACATATACTTCTAGAACGTAATAAAGATATATTATTTTGTCTATTGTATTTTTATTAGAACAATATACATTATCTATAAATTCATAAATAGCCCCGCCCCGTACCATAAAATAATATTTACAAATATATGTAAATATGTACATATAGGAATTTATTACTCTGAAGTGATTCCTATATTACCCATAATTTATAGTTTTTATTACTATAAAATCCTCTTTTGTATATATTGTAATTCCCACGTGTTATTATATAATGAAACGGATATGCAAAATACATATCCGTAACTGTAAACATGGACAAACACATGACAAAGGATCAGGTTGGGCTTTAAGCAGAATAAATAATTTAAGAATTAATATTAATAAATATAAACCATTAAGTGGGTCATCTTATAAAGATTTACCCAAATTAATTAAGGACAAACAGGCTTGTATTAATATTAAAAATAAAGATAATAAGTGTTTTAAATATTCAGTTTCATGTGCATTAAAAACCCCGAAAAAAGATCCACAAAGATGGTCACATTATGTGCAACAGAGCTGCACGTCAGCGACTCTTGATAGGCCACAATACAAAGATTTATTAAATTTTAATGGAATTGAATTTCCAGTTAAAATTCAAGACATTCCTAAATTTGAAAAATTGAATAAACTTAACATAACGGTATTTGGGTTTGAAGATAAAGAACAAGTATTTTATCCATTATACCATAACAAGAAACAAGAATATAATAAAAATATTGATCTACTTTATTTTGAAAATCATTATTGTTGGATTAAAAGTTTAAGTCGTTTATTGAATAATCAATTAGAAATTAATAGAGATAAAAAATATTTCTGTAGAAGATGTTTAAATTATAGTTCTAGAAGAGAAGAAGCTGTTAAGAAACATGAAGTAATATGTAATAACAATGAAACCTGTTTACCTGTTATGCCTAAATCTAACATAGAAAATGGAATAGAAATTGAACCTAAAATATCATTTAAAAATATTCAAGGAATGTTGAGGCATCCGTATGTAATTTATTCCGATTTTGAATCCATTCTAAAACCAATTCAAAGCTGTGAACCAAATCCAGGAAATTCGTATACTCAAAAAACTCAACTCCATATTCCTTGTAGTTATGGACTTTATATTAAGAGTGTTTACGAAAACATTACAAATCCTTTAAAAATTTATAGAGGAGAAAATGCTGATAAAAGATTTATAAAACAGATTACAGTCCAAGCCAAAAGGATCTATAAACTATTAAAGGAAAATGAAACCATGACAGATGTAAATTGGGATGAGCACATGAACGCTAAAATATGCTATCTATGCAAAAAAGAGTTTACCAAACAAAATCAGAAAGTCAGAGAACACGATCACTATAGCTCAAAGTACAGAGGGGCGGCCTGTAGAAATTGTAATTTAAAATATAGACGGCCATTGTTTATTCCAATTCTGTTCCATAATTTAAGTTCTTATGATTGCCATCTATTTGTCAGAAACCTGGGAGAGGACAATGCGGAGGCTCAGGCCAAAGGCATTGAGTGTAATCTTAAATTAATTGCAGACAATGAAGAAAAATACATTTCATTTAGTAAAGTTTTAAGAATGGCTGATGGTGGTTATATTGAATTAAGATTTATAGATTCGTTTAGATTCCTAGCAAGCAGTTTAGATGCTCTATCATCCAACTTAGAATCGAAACAATTAAGAGAAACGTTAAAATATTTTCCACAGAATGTTTTAGATGCTTTATTCAGAAAGCAAGGATCAAAGGTAACTCGAAATGGCATTTATCCCTACAAATATATGAACTCATTAGAAAGATTCGATGAGATACAATTACCCCCAATAGATAAATTCTATTCAACCCTTACAGGCTCAAGTATAAGTTGGCCCGAATATGATCATGCACAAAAAGTCTGGAGGAAATTTAAAATCAAGAATCTGGGTGAGTGGCATGATTTATATTTAAAATTAGATGTTTTGTTAATAGCTGATGTGTTTGAAAGCTTCAGAGATTTAGCCTTGAATAGTTCCTATGGTTTAGATCCAGTTTGGTATTATACCACTCCAGGATTTGCTTGGGATTGCATGCTAAAATATACAAATGTTACTTTAGAACAATTAATGGATTATGAGATGTATTTGTTCTTTGAAAAAGGAATTAGGGGTGGAATAAGTCAGTGCTCTAATAGGTATGCGCTAGCAAGTAGCTCGACTACGTCTAGTAAATCAGATAAAAATACTCAAATTCATTATAATGATATGAATAATTTATATGGGCATTCATTATCACAAAAATTACCTCAAAAAGATTTCAAATGGATGAGTGAAGACGAACTAAATAATTTAGATTATCACTTAAAGTCTGCGTCAGCAAAGCAGGATTTTCCCTTTTTTGCATTGATTTTATACCGATTTTTTTTAGTTACGGATTTAACATAAAGAATAGCGGATACCTAAAATTACTGCGAGAGACTAATCAGTGTACTTTTTATAGCCATTATCAGTGGCGGCTCTTGATGACGTACGATGTGCGCTGCTGCACGGATGAGACTGCTTCGTTTAAGCTTTCATATATACAGAGAAGCAAGTAACCGTACCGAAATCTTCCGAAATAGTTCGAAGTAGTCTCATCCGTGCAGCAGCGCACATCGTACGGCATCAAGAGCCGCCACTGGCCATTATAACAGAAAAATCCACAGCCGTTATAATAGAAAGCTACCGTTTTTATTAAGGTTACACTGTGTTCTGTGGAAATCACTTATAATGAGCTCCGACGGATCCAGTGAACCAGTCTGTGGGAAAAAAATACCCACAGCCGCGCAATGTTGTGGAATTGCCAATTTTTCAAGTTTTCCTGATTTTGAAAAAGAAGAATGTGATTACCATATTAATTTCAGTCCTTTTGTGTGTTATAAAATTTATTTAATTAATTTTACAGGTTAATATAAAAATATTGAAAATAATTTTAAAATATGAACTGAAATATTTAATTTTTAAAATGAATTATTAAACAGGTATCATGCACAAAAACTAATTCTTATTTTTTTTTTTAATTTACATATTTTCTTTTTCTGTATTACTTTATTTATACAATATGATGAACTCTCTAAGAGTTTGTCCATTACCATTTTACTCGAAGCCATCACAGCTCAAGCAAAAGGGACTCAAGTTCCTTCTTTTCCAACATAAAGTCATTCTTCGAAGCACATGTGGTGGACCAAGCAAAATCTATAAAGTAAGCATCGTTTTTGTTGCCTATTAAAATATTCGATCGTCTAACATCACGATGTAAAACTCCCTTCTGGTGGATTCTGTTCAAAGCGTGAACAATTGCTTTCTTTTCCTTACTTGACAGGTGGGAGCATTTAGAGATTGGTACAGCGTTGAGTTCTTGCATGACCAGCATGTACATGCAACTATGCATATGACCACTGAAATACAGCTGTGGTATGATTTCACCTTGCAGTTCTTCTAAAGTTTTATAAATTACCACTTCATTTTTAAGTTCATGAGTAATCTCTTCTTGGCTGTATTCTTTGCATTTAGTCTCACCAGCAATTTTTGCCACATATGAATTACCATTGCAATCAAAAATCCTCCTAATTGGTCCACTTCTCCCGTAGCCTATGACCTCTCCCATAATGATATAATATTCACCAGTGGGCTGTTGTTTTCCCATTTGACCTTGTCCACTACTGACCTGTGGTTGTTGCATTGGGTTTTGCTCCTTTGCTTGTTTGCTGGCATCATTTTTACGTGTCCTGGGACTTCGTCTTCTTTTGGTATTGGAATCTCTGAAATTCTCGATTAAAATGTGCCTTTTGGCAGTGATGGATACAAATGTCGTTTTCAGAGCCTTCTGAATGAATTTAGCTACACGTTCTAGAACGTGGTCGTTATATCTCACTACTGGTGATACTTCCAGTGTACATGTTTGACGTGTTAAAATAAGGAAATAAGTATGGAGATATGAACTCAATATTCCATAAGCTACTTCAACATCCGTTGCAAATAGGTAGGCTTTCAGTCGATTGAGAACTTTACGGAAGCGATAGCTGCTCAATGATTCAGTGCAATGTTTGTCCTCATTGAGTGGTCTTACATCATGGAATTGACCACCATTCTCCATTGCACTGATAATGTTGCCCTCTGTCAGGTCATCGATGTTCATAAATGAGTTCCACTGCTTAGTCTCTATTACCATAAAATTTTTCTGCTGTTTATTGCCCAGGTAAAAATCAGGTACGAACTCTGATAAGTTACATTGCTTAAATGTGTCGAAACTGTTGTTGAACATATTCTCAATAGGAGCTAAAATGTTGATCGCAAAAGCGTAGTCTGTTGAGGCAGCATTTCTTAGATGTACTTTTTCTTCCCCTGGGAACACTATTGTCCCCTGTTTTAATGTGCTGTAATTTAACTCTTCTTCAAACACATCAAAATTGCTTCTTAGTGACACTGTTACTGAATGATTATTAAATGCAGGATTCATCGTCACGGAAGGCTGGATTAGACTTACTGTTGTAACTGGTAGCATTTTTTGCAAGAGATCACTAGCACTGTACTTTTCAGGCTCTTCTTGGTTTATATTCAGCTCGATTTCGTGGGGATTATCTCTGGCATCCATTTTTCTGTAAAAAATTAACCAGATATTAACAACAACAAAAATGCTTAACTATTTTATGAAACGGGACGATTACAAACAAAAGTACCAGATGGGTGAAAAAATAAGATGTCAAGCCTATGCAGTAGGTTTCAATGTTGAATCATCTTCTTACAGCAGCATAAGAAAGAAAATTGATATTTGTAATAAACTCACTGCTCTGCTTTCATAACAAAATTAAGCAGGAGAGGGCTGCTCTAAACTTGCTTGTATACTGGTGGTAAGTTATTAGAAAAATGGTGACATGGGAATTTTTATTTTTTGTTATTGGGAATCCAGGGTGCAGTATCATTTCCTAAGGTTGCTACAAAGTTGACAGAACTGTACTGTACACACTGTCAAGGCAATACATGTACTGGTATACGAAATTTCAGTCACCTAACTCAAAATGTACCCAAGTTATCGTGTTAACACACAGACATAATAATTGTGAAAACGATCTTTTCCGATTCAGAGGTGTAAAACGTTGTGATTCAAAAAACTGCTACTTCTACAATTTTTCTATAACACAGATATTATTTATCAATGCTTAAATAATCAATGGCAAGAATTTTATTAGATTGATATCCGGTGTTCCAAAAGTAAGAAAATCTGATTTACATTGTGTATGGCTACTGCCTGACGGACTTGAAAATCAAAGTGTCTACTTAATTGTGAAACCATATCTACTTCACTAATTCTAGGGGTTAAATATTTTAAAACCCAGTATCTTTTCAAAACATAAGTTTCTCTCGATTCATTATTTCCGACATTATATCTACCAAATAATAATTATTGTCTTACCCTAGTCTGCTTATTTCTTCCCCAGAATTGATTCGTGAACCTGGCTTCAAATTCTTCCATCGTGTTTACCTCGTCCGACACCATCTCCCACCATACCATAGCGTCATCCTTCAAACAGTTTCCGATCTTTTGCAACTTTTTCTCATCCCCTGGCACATCCTCCAAACTGGCTTTGGTTTTCTTAAGGAAACACATGGATTTGTGTTTGACATCCCATAAAATTTAGATAGCACTTCGCTTTGTACAGGAACAGGAATATATGCGGGTACATTTACTTCATTTTTCTCTTTTCGCAATTGCTCTATTTCCTTTCTTAACTGTTTCTCCATGTATTTCATCTGTTGTTCCTAAAACTCTCTTTTTTCGACTTCTTCAGACAGTTTACTATTCAATACCATAATATTTTCTTCCAAATTTTGTTCGTTTGATAATTGTAACGAGTCCATTATTATATCTTCTTCTTTATTAGTTTTACTCAATGCCATAATTTTATCCATCATCATATTCATTTTCTCTTCCATTTTCTTTTGTCTTACTTGCATTTCCATTAACATCTCCAGCATAATCTTATCCCTGTTTACTCCTTCGTGCCCCTCTTCGTGTATGGTACTTATTGGACCTATTCTTTTCTTCGCTGCCTCCACCAGTTGCTCGCTTCCTTGCTGTACTCCAGAGATACCTTCCATCTTTTATGTGCTCTGTTTTTAACTCACTAATACTGCTCTTATTTAAACGTTGGCCTTGCCAAAATTATATCTGCTTTTTTCTGTTTGCCCCTCGCTTGGTTTAGCCAAGAATATGCTATGGATTGTGATTTTGAAGTTTGCTTATTCACAATTCACGACAAATCTATCCAGCTAGGATACTCAGTCGGTTTAATTTAAAAAAATGGGACTGCTTTCCTCTCAAGGTTCCAATCGGAAAAGTGGTTGTCTCTTCTACAAAATTTATAATGCGCCAGTAAAAGAGTATTGACAAATGTTATAATTATATTTCTTTAAGTTACTTGTAAACTTTTTGAAATAAGGTTTAATAATAATAAACACAATAAATTTAAATGAAACTTTAATACAAAAAAAAAAAAAAAAAATTTAATAAGTATTAAGATTAATATTGCCTCATTAAAAAATATTATAAAGGTAAAAATAACGCATGGATCGCACCAGGTGCACCTGGCACCCACTATTAGGGGGAGTACCCTGATGTTAAGGTCGCCGCCGTATTGCCTTCGGACCGCGTCAATGAATACCGGGCTCGAGTAATGGTTGACCTTGTCCTGGAAGGCCGCTCTTAGTGCTCGCGGACCCTCCCAGTGGACTCCAATGTCAGTAATAATGATACTTCCGGAGCCCACCAGTATAAGGTCCGGCTTACGGAGGCCGATCTCGTATCTTATGCGAGGCTTTTCAAAGGTAACGAAGCCTCGCTTCTCGGCCTCCTTCTTTACGATCCTCACCACCGCATCATGCCTCTTAATCCTTTTCCAGTGGGTAACCGGGCACTTCTGTAGGACATGCGAAAGAGAGTCCACCCTCTCGCAGCCCGCCCGGCACCTCCTGGCTCCCTCAGGGTTCGATGGGATACCCATTGTGGGGAAGGCATTTCCTCTCAGTTGGATGGCCCGGGAATACTCCCACCCGGACCAGTACGGTGGTGGTCGGTCGATCCAGGAACTAGATATCGAGCTTCCCGAACCCTGAGGCAGCCCATTGCCGCTATATGAGGTCTCTAGCTGTTGTGAGAACGCGGATCGTACCCGGTCACGGCCCCTCCCAAACTCAACAGTCCATTTTTGTAATTTTTGGCCGATCTTCAATGCCGTGCTAGTGGTCGCGGCCCAACGGATCGTCTCATCCCCGGCCTCAGCCAAGCGATCTAATCTGCCCAGCAGAATACTGGGCACCACTGCCCTACAACACGTCACCCCCAGACCCCCCCTCCCTGGCTGGAGCGTAGAGGTAGGAGTCGGTGCATGCGACGTGCAGATGTAGTGCGCGCTTCACGAACTTGCGCAGTTCTTTATCCGCGTTTCCAAGCTCTTTTAAGTTCACTTTTACGTCTTGTAGGCAGTGGAGATAGCGTGGAATGAGATATTGTTTGGCTATCCTCAGTTTCTGCTGTGGCTTTAATGGGGCCTTCTGTATCCTTCCGAGCTGTCGGTGCAGATCCCCAACCGAGTGCTTCCCGGAGTACCCCATGAAAGTGTAATGAAAATCGAGGTATTTGAAGGACCCGTCGGCCTTTACTGGCGGGATCCATTTTCCATCCATTACCAGGCTCTGGCTGGTCATAACTGCCAACTTCTTCCTTGCTGGGACTGTTGCTGTTACCATCGCGCTACACTTGTCGGTGTTAATCGAGAGCGACCGGTCTCGGAGGAATCGGTTCGTTATGTTAAGCAGGGCCTGGGCATTCCTAGCGCTGTCCGAGAACAACACCAAGTCATCAGCATAGCCCAGGCACGTCAGGGAACGTCCATCTACCAATACTAATCCTTTATTGGACTTCTCCAGACGCGTGATCAACTCATCCATCACGATGTTAAACAATTATGGCGAGAGAGGATCACCCTGCCGGACGCCTCTCCGGATCTCTATGGGGGGGCGTCCTTTCTCCGAAACCCGAGATCTCGGTCGTCGCTCCCGTGTAAGCGTCCGCGATGTAATTAATCAGTTTGCCGTCCATCTCCACCCTCCGTAAGGCCCTCGTCACCGAATTATGGGACACTAGGTCGAAGGCCTTACGCAAGCCCAATGTGACCAGGACGTGGGGTTTGTTATGCTTCCGGCAGGACTTAATAACGTGCTCGACAGTGATGTTGTTTGCCAAGCACCCGTTCACTCTCCGGAAGCCCCGCTGGTTGGGGTGGAGTTCGACCTTGGACAGCCTCCAGCCAAGGATCTTATGGAGAACCCTTAAGCAGACCGATGTGATAGTAATCGGGCGCCACTTCTCAACCTCTGCTGTTATGGCGCCCTTCGGTACAAGGGTTGTCCTGGCAGCTTTTAGCGAGCTTGGAACGGTTCCGTAAGCATGAAGTTATAGAGGACCACCAGCTTTCGTATAGGGACCTTTCGCAAGTCGGTGATCCGCATCCGGTCCGGACCGGGGGCCGACAACTTGGTGAGAGCCATGGCGCTAAGGATCTCCTCCTCCCTAACAGGCAAGTACGCGCTGGTTTTCCCCCGGTGCCGTTCGAAATCGAAGGGGTGGGTATCCGCGGGGGATTCCTCTGACAGGATGCCTCGAAAATGTTGGTCAATAACATCCTAGGATGGATGATCCGGTCGGGCATCCTGATCCAGTTCCAAACGGCCATCAATTATATCAGAGGCGAGCTGGGCCGTGTTCTTTTTGAACTTCTCCTGTACTACTTTGTACAGGTAGGCCCTGTCAGTGCTCGCCCCGTGGTAGTTGCTTTTAGACTTTGCGCCTTTGTCAGGTCTTGATGGCCTACTACCCGCGGATGATGGCGCAAAAGACAGCACGTACCGCTGCAGCGCCGCACGAACGTTATAAGCAAGCGAATTTCCCGAAAGGTGGACCCGCGACCAAAGCTCCTCGTCGGCGTTATCCCAGTGGTTCCTGCCCTGACGATAGTTCCGCAGGAACACCAGGACGGGATCACTGTCACACGCGTCCCGCATTATATTACCTGTTGGTGTGGTTGGGGCGGACCCAGGCGGCGACAGGCACAGGTGCGAGGGGCCGGCAGCCGTCAGTGATGATAATGGGGATGTCGATGACGCCGTAGTGGTTGGTGGTACTCCCTCCGAAGGGCCAGAAGCCATCAAGATTGAAAGGGACGACCCAGATGGCAGAGATGGCGGGGCTTCCTTCGAAGGGGCGGCAGCCGTCAGTGGAGAAGATCTTGTAGCTGTAGGTGGGACCTCCTGTATGGATGACTCATGGTCCAGCACCGGGGAGGGCGACAACGACGGGGCGGGAGGGGAGGCAGCAAGGGGAGCCTTTTCCGCGACGAGCAGGATCTGCGGTAAAGGTTGACTCACCTCCTCGTCGGAAAATTCGGTTATTTCAGGCGGCTCGGGATTGTAAGGACGACCCTTAAGACTGTCGACGAGATCCCTATAGTCTTTGTTCTTCGTTCGAAAACGCTGGATCTCGTCGATGGACCTTTCCTCCGTCCTGGAAGCCAAATATATGTTGATATGTTTGCCTTTATAGGCGGCTTCCAGGCGGGCCAGTTCGAAAACGGCCTCCTCGCTGCACATCTTCCGCCAGCTCCGCGTTATACTCCACCGGATGCGCCGATCGGATGTGCTGGCGCAATCCAGCGTATTTTTCAAATATCCTCCCGTACTGGTCACACTTGTTGGCCCCGTCCGTCGGCGGTCCGCGACAGTAATACCGCTGATGCTGCTTAATGGACTTGTCCGTCGGATACTCTTCCCCGCACACGCATTCATATCTCACAGGCACGGGCAGCATGGCGGTATAAGCTCGCCTGCCTAATATTGTTAGTAGGAAAAAATGTCTCCCGCCTATCTTGTTGCCCGGCGGCAAATAGTCCTTGCACTCACAGCCGAGAACGATTCACCGCACTCGTCTCCGCGCCAGGTGCCAGATGCGGCCGTCTGCACACAAAAAGATCCAGTGCGCATACAGTTCGGGCCGCGTCAAAGTCATAGGTGGTGTTCATACTTGCTCCCACCGTGCCGCACCGCCCGCACCGCACGCCTAGGTGTTGTGCGCATGCGCAAAAGCGGCACTTCGTGGTTTTATCACTGGAACCATCCCGGGTTGTGCCAAAGGTATTATGCACGAAAAAGCTATTTTTTCGGCCGACCGGAAGGGGGGGGGGAAACGCTATTAGAAAAATGACCCTCCCCAGATCAAACCGCAGGACCGGCCCAAATACCCCGAGATGATTCCCAAAGCCGGCACGACGCTTCCAGTCCGATGTTAAAACCGGTGGGAGCCCGTGACGTCACAGGGACCCGCGCGCACCAAAAAAAACGTTCGGCGGAATGCCCCGTCGCCAAACACAAAAAACACTAGAAACCCCCATTTATTCTAGAACAAAATTTTTTCAAAAATAACTATTTTTTCTTCTCCCGTATGACCCACGTCACTTGTTGTTGCCGAAGAGAAGTCTGTGATAAACTTCGGCAGATGTTAACAAGACCGTATTCGGAAATTTCTGTCTTGACAGTCTCCCAGGCGAGCGATTTATCGATTGTTATTTAAAATATATATGTAAAATGGGACCGAAAGTCCCACTTTTAACTTAGCCGGTCACTATTCCCAGTACCGGCTATTACTTAGTATTTTATATCGTTGAAATCGTCTTCCACAGTCTCACTCGCACTTAAGGAAACTGCCCAGCCGCGCACACCGACGATCCCCCGGCAACAACCACTAATTAACTAATTGCATAATCACTAATCAACTTTACTATTTCACTTAGACAGCGGGCACTTCCCCTTACTTAAGACTTCGATCTTATTGTCTTGTTACTTAGTTATTGTTTCATTTATTATTTGGGGCGCACAAAGCACGTCCGCCCCCGACAAGCGATGCAACTGGACTCTGAAATCTGACTCTGGAGCTGACCGCAGCATGCGATAAAAATCCTTTGTTACTTCCGATCAAAATTAAAACTAATAAATTACAAAGATGCTTTTTAATTTCTCCCACAAGAAACAAAATCAAAATAAACTAATATGACAGACCGAAACAAACTCTAACGCATGTGCAACCACATGTAAAAAATGCCCTTGATATCCCAAGCGTACTAAAAATTTTACAGTTACAGAAGTTTTTTTCTTTATACTAGAAATTTTAAAAAACCTTCTTTGTCATTTATATCAAATAACAAAGATTAAATTTCAAAACGATAATAATAATAATACAATAGAAAATTACAATATTCAATTCGTTCAATATAAAAATAAGATTTCTTTTATCAAATATATTACTTACGCAAAAAATATATTCATTTACTCGAGACACAATGAGTAAGAAAGTGTTAAAAATCAATAACGAGATTCACAAACTCGTAAATAAATCGGTAATGATATACGCAAGCACAAAAACACAATTAAAACAAAAAACAAAAACCGAAATTACTAAAACAAAGATAAAGATTTATCTTTAAATAAACACACCTTTCTTACTTCACTCAACATTTGTGTCTGAGGATACAGCAAGCTCGCAGGCTACGCTTAAAAAGCAGTACAGTATTCAAAATTATCCACATCTATGCAAACGGCTTGCTCCAACAGCGCAAGTCAAATATTTCTAAAATATTTAAAATAATAATACACTCATAAATAATTAAACTTTTCAAAATATTTGTAGCGAAAAGTTCATAGCAATATGTTAATATGAAAACAAAATAAAGCGTCTCTGATAATAATAATGAAAATATTTTGTATAATATATATATTTTTTTAATATACTGCGAATTAAAAAGAGTCAAAATACAATTTTAAGTTAATTTATTTATAGTTAGATAAGATTAGGTGGTGTCGCCACGTTACCAATGGGCAATATACAATGTTAAAGATTTCAAAATATTTTTTATTAAAATTCCAAATTTTTTATTTGATAACTCTGCTAATTAATTTTTAACATGAAACTTAAAAAAAAACAGTTCTTTTTATCGTTGAGGCAGAGAGTAACTTCGCATGTTGAACAATAGCTCGTGCTTCTGTGTTGTTCGACTTTGGTACTGCACATTGCACACCCTCTAGATGTTCCATGAAGAGGCATGTATGCCGCCTTGCTCCATCTTTGCTCTAAGGGAACATTATTTTAGAAACTATTGACTGGTGTGTTCCAATATGTTTACCTCTTTTAGGCATATCAGAGCTAGCACCTGCAACCCCATTCACAATGTCAATACGAACAGTTTTTAGGATGCATAACTTTCTCACCAGCTCCTTGATTCCATAATTTTTTTTCGATCAACTGTTCCAAGAAGATTGAACCTAACTTAATGCCCTTCTGAAATTAATTTACATTGTCGTCCAGGAATGTATCGCTTTTACTACTAAATATACAATGTACTATTTTTTTACTAGTAAAAAAAATGGCTCATTTCTTTACTAGTAAAAAAATGTAACTGATAAATCATAACTCCTTAAAGTGACTGAACGATTATTTGATAACTGTCAATGTACGCCAGCAGAATTAATCAAAATCACCAATCAAGCTGCTGCAACTCCAATCCCGATCAAATCTCGTAAAGTGTATGAAAATGCGTATGCAAAATTTCTGAAGTGGACTAGAGAACAAAATGTCAACAACTACACCGAAAGCGTTTTGTTGGCATATTTTGCAAGTTTATCGAAAAATTTTAAAAGCTGCTCATTATGAGCACGATATTCAATGACTAAAACTCAACTAAACTTAACACATAATGTAAATATTGGAAAATATAACAAATTGACAGCATTTTTAAAGCGTCAAGGCGAAGGTTATAAACCAACAAAATCTAAGGTACTGTGTAAAGGGGAAATTGACAATTTCTTAATGCATCGAACAGAGAATATTTAGTCAAAGTGTCAAAGTACGTATAAGTGTCAGTGGGCAATATAAAATTTTCACCAAACCTTTTTAGGTAGCATTAATTTTTGAAATTACTTGTGCATGCCGCTGTGATGAGCTCCTGCATATGAAACTAGATGACATTAAGGATTTAGGAAATTTAGCTTTAGTTAAATTTCCTAAATTTTTAATGTCATTTAAAGAGTGTGCTGCTCTTCGCCCAAAGCTCACAAATTTGTCCATGTTTTTTATTAAATATCAAAATGGGAAATGTCACAATATTGTAATGGGTATACGCAAAATATCAAGCGTAGCTAAAGAAATTGCTTCCTGGTTAAAGTTGCCAGATCCATCGCAATATACCGGTCATTGTCTTCGATGTACTTCAGGTACACTTGCGGATAACAGTGGAGATATTACTTCTAAAATAAAATACGGAGGATGGAAATCCACAAATGTTGCTGAAGGTTATCTAGACGAATCTATATCAAATAAAAAACCACAGCAATGAGAACATTAAATCGAACGGACTACAGCTACCATACCATGAAGCAGTCACCTAGTTCTAGTACCACTGAAAATAGAGTTGAAGCGCCAAACGAGAAGGCGAGCGAGGGGGGTGCGCCGTAGTCGTTTTTAAAAACGTGCATGCCCACTTATTCAAGTAACTGTTAGAATATATTTGTCAATGACGGAACATAATGTCTTTGCTAGGGGATCATAAAGTGATGCACGCTCAAACGCGAGAAGTAGTTTTCAATGATTACAATTAGTTTTATAAACAAAAAAGTACATCATTGCTACTAAGTGAAATAAATATTTTGAATCAGAAATATTAGTTGATAAAACGACAGAAAGTTTAATTATGAATGTATATAATGAGAGTGACAGTGATGCCGACAACTTGAGTTCCCAAGAAGATTAATTTGTTTAATCTATTGTACTGTTAGAAATAAAGGGACAAACCATTTATAAATTAAATGTTTTTTATACGTATGTAAGCAAATGGATTTGCGTTTTGCGACATTCTTAACTATCTGTTTGTATATTTAAATCTTATTTCATATGTAAATTGTTTAATTAATTATAACATCAAATTCCTTCCTCTGTAAATTTATACTGTTTTAAAAATATTCTTAAAAACCTGTTCTCATTATTAATATCATTTCGTTTGGTAATGAACGTATATGCATATATGTCATTATACATATTGCTATGAACTGTGGTTTTTATATTTACTGTACCACCGTTCACGACAAATCTATTCAACTAAGATATTCAGTCGGTTTATTTCCACAAAATGGGACTGCTATCTTCTCAGGGTTCCAATCGGAAACGTGGTTGTCTCTTCTACAAAATTTTTAATGCGCCCGTAAAAGAATTCATTACAATGTATCTTTATATTTTCTGAGTTACTTGTTATGTTCGTGATGAAAGGTTAATTAAATAAAGATCACAATAAAATTTAAATGAAAATTTAATACAAAAATAGAAAAAAAAATCAATCTTTATAGAGTATAAAGATTAATATTGCATCATTAAACAATATTTTAAAAGGTGAAAATAAAGCACGGAAAATGACAGCTACGTGCATTAAAAACATCCTCAATGACTACCGAACAACTTAAAAATCACAAAGACTATTTTTAATTTCTCCCCAGAGAACAAAATAAATAAACAAACTTGACAGCTCGATCAACTCTCTAAAACATGCGCACTCACATGTTAAAAAAAATATGCCATTGAAATCCAAAAGTGCAAATTTTACAGTTACTGTTTTTTACTTAGAAATATTAAAAATTCTCTTTGTCATCTATCTCAAATAATTAAGACTAAATCTCTTAAATAACAAAGTTAATACAATTCAAATACAATATTCAAATCTTTTGAATTAATAAGATATCTATCAAAAATATTTATATATATTTTTACTTACATAAAAAATTTGTGTGAGACACGTCGACAAGAAAACGTTATTAATCAAAAATTACGAGAATCAAACTCGTAGAAAATTCGGTAAATGAAATATAAACACATCAACTATTAAAATCAAATTTAAACCGAAGTTACATCATATAGATAATTATCTATTTTCTAAATAAAAAGAACGTACTTCTCGTCTTACTGGTAAACTGTGTCTGAAGATATATCAAAATCGTCCACATCAAGCGTAGTGGCATCACATCACAAAGCGCATGACATGAAATATACATGGAAGTCCAAAATAATAGTACATAGATAAATAAATAAATTTTTAATATTTATTGGGGAAAAAACCATAGCAATATGCTTAATTGTTGCTGTAACGTCTAATTGATTTCACAATAAATCTATACTTTGAAAAAAATAACTTTGTATATATTTGACTCAAATAAATTATTAATTTATTAAGTGATAGATATGTAGTTTACGCCACTTATGGTATCTTGCAATTTTATGTAAAACCAAATACACTACTTCTAATGCTGCACGAACTTACCCCACCGCTCGCCATCTTATTTGACGCTTGCTATAACTATAGTAGAGATGTGTTAAATCAATTGTACGTCATAGTAGATCTATACCGACACGTTCTATACATGTTGCCGGCAAGATGGCAATGATAAAGTAACCAACAAATAAAATTTTTCAAACTTTTTAATATTTAAATGAAATGATATACTAATATGCTATGCTGTCTATAATTTTTATTTCTTGTATGGTTAACATTATCGGAGCGAGTTCTAAATATTTCATAACGTAACTATAATAAAATTTAAATACCCAATAAATACTTACGATATTCACATTACGCTTAACAGATAAAGATAGAAAAACAATAAAGTTAATAGTGGAAATTAAGCAACGTTAAAGAAAATAATTTATTAATGGTATCCATTTCCATTTATTTAAATAAATACTAAGTGGTAAAATGTAAAAATTGACTGCATGACTTCAGAGATAAGATTTCATGCTTGTAAGCAACACGTATTTTTTCAGTCCCCCCTCACTGTCAGAATCTTCATTTAGATTTATTGTCAATTCTACTTCATCTCTCTTACTTTTTTTTTAAGGATTTGTGAGTAGTTGTCCTGTTTTTATGCATTTGGCTATACCAGTGACGGTGGATAAACCAATATTTAAAGCAATAGCAACCCTCTATAATTTAGTTGCTTATCTCACGAACAGCAGTTTTTGGAACTAATAGTTTTCCACATTTGCGTTCTTTCTCAAAAAAGATCAAAAATGAAGCAATTAATTGCTTCGACTGTTTACAGAAACCTTTTGGCATCATATCCAAAAGACGAAACGAGATAATAAACACAATATAGTTCTAAAAGGAACTGTTTTTAAACAATCAAAATAAACGAGAAAAATATACACAAAACTATACTAATTTGACAGGTATATTACCTGTCAACACCGCAAGTAACTATTACCTTTTTAAAAATATATACAAGAAACCTTTTGTATTGAAACGGAAATTATGTGTTTATTTGCCATAAATATCAATATTATCATCAATTTATAACATTTTGTATTTAAATTAATGAAATAAAAGTTTTCAAATACAGTTTAACAAACTAACTTTTTCAGTTTCTCTAATACAGTTATGACAATATGTAAACGTCAGCAATGATGTACAATTGGACTTAACGCGTCTCTACTATGTACAACTAATGGATCATATATTTAAATGTGTTGCTAACAAGAACGATAAAAATCATTTCAAGAAAAAATAGTATACAGGTTGGTGCGAAACGACTCGTTACAGTGATAATTAAAAAGTGAAATTCATAAAATTTGTTTTATTTTATCTTAATAGTTAAAATAGTATACATCACACGGAATAGAAAGATTTTTGTATCTCGCTCAGTTTACACTGCCTCGGCTATCCCCTTGACAGCAAACTTCTGAGCTCGACACAAAAATGACAGCTTTTTACTCCTAGTAATGTAATATACTATTTCTTGTAGTTAGTAAGAGATGCGATTGTACAAATAGCGGAGATAAAATATTATTATTGAGTATAATGCGGCGTGATATTTTATAATCACGGTATGTAACATTAGGTTCAACATTAATATTCTCAATAATACATGATAAAAATGATTATTTTATTAGCAAGTAAAACGCGTGCCCTTGTACTGAATGCCGTACAATTCGCAATGCAGTGTAATTAAACTCATAATTAAACCCAATTTATATCTGTAAAATTTATAATAATATAAATATTGTTATCAGCACCTATATATATATATATATTAAGACTTGAAAGTAATATTCAGTGTAATTATATTCAAAATTTTGTAAAGCAAATATGGCCGGAATATGTCGGGTAGATATTATTGTATTTGGGGCTACTGGATTCACGGGAAAACGTGTTATTCCTCAATTAACAAAACTAATAAAATCGGAAGAATTATCTTTGACATGGGGAATTGCTGGACGGACAGAAAAGAAATTAAAAGATGTATTATTAGAAGTGCAGGAGAAATCTGGTGAGGACTACAGCCATGTTCCTATTATAATCGCCGATGTAGATAACATAGAATCATTAGAAAATATGACTTCGAAAGCTAGAATAATCATCAACGCTGTTGGTCCGTACAGAATTTTTGGGGAAAGAGTTGTACAAGCTTGTATTAGAACGGGAACTCATCACATAGACATAAGTGGTGAATTGCAGTATATGGAAAAGATGCAATTAAAATATCATGAGGCTGCCAAAGAAAAAGGAATCTATTTAGTAGGCGCATGTGGTTTCGAAAGTATCCCCACGGACTTGGGAATCTTATATTTACAAGAGAATTTTGATGGTACGTTGAATTCGGTTGAGACATACATGAACATTATGGGTGAAGGTAGTTTATATCCAGGTACGATTGCACATTACACTTCATATCAGTCGGCAATTTACATGCTTGCCCATCGCGATGAGTTAAAGAAGATCAGATCGAAATTATATCCAAAACCCTTACCGAAACCTGAGCAAAGATTGGAATTCAAGGGATTGCTTTTCAAGAATAAGTTACTAGGAAAATTCTGTACGATGTTTCCTAGTCCCGATCGTTCCGTATCATCAAGAACACAACGATATATGTATGAGACCTACAAACAAAAACCTGTTCAGATACAAACCTACTACTCCTACAGTAGTTTTATACAAGTTATAGCAATAGGAATCATGTCAATTATTTTTTTGCTCATGTCTCTATTCACTTCTACTAGGAAGCTATTACTCCGTCACCCAAAATTTTTTACATGGGGTCTTGTGAGCCACGAAGGTCCAAGTGAAGAACAGCAGGAGAATACTTCTTTCGACCTAGTATTAATTGGCAAAGGTTGGCACGAAACTTTACCGAATACTTCAGAAGCATTAAATAAACCAACAAATAAGTGTCTCATAGCT
Source organism: Melolontha melolontha (assembly GCA_935421215.2). Classification (NCBI taxonomy): domain Eukaryota; kingdom Metazoa; phylum Arthropoda; class Insecta; order Coleoptera; family Scarabaeidae; genus Melolontha; species Melolontha melolontha. The sequence continues at coordinate 98,459,918 of OW285241.1, forward strand.
AAGGTTTCTGGTAAAAACCCAGCTTATGGATCAACGTGTATAATTTTGGCATTATCTGCCATAATAATCCTAACAGAACATGAAAAGATGCCGAAGAATGGTGGTTGCTATCCTCCTGGTGCTGCTTTTGTTAACACTTCCATGGTTGAAAAATTGAATAAACACGGTATACGATTCGAATTAAATCCTATTTTGTAATTTGTAGCAATTATTAAATATATTTTTCAAATTTCTTGGTGTTTTATAAATTTTTTTATTTAAGGGTCCTATAGATAATATATAGAATAATTCGATGAAATGTGTACAAGAGCTAAAAATATCATTAAATTTGGTCACTATTATTTGTCGGCCTAAAATTAATTAAACTTTATTCTTATGATAAAATATAAATAACAAATTTCAGAAACAATATATCATCTCAAACACTTATGAAAATGACTCGAAATTTTTAGTATGTTCGTTTAGAATCGTGGCCCACTTCCTGAGTCAATATAATTTTTATGCAATGTTTTACAATATAATCAGTAAGAAGTATTTAAAATTGCATTATAAACTAGAGAAATGGGTAGGTCAGTATTATTTAGATAAGAAAGGCCAAACTATATAACAAACATTACAGATTAACAGTATCTTATTTAGGTTACTTCTCACAATTTACTGCTAATGTTCTAGATCGGCTGGGTCAAGTGGATGTAGTATTTTCAGATTTGTCATATGTTGTCAACTTTTTGACATATTTAAGGAAAATTGAAATTTGAGGAAATTTTCAATTAGGAGAAATGTGAATAAAACGGCTACTTCCCCCAAAAAATTCAATAACTTTGCTTATTGTTTAAAGAAATCATTTATAATACTACTCCAGAGTACTCCATAGAAATGTGAAGTGTATATTACTGTAAAAGCTAATAAAAGATAATGAAAAGTAACATACTTTTTGAAAAAAAAAATCAAAAATTTATAACAATGTACCATTTTATCCATACATGCTTGGATAAAATGACATCATTGCAAAAGAGAATAATAATATCGTTACACTTTAAATTAAACGCTTACATTTTGCAGATTCATCAGCGCATAAGGTGTGACACCATCTTTCTCAGCGCTGGCAATGAATCCATTGTTCGCCACCTTTTGAAAAAGATTAAAATTCGTTGCAAGCAATACACGCTTCGTCATTATCGTCTTCTACTTCTTCATATATAAGACTATACACTCCAGTCTGGAATTGCAGCCGCTCCAAAGAGCGGCTGCAATTCAGAGCTCGTAAGACTCGTTTTGTGGTGAGTCACTCCATTTTCTGTGGTCCATACATATTGCTATGGTTTTTTCCCCAATAAATATTAAAAATTTATTTATTTATCTATGTACTATTATTTTGGACTTCCATGTATATTTCATGTCATGCGCCTTGTGGTGTGATGCCACTACGCTTGATGGGGACGATTTTGATATCTTCAGACACAGTTTGATAGTTGACAAGACCGTACTCTTTATTTAAAAAGATTTATAATTATAAATTTTAAAGTAACTTTGGGTTTGATTTTGAGTTTAATTAGTTGATGGTGTTGTACTTTCATTTACCGAATTTTCTACGAGTTTGATTCTCGTAATTTTTGATTTATTAACGTTTTCTTGTCCATGTGTCTCCTTAAAAACTGTAAGTTTTTTTTGAATTTATGATATAAAATTATTTTATTTAAAAGATTTGAATATTGTATTTTCAATTGTATTTATATTGTAATATTGAGTTTTAGTCTTAATAATTGAAATAGATGACAAAGAAGATTTTTAACATTTCTAAGTAAAAAACAGTAACTTTAAAATTTTGCACGTTTGGATTTCAAGAGCATTTTTTTTTAACATGTGAGTGAGCATGTTTTAGAGAGTTGATCGAGCTGTTGATTTTTTTTTTCTTTTTTTTTTGATTTTGTATTAAATTTTCGTTTAAATTTTATTGTGATCTTTATTTAATTAACCTTTCATCACGAACATAACAAGTAACTCAGAAAATATTAAGATACATTGTAATGAATTCTTTTACTGGCGCATTAAAAATTTTGTAGAAGAGACAACCAGGTTTCCGATTGGAACTCTGAGAAGAAAGCAGTCCCATTTTGTGGAAATAAACCGACTGAATATCCTAGTTGGATAGATTTGTCGTGAACAGTGGTACAGTAAATATAAAAACCACAGTTCATAGCCTTCTGCCTTCTTCGCAACTTTTCGCCATTCTTCTCTATTTAACATTAATGCTCTCCCTACTACGGTCCCCAGGTCTTTGATATCATCCACTACTTGGTCCTCCCACCTAATTTTTGGCCTACCTCTTGTTGGTGCTCCATAATATGGCTTCCATATTGTAATTCGTCTCAACGTTGACCCTCCTTCTCTTCTGTTGACGTGCCCATACCACTTTATTATCATCGATTTAATAACTTTCACTATGATTTCTCTTTCCAATAACTCCCCCGTCTCATGATTCATAAGGATTCTATAAACATCATATTCTTTCTTTGGTGCATAAATTCTTCTAATTATTTTTCTTTTATCTGTTCTTAGAGCTTCTTCATCTTTCTGTGTTAATCTCATTTTTCTCAGCATATGTCACTATCGGTATAATGGCAGTTTTATATATTCTTATTTTTCTGTTAATGCTGATTTTCTTATTTTTCATATATTTCTTGTATCTATAATATGCTCTGTTCCCTGCTTGAATTCGATGTTTCACCTCGTCTGTTTTCTGATTCTTACTACTTATCATGGATCCTAGGTACTTTTTCCTATAGATCTCTAATTGTTTCGTTTTCACCCGTGTCTCCGTTCTGCAATACTTTTCTTTTAACACTTTTTGCTGCAGCTCGCTGCTTTTTCTCTCTAAGTCAAGTTTATCGTTATCTTTCTTCTGTAATTCCGCAATATAGGGGGATGCTGTTAGAACTTCAGATTTTTGTGTCTTATTTCTCCTTTTGCAGTTGTCCGTTGTAATTTTCTTCGGAAGAGGCAGCATGTCCCTTAAAGATGTATTGGGTTCAGAACTGATGGTTGCAACATTTACACGATTATCAATACTTGATGAACTTGAAACGCTAGTTGAGTTTTCATTTCATTCTTTGAGAAATACAGTGACAGGCGCGAAACAGTCATCTGAGAATACATCTGGATTTACTGGATAAATTCCAGTGGTTTGGAACCCTTTCGTTGTGCTCCTATTGTTGCTGCCCTTCCATAGGCTAAACCAAAAAGTCGAGCTACTTGAAATTGTGTTACAATGCGGCCAGGGTTAATGCGAAGCCATTTGGTTATATCTTCATTAAAATATGTCGTGAACGGACCAAAAAGGGCAACATTTAAGTGCTGAATTTATAGGCGCAATAGGGAGGTAGGCAAAGTAAAATTATTCCGTTCTGTTTTGCGAAATATAATGCTTCTAAGTATTTATGACTTCAATGCCCGTCGAAAATTAAGAGAACTTTATTTTCAATAGATTAGCATTATCATATTTTGCAAAATGTTTTAACCATTTTAAAAATATCGGTCCTACCATAAATACTGAATCACTATGTAGCCCTAACGTATCTGGTGGTGCGCTATCAATTAATTCCGCTTTCCACTTTTTTCTAGAGAAAATTACAGCTGGTAGAATATAACCACCTGCGGCACTGACGCAACATTCCATAGTACTGTTAATTCCTCGTTCAGTGCTGGTGATATCTCCCACTTGTTTGCGGCCCTTGGTTGCCAATATTTTCTTTTGTTTCTGAACCGTAGATAACCCTGACTCGTCCATATTCTACATCCTTGAAGGTTCGAACTTATGTGTTGTCATAAGTTCTTGCAATTGATCAAAAAATAGTCCAACTTGGTGTCCGTTAAATCCTGCAGCCCTTGCTAAAGACGTTGGCTCTGGAAAGCGTAAGCTGAATTCTGGATTGCGTTGAGAAAATCGTCTCATCCACGCCCATCCTGCCATTTTTTTGCAATAACAAAATCTGTAGCTGAAATTATTTGCTTCTGCATAGGCGTAAACCAACCGTATTGATTCGTTTAGTGTGATACCGTAAAACATTACTTCCTGTTCTTATTTCTTTTTGTACTTCTTCAGTAAACGTTTTTGGGTACGTTGGCTTTCTATCTATCTTCTTGGTTTTACTTGCAGTATGTCTCCTCAGGCTTGTATGAGGAACTCCTATATTGTTGTGAAGCACGACGCCAACCCATTTGTTAAATCTGGACAGCCTTTATCGCAAGCTTCATACTCTCCTCTGATCACGACTGACAATTTTTTTTCTTCCATAATTGGGATTCTAAATGAACGAACTGTGTTACAAAACATTTTCCAATCATTGTACTATGGTAAAATTGCATAGTGCCATTTTATATGAGCGCAATGTATGCCATTTTATCCTAAACCTAACCTATTTGCTATTTAAATGAAAATTACAAAAATGCGTAAAAAATTATAAAATCAAAATTACGCATAATAATGTTCAAAACACACTGTATACGCCTATAACAAATATTATGAAAATACAAAACATTTTACCTGAAGAATACTCTTTACTTCACACCGTTGTTAAAAATTTAGATAAACGTTAAAATTAATTTTTAGTCATAATCTACATAACCGACCTCCAATCGCTCCTAACTTTGGGTAGTGCAATTTTAATGCAATTCCTCACAAAGAGGTGAGACTAGTAGTTCAGAAACATATATGGTTTGGATGAAAATGGGCCTCTGCCGTTTTATCAAAGTATGCCGTCTCATCCACACTTCACCTTTACATATCTTCGAAACCATTGAAGGCAGAGCAAAACTAAAAATGGCAACTAGTAGTATTTCTTTACGTAGAATTTAATAATCTTTATTAAATATTCATGGCACACTTGAATATGAAGATATAAAATAAACTTATACTTTTTTAAATGGCAATTATAGTTGGCCATGACTTCATTAAAATGCTTATTTTGTTTTGATTTTATAAATATCAGGTTTGGTATGGTTATCTTTTTAACGCTTAATTGGTGACGTGCTTTTATTAGAGCGTAACTAGTGACGTGGGGTCCCTCAGTACCCCACACTTAAAAGCAACATAAAAAAAAATTAAGGTTTTCAAGTAATTTTGAGAAACTGTTTTCTTTAATATCATTCACATAATAAATATTTAATAACATTTTACAAACACAATATTTTGTTTTACGCTAAAAGTGATACACAGAAGAAAAAAAGATATATTTTGTAATGCGTTTAATTTTTTTTTAAATAAACTGAAAGAGACATTGACAAAAATATAAAACATTAAAAAAATTAAATTTAACATAGTATTCTACTAAAATGTCAAAAAAGTTTTCAGAACAAATCTTTGATAAAAAAAAATCACAACATCTGAATAAACTAATATTCACCGCAATCTTTACAAATTTTTTGTGTGCAATTTGAACATATTGCAACTTTACATATCTTACAGTGTACTAGTCTTTTTATCAGCTCCTCTAGAACATTTCCCACAACGTCTTCTCTTATTGTCGACTACCTCAGCTACATTACCAATTTCTGTTAGAGGTTTCTGTAATATTCTGCCAATAGAAAGGCGTATTTCTCGTGGAATAGATGTGTTCCGAAGTCTTCTATTAAGGTGTTCTTCAACCAATTGAAATGACAGCCTTTTTATGAAATTTAGTCTGGATATGCTGTCATTACCCATAAAACAACCATATAGGATATAGGCATTTACACTTGAGATGTCAAGTATGGTATGAAACACTGCCATCGACCACCTCCTCGTCCTTCTACTAGTGGTATAATTGGAACAGCGTTGGTCCGGACTATCAACTCCACCCTTAGTCAAATTATAAAATGCTATAATCTCCGGTTTTTTACTGTCATCATCAGTGTTGATGGTGTGGTGCATTGAGGATATCATGAGAGTTGCTTTCTTTATTTTTGGAACATACGACAACAAAGTCATATCAGCTGTAAACCCATACACGACAAACTTTTCTTTTCTAGTTTTACTAGGTTGAAACTCTCGGGGTATCATTCTTTTGTTTTTTTTTACTGTCCCAACGTAAGTTTAATTGTGTGTTTTTAGTGACTGAACCAGTTCATCTGACGAAAACCCATTATCGGCAGTAATGTTTCTATTGGATCCGTAAATTGGTTTGCATAGCCGTGTGACCGACTGCGTTGGCACAGCTAATTTTCTCTCGGCATCAGACAGGCCGCGACCGTCACTGGATTTTCCTGTATATATGTACGCATTATACATGTAAGATGTTCGTGCGTCAGCTAAGATCATAATTTTTAAGCCGTACTTATTTGACTTATTTGGCATATACATTCGAAATTTGCATCTGCCCCTGAAAGCCAACAACATCTCATCGATACACGCATAATGGCCTAGACAGTAACACTGTTGTGAATTAGCAACGAGTTGGTCTAATAGGCTGGATATCGCTGCAGCTTTATCACCAAATAATCGCATAATTCTGTCATCAGCATTGTCGAATCTCAAATTAGACAAGATTATCAGAAATCGTTTAAGTGACATTGTGTTTCTAAATATATCACGACCAGTGCCATCCGTTGCAAATATAGCCTCTAGGTGCTCGTGGTTTGATTTAAAGGCTCCCGAGTAGTAAAGGAGGCCTAAAAATGCTTTCATTTCAATTGTTAGTATATCTTTTAACTCAGGTTTGTCTTCCCTCTTGTAGTTTATCCTTTCTCTGTTTAATTTTTCATTTGTCCTGTTTACTACTTCCTCTATCATTTCATCAGTAAACAAATGCTTCCAAATACTATAGGGATCTGCATTGTTATTTAAAGTTCTCATAGGCCCTCGCAATCCTGGTAAAAACCTAACAATATTGTGAGCTTCCGTTCTTTTATTCCGGGCAGGTTCACACTTTGACCATTTCATTATATTTTTCCCATAAAAAGCTCGACTATTTTCTTCATATTCATTTTCAACATATTCATTTTCAACGGGCAGGTCATTATCATCGCTAGCATAACTTGTGTCGGTAGATGTATCGGCATTCTGAACAATATCACTTACAGGTTCTTCGTCTGAACTATTATTCACTTGATCAAGATCTTCCTTATTTGTACTATCTTCATTTTCTGATTCCTCAAACCACCTGAGTACTGTACTTTCGAAATTTAGGTCTCCGTACCGAACTACTTTCGGATTATTCGCCATTATTCTAAAAATAAATAACACTAACTAAGGAAACCGAATGTTTCGCTGTAAAATAACTGATGACGTGGGGTCATACAAGACCCCACGTTGTCTTTACTTACCTATATCACAAATAGCATTCAGAAGACCGACGTGAATTTGTTGGCACTACACTTACAACTGATCAACTTGAAGGTACTGAAGTGCCGGTTTAGATTCGCGCATGCGCCTAGAAATTATGCGCGCTTGAATAGTCTCTGGGGTCTCCGGTTGCACCACGTCACCAGTTAAGGGTTAAATTTGTAATATAGCGGAAGTAATTCAAATACTATTACTAATTGAAGAAATAATAGCCAGATGGCTTTTTAAAAACTACTTTAATGCAGCAAAAATAAAAGTGAAAATATTAAATTAATACAAATAGTAACGAATCTAAAATTTAAGTAAATGTTTTGTAAAGGAACCAAACAAACAAATGAGCAAACAGTGAGTAATGTTATTTCAACAAATGCTCAAAATGACAGCCATTTTTCTGGATGGACATATCATACCTTCTCACCATATCGGAATGAACCTTTCGCAGAGTCTGTTGGCGGATGCTTCTTATGGCTGTCGTAATATTAATTCTTAATTCTTCAACGTTGTTGGGTTTGTTTTTATAGACGTTATTCTTTCCGGCACCACATAAAAAAAATCTAGTTGCGCAAAATCTGGTGATCTTGCCGGCCAAATGACGGTACCACCGTTACCAATCCAGCTAACAAAATGTTCTGAAAGATACTTGGAAACGTTGGGAAAATTATGAGCGCGTGTACCGTCATGTTGAAAGTATCTGAGATTTTGTATTAAATTTAATGGTAATTCATCTAGCATATCTTCCAGCTCGTAAGTATATTAAAGAATGAGTGTCATAAGACAGTTTATTGCACGAGCCCAAGTTTAGGACACGACGAGTGCAGTGAGAAGTGTCCTAATGGTCGAGTGCAATAAATATCTTATGACAAGAGTTCTTTATGATATTTTTTTTAATTTTCCTATTTTTATAATTTATTTTATAAATATAATAGGAATTTCAAAATGTAGTAATTTTCGTGGTGGTTGGCAATATGTTATGACATTTGAAATAAATTTAAAATTTGAATTTATCCTGATTTTTATATTCAATATTTGATACTTCTTAAATTTAATATAAAATGAGTGCAAATATTTCATGTAGATCACCTGAAATTAGAGAAATTGCTGAAAATGTCGTGAATAATTTACTTTCCACTAAATCCGTAGCAATAATGAAAAGTAGTATATGAAATTTGAAGAATTGTGTAATGAAAAAGAATTTCGTATTATATCAGAAAACGCTTCAATTGCCTATTTTCAATGACAACCATCTACTTTATGGACAATTTATTCTATGCTGGGGTCCTATTTAACTACAGTGCGATCATAAATGATTGAGGATAGTATGAATTTGAAAAATTCAATACAATTCAAATACAAATTTTTCCTAAAGTTGGTTGTACTGAGGGTTTATTATATTTCTCCAGTGGCGTCTCAGATGGCACTGTTAACGGTACTATTAATTGTTAAATAAAAATTGTACTTTGGTGTGTATAGAACTAAATTATGCCAACAATTAACTTAAAAGAACACAAAATCTTTGAAACACTTACATATAATAAGCAGCTGCATGGGTATAAAACAATTTTCACATAACAGTGTTCAACAATGAAAACAGATAACACAGATTCTTAAATATATTTTACAGCAAATTTTCAAAATGTCTGCCGTTAGCATCTCAACATAAATTTACTTTTCTCCACATATTTGCAAATATCCGTTCAAGTGTTTCTTGGTCCATATTATTAATTTCTTCTACAATGGCTGCTTGTAATTCTCCTAGATTATGGTGCCGATTTCTAAACACTTTAGATTTAAGATAACCGAATAAGTGGAAATCAAATGGAGTTAAGTCTGGGAAGCGTGATGGCCAACGATCCCTATTCATTAGTCGGTTGTCAAAAAAATGTTCGAGGTAAGCTATAGTAATCGTGGGCTACATGCGATGGTGCCCCATCTTGTTGTTGTAGCTCATCATCATGTAACTCATTTATGAAGATGTCAAGTATTTGTGTACGATATCTTACCGCAGTGAGGGTATTATTAAAAAATATTGGACCAATTATACGACGCCTTGACATTGCTACCCATACGCCAATTTTTAACGGATGTAAACTTGTTTCAGAGAAATTATGGATTTTCAATTGCCCACGTTCTGTAGTTTTGACTATGAATATACCCTGATAAATGAAACCAGGCTTCATCTTACATAAATGTAATATTTAAAATGTCATCGTTGAGATTGTCATCAAACCAGTGTCAGTACTGAACTCTGCTTTCGTAATCCACCTCTAGCAGTTGTTGTATAACGGTCACTTTATGTGGATGCATATGTAAATTTTTAAGTAATGCTTTTCTGGCAGAACCATATGACAAACCTAAAATAAAATCTGTAGCAAAATTATAAAGATTAATTAAATATATATTCCAGTTTGAGCAGCTAGCTTTCGAATTGATTTCGCGGGGCTCATCTAAATCCGTTGTCTAACATCATCAACCACTTCGTCTGTTAGAATTGATGGTCGTCCACTTGTCTTGCCTTTACAAATACAATTTTTGTTTTCAAAGCGATCTATAATTCTATACCGATGTTGAGCAAAGATCTTGTAAGAAAAAACATAGTCAAGATATTCTTCCCTGAACTGCTCTATACAGGATTGTAAAGAGTACGAAAATTCTCCATTCTCTCTTCGAACACCACTACGGTAATGTGCTTTTAATATAAATGCTAAATCTTGTTCAGCCGTGAAAGGCATTTTCCTAGGATGCTCTATAAATAAGCATGATTTAAATTTATAAACACATTTGATATAAGTTCGCAAACATACCCAAACAATAAACAATTCTAAGAAAATGCTCTAAAATTAACAATTTTTAATAGATGAATCTAAGTAAATACAAATACAAATCATAAACGGACTCAAATAACACACAACAACACAACTCACGTACTACACTGACAACACAGGTCTACAAAATTAAACTTTTTGACAGATGTTTTTATTATGAAAACTGATTTTATATAATTTTGGTAGGCTGATTTCAAAAATTCTATGCATTTATTTGTATCACGTAAAGTTTTTTTGCAATTATTAAATGAAAAAGACGATATTTCTAAAAAAAATTATTTGTTTATTGAGTAAAAAGGTGGAATACACGTTAAAAAAGTGGAAAAAAATACTTTACTCAGTCTTTTTTAAGTGAAATCTTTGTCTTTTTGCCAGAAAGCTGCGTTGTCCGGATATTCGGTTGTATGTTTTTAAGGGCATATCCCGTTTTAACATCCAGCAGTAGTCCGCCATCATCGTTATGCTCCATCTGCCTTGGTATCGCCGTTCCATTTCCTTAATGTCTTGGTGAAACTTCTCTCCCTGTTCTTCGCTAACTGCTCCAAGATTTTCAGGAAAATAGTTAAAGTGTGAAAACAGGAAATGCACTTTCAAACTCATATTACAACCTAGACGATGAAAGTGTTGTAACATATTTTGAACAATATTTTCGTAGTTTTCGTCCATAAGAGTTCCCAAGAAACTTATCAATTGCTTCTTTAAATGAAACCCAGGCGTTTTTCTCTCTCGACATTGGTCATTGTATTTTGAAAATCGTTGTCTTTGCATAATGTTCTTATCTGCGGCCCAACAAAAATACCTTCTTTTAACTTGGCATCGGATAAGGCTGGGAATGTCTCGCACAAATATTTAAAACACTGTCCATTTTTGTCTAGGGCTTTAGCAAACTGCTTCATCAAGCCAAGTTTGATATGAAGAGGAGGCAGTAAAACTGTGGGGTCAACCAAGCTATCTCTTAATACATTTTTGCTACCAGGTGTAAGGCTTGTTCTAGAGGGCCATTCTATTTGAGTCCAATGTCTATCCCTTGCTCGACTATCCCACTCACAAATAAAGCATGGAAATTTTGTATAACCTCCTTGTTGTCCAAGTAGCATGCACAGCACTTTATGGTCACCACAAAGCATCCACTGATGTTCTTGGTAGTTTATTTTCTTTAAAAGAAGTTCAAAATTTTCATACGTTTCCATTAAATGTACCGAATGGGCAACGGGAACCGAGGCCAGTTCGTTACCATTGTGCAATAAAACGCCTTTTAAACTACGCTTACTTGAGTCAATAAGCAGGCCCCATTCTTCTTTTACATACGGCACATTTCCTAATTTTGAAATTAAGTCAGCAATATTGTTGCAATACACTAGCGGTCCGTCTTAAGTAAAATATTGACATAACTCTTTTTCGCGATCCCGGTAAAAGCTTTATGTGAGGCCAGGTGCCAGTAGATGTTTCTCACCAAGTCGGGAGGCTAACAATTCGAATGAATCCTTTGGAAGGTGCAAATCTCTAATTAAATCATTTAGTTCGCTCTGGTTAAACACTTCTGGCTCTCTGAAATCTGGTGTGAAATCTGAGTCATCTGGGTCGCAATTAGATTCCTCTGATTCTGACGATATGACGTTTTCTAGTGCTTTTGGGGCGGTAGGTATCGGTACATCTGGTCCATGAGGAACTTGTCGAAATGCAGAGTCAAGATTGGGATACACAATTTGTTTCTTATTTTTTCTGTTGAATCCTTGAACATTACACGAACAAAAAATAACAACCATCACTGTGATTTCTAGGCTCTTGCCATACCATAGGAACACCAAAGCTTAAACATTTCTTCCTACTTTTTTACCAGTTTCTTAATGCTTCAACGCAAACCGAACAAACAGTATGAGGAGCCCAGGACTTGTCTTTGTCGCCAATTTTTACACCGAAATAAGCGTGGTATACATTTTTCACAAACGAAGTTATAGTTTGCCTCTGCTTTACTACGACATAACTATCACAGATATAACAAAAGTTATTCGGGTCTTCTTTCCATATTTATATGTTCTAGAACACTTAAAATACGCAACAACGAAGACAACAAGCGCGCGGACACAGTAGCACGACGACTAACACAACCAAACTGCACATAAGCAGGTTTCAACATTGTATTGACATTTCTGCGCCGACTCTGTTGCTTTGCTGAGAAATCTAATATTAACCAGTGTTGCCAAATCACATTTAATTTCATAAAAATCATGCCTAACATGGAACAAACATATTCTTGTCATAGGTATGTATATTAATAAATTAACATTTTTAAGATATAGAGCGCTATAAAAAAAATTTACGTGATAGAGCAAAAATATGGCGTTTTTTGGAATAAGGGCCCCCAAACATATACAAGTTAGCAAACAGCTTTCAAACATCAAAATCACTGTAGACCTGTGCAATTGATAGTTATATTTGCATGATAGCCACTCTCCAAATTTAAAACACACTAAAAACTCCGGCGGTAAATTTAAACTATCCTCAATCATTTATGATCGCATTGTATATATAGGGATATAGATATATCGCAGTATAAGAAATTACAGGCGTTCCTGAGGTGTTTATCTCGAGGTTACCTACAAAAAAAAAACAAAATCTGAGAAAAAATAGATATTGTTAAATTTATACAAGAAGCAGATCATAAAATATATTTGGTAATGAAAGTATAAGTACATTTTTCACATTTATCGCAGCTTGCATATAATGGTATTAAATTGTAAGTAGTCTTGGTTACAACGGAGGTTGTAGACGAGAAGAGCTGACCAATATGTCTGTAGACGACATTGACTACAAATCTGACATCATCATTATTTCTGTACCTAAAACAAAAAATAATATTCCGAGAATCTACGTAATTACAGATACAATATGGAACGATTTAATTAAGAAATATTATAACTTACGGCCTATTAATATTAGTCATAAGCGATTTTTCTTGACTTATCGCAATGATCAATGTATTAATAGTCCAATGGTTATTAATTTCACGTCTTCTGAAAGTCTTTTGAAATTGCCAAATTCCGAACTGTTTACAGGGCAGTGTTTTAGAAGATCTAGTGCAACACATTTGGTAAATCATGGTGGTGATTTGTGATTGTTGTGGCTGAAGGCTCTATTGAATCCTGCTTAAACAAAAAGATTAAAATATCTCATATTCTTGGATCTAAAACTAATACAAACATTCCGGGATGTTCAAACGAAACCACTACAATTGATGGAAATAACAGTTTTCATCAAAATATATTATGTAACAAGTACGAGTAGTATCTAGGTGTTACTATAAATACTCAAGGTACATCTAACGTATCTATCAATGAATACAGTAACTGTACAATTCAAGAACATAATTTAAAATAAAATATTTTACTTCGTTTTATTTTTATACATATTCTACACATCGTACATTGAAAATGTAAGCTCCATTTTGATTTTTTGACATTAGAAGTACAAATTATAAGTGGCAACCCTCGAAAAACTAAATTGAACTAGATAATCTATAAACGCAATTAATTTGTACAGCTGCCGTACTACGGGCAAGATATATTCATCTGTTTCCTTCGATGTAACTGAAAGCATCCCCATCAAAGTTTCTAATTCACGCCTCAACAACTCAGTGGTCGAGCAATGGTCCGGCAAGCCAGAGGTCGTGGGTTCGATTCCTACTTGATGGCGAATTTTTTCTATGAAAAATTCGAATAAACTAACGTCGTATGTGTTTATAAGATATAAACACTTCATTTTCGATGCTTTCATAGCGTTGTTATAGAAGCAAACTAGAAAAATTAGAAAATTAGAAAAACTAGAAGAATTTTAACAATTTACATCTTGTTGTATTATTTATTTGTATTTACATTGGATGCTGTTAAGTAGAATCCAAAAAAATATAGCTATGAGATACACAAAAAATATAAAGAGTCTAAAGAGAAATATGCTTGAGTGACTGCCCATCTGACAATTACATACTTCATTTATACACACGCAAAACTCACAACAATCTATAATAAATGTTGTTACTTTCTTAACTCGTACCGTTGTGATTAATTCATATTGCCGTGAAATTGACTTTGGGTGAAAATTCAAAATAGAATTAATTAAACATAAACTCAATAAGCAAGAAGAAATTAAAAAGAAATCAACCGAGGTTGTGTCTTTTAAATGCACCTCGTATATGGTATTCCAATTTTAGTATTAAAATTTTAGATATATATTTCCAAGAATTGATATATAAATAAGTTAACGTTATGTCAATAAATTTTAGGTAAGTTTAATTAGAATGTAAGTAAATTAATAAAACTTGCTGTACATACCAGGAATATCATAAAAGGATATAGAATAATCTTTTCTTTGTGCATTAATAACGTTAGTAATCACATTTAATTTCAATTCATTATACTTTTATAAATAACTTTGCCAAAACGAATGCCCTAACATAAGACGTCCAAGGCATTTTAAAATAAGAAAAATAATTATATAAGCCATACAAGCGGCAAGAACAGGACAGAAAAATCTAAAAACAACGGAAATATCAGTAAGAAGAAGCAAACAAACATTGCAAAACACAAATAAAGCAATTAATACAGTAATATTGCGATGTAAACAAAGCCATGTGACAAAAGCATATTAAAAGGCGCATGTTTAAATAATATGAACATGCAGTCAAGGGCCACATGAATGAAAGCAAAAGGCAAGAGAACACCATGCGAACAAACCCAAGGGAAGAAAGAAAAGGAAAACACTACGACAAAACTTAGATAATACGTAGACATGGATTCCGCGAAAAATTTTCATGTTCAACCAAACAGTAGAAGCCATTCTGGGAAACAACGAGATTAAAAGTTTAAAATGCCATAATAAAAATTACGATGAAAAAGAGAAATATATAAACAAGGAAATAGCATATGGAGATGGAAAAAACAAAACTACCCGTAATAGATAAAAATACAAAAGGGTGAAAATGTTAAATAACTATGAAAATTAGATAAGTGGGGAAGAAATACGAGGAAAACTCAAACCCAAGGGAATAAATAGAACCGACACCGCGAAAAGAGGAGATTCATTCACTGATATTCACTGACATTCATCCATTCACTGATATGTTTGCGAGGCCCATCGATTCAGTTTCGATGTAATTTAGCCCGCTGGCATTATATTTAGTTAAGAACAAATAAAAGTTTAATTTCATTTTAATCATAATTATTGTTATCGTTATTATTTTCATTATTAGATCTTAATAAACGCTAAGTTGCCATGGCAACCAGGCATGAAAACTTTGTCCGCACGATACGTACACAGTGTAGCTAATTAATCATGAAATATGTCGAAAACACCAATATAATAACACTTTGTGTGCCCTTAATTAAAAAAAATAAATAAATTTAATTTCATTGTATAATTTTTTTTTTACGCACAATGGTACTATTTCACTTTTAACGAGTGCCCAACACTAACATAAATTGTCAAGTTTAGGAAAATTACAGAAGTAAAAAAATTAGACTTAGACAACTGTCATAATTACAAGGTAATACAAAATCGTATTATATTTGCGAGCAATACTTCTCGACTATCTACACATTTTTAATTAATCGTATTATATTTGCAAGCAAAACTACTCGACTATCTACACATTTTTAATTAAAGTGAATAAATAATGACATCTATTTGAGTACATTACATATTTAAAGGAAAGTAAAAAAGTGCGCAATATTTTTAAACATATTTAAGATAATTCTTATGATTTATTATCACTTTTCAAAAAATATTTAAAAAACACAATGGCTCCAACACTATAAAATGATTGAGCACTAGAATCATATTTAGCATCCAAACATAAAATAGCTATAGAAGATTTTAATTGGCGAGAGAATATAATAACAAAGTTACAGGAACGTAATAAACTACAGACCCCATTTCAGAAACTTATACACCAAAGTAAGTATATTATTCATTCATGTTGATACTTCATACTATATTAATAAATTAATCTGAAAAGTTTTAAAATTATATTGCTAACTCATCACAATACAACAAAAAAAAACTCTTTACCTATTGCCATAATTGAATACATTAATGAACCAAAATAATAAATCGACCTTGATTGTGACAATAATGTAAAACTTTAATTATTATATTTATTTACAATAATATATATGAAATATGTTCTTTCCTTTTTGTGTCAAAAGTGTGGCTAAAGCACAAAATTTACGTATAAAAAAATAATAATTTATTTAAATTAAGTGTTATTTAATAAAATATTATATTTACCGTCATTTATTAAACAATTTAAAATTGAAAAATTTTAAAAAACTGACAATAACAATTAAGAATAATAATAACTTAGAAATAGATATTTACCGAAAAGACACCAATGTGAACAAGTTATGTGTATATATACGAACTGTGATCAACTCTGTGCGTATGAGAATTAATAATTATTAAATTTCAATTTGTCAGATCATTGATTCGCCAGATATACACCGGGTGTCCCATGACATGACTGCCACAGCTTAAGGATGTGTTACTGAGGCAATTTCAAGTTAAAAATGTCTAATGAACATATGCTCAAAACGCTTTCACAACTAAGCTACAAGCATTTGGAGATTTAGATAACCCTGAAAACAGAGACCAACTATTTGCTAGGACTATGAACGTCGCAGAAACTATTCGTGCTGATTCTGAAACTGTTAGCAGAGCTATCTCTCCAATTCAAAAGCTAAACTATGTATACAGCAATTGGATGGACATTTTGAACAGCTAATTCAATAAAGCGATACAAAATACCTCTAGTTATTATTATAAAAGCTTAATAATATACCAGGAGGAGTTCAAAATTTAGAATGCACAATTTAACTTTGAGTAAGTAAAACTTTATACACGACAAAATTGGAGTATATAGAATCAATTACTAGAAAGCGCATGTGGATGGTAATTTTAAATAATTAATTAGTTTTAAATACACGATTAAAATGTATCTCAGGCAGATATTAGATACTGATGAAGAGGAAGTAGGGTTCCCTGAGTACTCTCGAAATATCTGTGCCATTTTAAATCTTAAATTCAAGACGTTCAGCAATAGGCGTGAAAATAAGAAAATATTTATACAGTGTGATGATAAGCGTCCTATTCTGTAGGAACTCGTTCCCACTTAAATAGACTCCGAATAGAACACTCGCTTTGTAAATAATTATCAGTAGAGACCAGAGATACACATTTCAGATATATATAGGCTTTGAGTACTAATCTCAGCACTAGGAGGACAAATACCCCCTTTTGCGAATGCAATCCTCAAAAGTCTTTGCCTGCGAGATTCATTTGAATCAGAATAAATACTCCAAGACTATACATGTATGATTCACAAAAAGATATTTGTATATAAAAATTTCATTGATAAGTTAGGATATAAGTTAAGAACGAAGTATTTTAAGTTACAACAAAATGAGATGTGAACGTGCAAACAGGCAATAAAATAATTTGAAACAATTACTTCTTGTTGTATTATTTCTTTGCATTTACTTTGGGCGCTGGGCCTAGTTATGTAGAACCCAAAAAGATAGCCCTGAGATATCCAAATATTATACAGAGTCTCTTGTGTAACTGCCCACGCAACCATACATTTAAATAAATTAATTTTAGAGCAAAGTTCACGGCAATATGTTGTCTGTATTTAACCCTTTCCCCCGTTTGTAGGCTTCACACCTTGTGGATACTTTATATTAATGTATGTCCTCCGGTGACGTATAAAATCTAGTTACAATTTAATCTTAATTCGCGGTGGCTCATTTATTTTCTTCGATTATAGACAGATATTCATTAACGTTTCGATAATAACCCCGTCGTCTTCACTGACCGTAGTTCGGGCCTGGCTGGTTAAATGGTGTCTTTATGTAATATCTGTAACATCAACCCTTCCCATAGAGTAAGTCTGATGTCCTTACCATATTTTCGAAGTATATTGTAACGCATCTGTAGCCGGTTTTGCGAGATCTATTTTTGTTACTACCTAGTGGCAGCGTAATATTGTGTATTCTTATATGTTTAAAAGACTTTGTTTTGTA
The DNA here is from genome assembly GCA_935421215.2 of Melolontha melolontha. Taxonomy (NCBI): domain Eukaryota; kingdom Metazoa; phylum Arthropoda; class Insecta; order Coleoptera; family Scarabaeidae; genus Melolontha; species Melolontha melolontha. The sequence goes on from OW285241.1 coordinate 98,478,130, forward strand.
CGAGTACCTTCATTGAAAATACCTTTGATTAATCGTTAATTTGATTCTTTATTCCACTTAACTTTTGGTTGAATAATAATAATAAATCAAATTGTTTGAATAAGCATGGGATATACTCAACATTTTATTTCAATTTCTGATTAAATCGTACCGCGCGTAACTTAGTTTCTCAAACAAACATGTCAAACTCTACAAGCATGCCAAAAATTCTACTATTCAAAACTGCTTTATCTCTGTGGCACAGGAATAATGTCCGAGTCGCTTTCATGTAAATCAGGTTACCCATTAGACAGATAAATTTAATATTTAAATGTGCCCTGGAAAAATTTCTCTTCGAGTTTGAATAAAACCACATTAATATGTGTATACATAACGCCGTTCTGCATGTATATGTAAACGCACATTTTCTCATCTCGTTCCATTCGCTCCCTCAATCTGCGAGATCCTTGACCGAAAAGTTTACGAAGAAAAATGTAGTTTGCGAATTTTAACTCCTTAATTAAAAAGCCTGGCGGAAAATGAATGCGGGTCTCGGAATATTTTACGTACGGTTTAGTTGGGAACGAGAAGTATTGTGGCATCACTCGTCGCTCTTAACTTTCTAGATTTCTCGATAGCGCTGTTTGATTATTTTCGGTTTAAATTATAACTTCGAATTTTCTCGAGTTGAGCACTTGAGAACTGCTAACAACTTAAACAGAAATAAAAAGACTGTTACGTTCTATAAGTAAGAAATTTAGGGCAATTAAATATGTACATATCCCCATGACTTAAGTGCTTAAATTTAACAATTTAAATTAAACCTTGAGCAAGTATCCACAAATACTAGCGTATGGCTAGTGCCAATTTGGTTTTTATTTTATAAAGAAACAAAATCAATTTCACCGCAATAACGCAGGCCTACATTTTTTCGGTTGTATCATCTTTTTTGACTTTTGATAATGGATTCCTATGTATGTTTGTTGGCCGAATCCCAAAATGACCCTAGTTTATTTCCATCACGTCAGAATTTTTTGCAAATCCCAATTTGACAAAATGTGTTATATGTCGAAAAAAAATGCAAATATAAGACGTACTGACAAATTTAAATATATAGAAAATGCTCCATCTGTCGGTTTATGATGAAACCGAATTGTTCATATCATAAACCGGCAGATGTCAGCACTTTCGTCATTTAAGTAAACCTAATGTAGGTACTTCTAAACTGGCAGTGCTGGCGCAACCATTCGTACCATCGAGAGCATGAAAAATTGACTCCTATACACATTTTACAAGTTATTTTAAAGCTGTAACTAACTTTATATGCACTCGAATAAAACATAGCACAAACTTAGCATATTAATAATAAATAATCGAAAACATATAATATTTTTATATGAAAAGCGGAATACAGTAATAAAGTAAGTAATCCATATTTTGTAGGACCACCATTACTTTCCGCAATTGCTTGCAAATGTCTAGGCATGGACGCAAACAAATTTCTAATATAATTTTCTTCTAAATCTTCCTAAGCGTTTTGCTGTCCACAATTCTTCTCTATTAGCAGGTCGAAAATTTATTTTATAAATTTTTTTAGTTGTCATTGCCCATACATTTTCCATAGAATTTAGATCAGGGCTTAAGGGTGGCTATGGTAAGACGTTAATACAATTTTCTTGTAACCAATTTTGGACAAAGATAACTATGATGAACAGAACAATTGTCGTGTTGAAATATGAAATTGTTTTAATGTTCATAATATCACTTAAAATAGTTTTGTTGTAAATTCATGTAAGTTTTTCAACCACTCTCCAGCAAACACCTGGACCATTATTGGAAATTCATGCCTAAACGTTGACACAAAATCGACCACAATTTTTACAATTGTTTGTATAGCGTCCAAGATATATGGAATTCCATGGACGATAGACGCGTATTGGCCCGTTATGATAGCACTGAAAAACCTTTTCATCAGAGAACACGACTGAATTCCAGAACTCATCACCTCTATCAATATAATTATGGGCAAAAGTTTCCCTAGCTTGCTTATGTTGCTCCGTGAGAAATGATTTCCGTGCAGCATTTCGATTTCTCAAATCTGATAATTTTAATCGCCTGTAAGCAGTCGATTTCGAACCAGGATAATTACTTTGATGGATTGCTGGCACTGCAGTTTCAACACAATTTTCTTGTAAGTAATATATTAATTGGTCTTGTTGCGTTGATATTTTTTGGAGAACCTTTTCCAATTTTTCTTACTATGGTTTGTTGCTCGCGCCATTTATTCTTGACGTCAAGTATACAGTACTTAGCTACGTTAAACTCTTCAGCAATAGCACGCATTGAATATCTACTTTCCAACATACTAACAATTTTGACATTCTGCATAACCGTAAGATGCACCATTTATAGACTTGCAAATTTGACAAAGACGTGACAGTTTAATTTAATTTAATAACGGGTGTCCAGAAACATTCGAAGTCAAGTGGGCTCTGAACAAAAAATCGTATATCTTTACTTAAGTATCTGATTGGTAATAATTATTAAATATCAACTGTAGTCTGTCAAAAATTGTCAGAATCTAATATCGAAGATACTAATTTACATTTTTTAATTTTGAAAATTGTATTTACTAGCGTACACAAAGCATTCATGGTTGAAGCATATTTTAGAAATGGTCAAAAGATCGATGGCCAGTGGAAGTATTCAATTCAAGCTTGTTTGGAAGAATTTCGAGATGAATTTCCCAATCTTGCTTTTGATTATAATACTTTTCAGTGTACACTAATCAGAACTGTTCCAGTTTTTCGACAAACTGGTAGTGTGGGAAGGCAAGAGGGTGGTGGGCGACCAAAAGTCCGGACAGAAGAAGTGATTGGGAATGTTAGAGAAATAATGACTGATGCCCCTAAAACTTCAATAAGAACTCTTGCTCAACAAACCGGGTTGTCAGTTGGTTCTTGCCATAAAGTTTTAAAAGAAGATTTACACTTATTCCCATATCGTATAAATTGTTTGCAAGAAATCCTCGATATTGATTATCAACGACGAGTAGTATTTTGCGAATGGTTTACAAATCATTTTAATGATGATGTCCTAGACAAAAACTTTCTTTTCAGACGAAGCTTGGTTTCATGTTAGTGGATATGTTAACTCGCAAAACATGAGAATGTGGAGTGATACAAAGCCCAATAATTTTTATGTTGAAGCTCCTTTACATCCTCAGAAATTTGGTGTTTGGTGCGCTATAAGTAGAAGAAGGATTATTGGTCCAATTTTTTTTAATGGTACCTTGACTGCAGAAAGATATCGACAGGAAATACTATTGCCTTTCTTTAATCAACTTCGCGATGATGAACTAGCTTTAGGATACTTTCAACAAGATGGTGCTAGAGCTCACACAGCGGGGGAAACAATGAATATGTTACAAGAAGTGTTTGGAAATCGTTTAATTAGTTTGAACAGCGATCATGAATTTCCTCCAAGATCTTGTGATCTTACACCGTGTGATTACTATTTATGGCCTTTTTTAAAAAATTCAATTTATCAAGTACAAGTGCAAGATTACATAGATCTCCAAGACAGAATTATAAATAAAATTAGTGAAATTAGAAATAGTCCTATACTGCAAAATGTATTTAGTAGCATTCGGAGGAGGTGCGTAAAATGCTTGGAAGAAGGTGGTGGACATTTTCAACATCTTTATTAAACTAGTACGATAACTAGATACTATTGTCACTATAAGATGAATAAAACCTTTACTTGTAAAGTTTCCTCTTAATTCTGCATTGTCTTTTTACATGTTACTACAGATTAGATGAGCTTTATTACACAAGAATGAACAGCATATTAATTGGATTATGTAATTTTTTCCAGTTATCGCATGAAGAGGTGCTATTGTTCAGCAAAGATTCTCTAAAATATCAAAATATTTAATTTGAAATTTGCAAAGTAATTACTGTTACCTTCTAAAATCATTACTTGACTAGTTTGTATTAATTAATATGGCATATTAAAGTAATATATTTCGACATAAACTGACATTTGCGTGTATGATAACCTATAAAATTGTATTAAGTAAATGTATCTATCTATATCAGACATGACTTCATATTTTCAAGGACTACTTTGACTTCGAATGTTTCTGAACACCCGTTATTTCAAATAATTATGTTTATCCAACACCTCCTAATAATAGACCTATAACTATGGCGATTTTAAAACGATTATGTAGCTTATAACTCACTAGTGAGTTAAAAACATAATTTATCTCACTAGTTAGATAAAACAAGGTGAAATTTAGATTGCATAGAGACATTCAAACTGCTATAGTATTAACACATTTATATTAATTCTAAAGGGTAAACAATAGCAACTAATTAACATTTACATTAATATTAAAGTTGAAGGAAATTCTCTTTATATCTGACTCTGCATTCAGGTTATTCGAATTTAGACTTATACTAGAAGACGTATTTGAAGTATCCTAAACAGAAATTTGATGACCAGAAGTCGAGGGCGTTAGACTGTCTGGACCTTGTATCTTTCTGGCTATATCAATCTTGTTGGTAACTGAATCTTGTATATAACCTTCTGCCACAGTGGACGATTTCCAGCCACCATGTCGTTTAACTGTTGTAATATCAGCTAATGCGTTTGCCAGAAGAGATGCTGACGAACGTCTCAGACTATGCCCTGTATATAATTGAGGTTCTGGTAGGTTCAGGAAAGATGCAACTTTCTGAGGTATCTTAGAAATGGTGTTAATTCCAACTGGCTGGATAGTGCATTTTTCTATCTTGTAATTTAGGAAGAATCTGCCATGTGGAATACCTTTTTGTCTCATACAGACATATTTTCTGTAGAGGTCAAGAATATCTGTTGTAAGTCCTTCTGCCATAACAGTGAAACTTCTAGACACGTTTGTCTTTGTGTCAGGTATCGAAACATACAAGTATCCTCCTTTATCTTCTATATCGTCAACTTTCAGCTTAGTTATTTCATCACAACGACACGCACCTGATATACCATTAAAGCAACCTGCATAGAATAGACGAACGAATAATGAATAAATACTTTGAATTAAATATAATAAAATAAACAATACCTTCATCATCAAATATTTATTGTTAGAAGCCTCATTCAGAAACTTCTCTATATGTAGCCTCTCCAAGATTTTCGCCTTTTTGGACTTGTGGGTTCTTGCCTCACTCTTCGAATAGGAAATCAGTTTTCCGTATTTCGATATGTCACTATTCATATACACTTTCAAAGTACTTCTTAACACGGAATACTTCGTCCACAATGAAGAAGGTGCTATTTTCCTTCTATAAATATGGAAATACGCCAGCATAACTTCTTCGTTAATTCCAGTGATACTTTGCTGTTTTCTCCATTCTTCAAAATGACGAAATTCTTTGTCGTAATTACCCTCAATTTATAACATGCTGCTTAAGCTTCTTTCTTAACTTCTAGCGGAATGAAAACAGCCTCTTGCAACTCTTCTATTACCATCAACTTTTAACTGCAGTATTATCAATCAATCAATAATTTTGTTTGCTTGTTGATTTGCATTATTTATTCTCCATAGTAACTGCATTACTGTATATGAACTTTTTGCATTAGTCGTTTATAATTTAAATTTGACATGGAACGTCAAATTTATAATTTAAATTTGACATGGAACGTCAAATTTATAAAACATTAAAAGCCATTTTGAACGGATCTTAAGAGGTGTTGGATAAAGTTTTCTATTGCACACGTGTGTTAATTACAAATAAGTCACTTGAGAAAAGTAGCTCACTCGTCCTAGCGGACTCGTGAGCTAAACATTTTCTCGCGTGACTTATTGGTAACATAACACACTTGTACAATAAATAACTATAATTAGAAGTGAATATGTAATGTCAATATATATATATATGTCAAATGTCAACTATATAAAATTGTAGTATACAAGAGAAAACTGGTGTCGTTCAAATTTCTATGGTCGATGGTCGTATCATCCTCGATCATAAATGTTTGTTTTGGAAAATATACGCTAAAAAGCGTATTATTCAGTGTTCGAAATGGCGTCAAGAGGCTGCAAAAAATCAATAGATCCCTTTTGCTTCATTTGTGGCGAGTTAATAATAATAAGGCAAAAAAGACATATAACATCGTTCGTGCGGGAAGTGTATCTGGCGTATTTCGGTATAAAAATAGGAGATCAAAACAAAGCTTGGGTACCCTACTGTTTGCTATACGTGTTTTGAAGGACTGAGACGGTGGTCGAAGGGTGAACAACATGCTTTCAGATTTGGCGTTCCGATAGTCTGGCGAGAGTCACATAACCACAGTGATAATTGTTACTTTTGTTTAAGTTTCAATGTAACGAATTAAAAGAATATAGTCTATACTAATCTTTACGTCGCCATCGTCAAGAAACCGAAGATAACGAAGAGAAGTGCGAATCTGTCAATTCTGCACTACAACCATTTACACAATCTGAATTTAACGACTTACATCTGACCAAAGAGGCTTCAGAATTGCTTGGGTAAAGGCTTAAAGAAGAGAATTTGCTTGCAGCTGGCACTTCGTTTTCCTGGCTGAGGTACAGGTAAAAAGTTTTTATTCCATACTTTTCGGAAGAAAGAGACTTAGTTTACTGTTTAAGACATTTAACATTCCATATGAAAGCACTGATTGAAGACTATTCATCGATTCGTCGAAACGAAGCCCTAAAGTTGTCCTGCTTCATAACGGAATCAGGTATGCGTTAATACCCATACGGAATTCTGTACACTTAAAAGAGCGTTAGGACAATTTACAATTTGTTCTCCAGAAAATTAAGTACGACGATCATAAGTAGTGATTTTAAAGTAATATCGATGATCTTTGGACAGCAAGGCGGATACACAAAGTTTTCTTGTTTTTTATGTGAATGGAGTAGCAGAGACAGGGAAAATTATTGGAAACAGAACGATTCGCCACAACGAACCTGGTGTAAAAAAATGCTTCTAAAAGTTCTCCTTCCACCTACACATATTAAATTAGGCTTGATGAAGCAATTTGTGAAAGCCTTACCAAAAGATGGTTAATATTTCCAGTACATTTGTAACAAATTTTCAGCCTTATCAATCGCATGGATGGAAATTTTGAAAAAGAAATTACGGCTGCTGAAAAAGAAGCCTGGGTCGCCTTTAAAGACGTAGTGATCAAGTTTCTGGGCAATAGCAAGGATCCGAATTTCAAGTCTATTATTGAGACTCTGCTGCAGAAGTACCAAAATTTAGGCTGTTCCATGAGTTTGACATCAAAGAAATGGAGAAGGGTTACCAGGAAAGATGGAATACTACAATGATGGCGGATCATTGCTGGTTGTTGCACCGAGATGAACCAAGAAGAGCACATGCATGGAAAAGCCTGAAACAGAGCACGGCTGGTCCAAGAAGACGTCGACACAACTAAAATCGCATTTTTTTTTCTATTATATTCAATTATATTACTGTTCATTATAAGCTGCAAAATAATAGCTTTTATACGAAATAAACCTATTTCACTCAGTCATTAAGTCTCTTATTTGTGATTCGGATTTGTGATTTGGCAAATTGCGAATAGCAGAAAATTCTGGCGTGATGGAACTAAGAACTATGGTCATTTTCAGGTTCAATGCACCAAGACACATAGAAATCAATCATTAAAAGTTACAAAACAGAATCATCGCAGACTAATGTAATTAATGTTTTATGAGGACGAACTAAGAACGAACCAGATGTAATCTTAAACAAATTTGCTGAAGATTCTTTTCGCCAAAGTGAAACTGCGCCGTCAGATATGTTTGGTAATTATCCTTCGTTTGGTGACGGTCATATTAGGGAGAAAGATATTATTTCTGGAGCGGCCAAGCTTAAATCAGACGTAACCGAAACAGTGTTAGCTAGTCCATTGGCCGTGCTGTATAATTTAATTATAAATACATCTGTATTTCCAAGTATGTACGAGGTGTGTAAAATCATACCTGTATTCAAGAAACGACAGCTCTAAGTTTGTTAATTTTAGGCCAAAAGTATATTACCTAAGTTTCCCAAAGTCCTTAAACAAATTCTGTTTAATAGAATTTACAGACGAATTAAACAATTCTTATCCTGTCATCAACATAAATTCATCTGGACGATTAACGACCACAAATCTAGTGAGCATTACTCAATTCCTTTCGTCATTGACAACCGACCAGAAATTGTTTGATTCCAAAGACCACAGTATCTTCCTTACAAAGTTGAATTGCTTTGGTTTTGCCCTGTGCTAATTAAGTTAATATAGTAGTAGAAAGTATAATAGTTTCACAACCTGTCAATAACGGTCACCAAAAAAACAAAACAATATTGCCCGTTATGTAAAGGCGGCTGTAATTGTTAGGTTTTTCGTATTACGAATAAAATACATAATTGGTTTTCAAGATTTCTTTTCTTTATGTAATGAATTAAAGTAAATATTATATAGATAAACACATGCATACGTAAAACTAAAACTATTTTAATGTATGTAATTTCTACAAAACGTAGATTACGTACACGTTGTAGATAATAAATATGTTCATTATTTATACATATTAATACAACATATTCATAGGAAAAAATATAATTTGGTAAGCTTTTTTAAAGTATGGTTCAATCTCTATTTGCTTTAAATTTTTTAGCATCGATTTAAAAACTACAGCTTGACATGTAAGTAAAATTCGAGAAACATCCATAAAAATTTCACAGAATAAATAATTCTGTATACCTCTTAATTTTGCACACATTTCGCTCATACTAGATAAAGTAGATTTTGGAGTTTCACATTCGTCCACATCACTATTATCAGAATTATGTTCTTCATTATTATTGCACAACTCCTCAACAATTTTCGTAATACTGTAGGCACAGGACTATCAACAGAAGCAAATTCATCTAAATCCATAATTTCGTTACGAACTGTAGGAAAGAGTTGGGTAAGAGGTATTTCGTCTTCTTCATCAAAAATTGTATCTTCTTGGATAGCATTAGAGAATCCGGGCTTGGAAAAACATTTCCTAACTGTAGCAGGTGGTACCTTCTTCCAGGCAAATGTAATTCATGTAAGTGTATTGGCTAAATTTATATTTTTTTTTTCAGAATTTTTGAGATCTCAGTCAATAAACGTTAGAAACATTTTAATAAAAAAAAAATTGGTAAATCAATTTGAAATTATGAATTATTCCTTGATCTAATGGCTGAGAATGCGAGGTGGCGTTTGGCGGCAGAAAGATTAGTTTAACATTTTCTAACGGAACTTTAGAATGTGACGTGGCAATATCCAAGAAAAGAAGCCCTTTTATATTTTGTCTTTTCATTTTATTGTAAAATTTATGCAGCCATCGTGTCATAATTTTTGCTGTCATTCAAGCCTTTTTGTTAGAAGCCCATTCCAAGGCTAATTTGTCAACATGATTACCCTTAAAACAGCGAGAATTTTTAGTTTTCCAATTATTAATGGATCTTCTTTCTCACCTTCTATATATGCACACAGTAAAATAGTTAAATGTTGTGTTGCTGCTTCCTTCCCTGACAATTCTCATTTTTAATGCATTTTTGATGCACGGCGCGGCAATAAAGATCTGTTTCGTCAGCATTATAGATATCTTGAGGAGAAAAATTCCTTAAAATCAATGGTAACTTGGTTTTACAGTTCTATATATCGGCCAAATTAACCTCTACGGACTCATTATAAATTGATTTAAAAGTTATACTGTGCCGCCGGCAGAAACTCTCCATCCATTCATTTGATGCTGCGAAATTTTTCATCCTTAAACTGGTTGCTCCCTCCAGTCATTTTTGATTAAGTAGCGGCCCAGATATTAGAATTGCTTTATTTTTGGTTTTACAAAACCAATTGTAGAGGAATTTTATCCCTTGCCAATCCTTTCGACTTCGGAATTTTTCGTTTTTACTCTTAGTTAGCATCTCTTTCAACAATCTTTTTTTAATGCAGCTTAATTTTTCATAATATAGTTAATTTGTATTGTTCCAACACCATATTTTTCAGTCAACTTTCGCGAAATTAACGCACATTTTTCACGTTTCGCGATTATATTTATTTTGTCTTTTTAGCGACATACTTAATTAAGAGCATTTCAAATACGAATACAACTTTAACTGAAAAACTACAGTATGTGTAAACTTGTAGACATGAAGGCGACCTCTGGTTGATCAAACATGAACATCCACGAATTGTGGTGGCAATTTGGTTTCGGAGCGTGTTCGGGATTCGGGAGATCGCATTCATTTCTACATGTTTAATTTAGTTATGTGTGTATGCTAGGAATACATAACTATGGTCAGTTTCGCACAAATACGAAATAATATTTGGTATTTCCAACGATAAAGATTCATCAGAAATAGTCTAAAATTTCTATGAAAGTTAAAAAAAATTAAAATTTGGGTTTATTTGGTGGAAGTTGTTTTATAAAGGTAGCCGTAAATATCGGGTTTTCGTATATGGGAATTTCATTATAGTTGACTCGAGGGACTTTGAAACTGTCCGTTACCTCAGGTGGCCGCTTTAGACGGGTGGGCGTTAACACAGGTTTTACTGTATAATAGTGTAGACTAGAGAATCGAAGCTATTTTACATTCATTGTTTTCCATTAAAAGAATATTTCTGTATAAATTCGAAGTATTTTTGACATTCGATTTTATATTAATGCAATGTACTTTATTTTCAGGTAACACATCTAGACAGTCACTTACGTAAGTACCTAGAGTTTCTAGAAAATGTTCCATAAATGACGCGATTATATGGGAATGATCTTTCTGAAAATTTGAGCAGCTTATGCTAATTCTGCTATCTCTTATACGGTGAAAGCTGAAATTCGGCTGATTTCTGACAATTGTTTTAAAAGATTCAGCAGTGTGAACAAAATGCTTAAAATTGTAAAATGCGTGCAATTCATGGTTCAATTTATTATTTATCTTTTAAGGAATGTAACACATCAGCAATTTTGGTTTATATGCAACAAGCAGTGGGATATAATTATTATTCCAAAACCACAACTAGTCGTTGCGCAATTTAAACAAGATGATATGATCATCAAAGATTATGTGCGATGGTTCTGATTCCACATCAGTAACTACTGCAACCCCGAAAATATTCAGTAAAATATTATATTATTTTGAACAACGGAAGAATGTATCGACTAAACGTGTATAACACATTTTACATGTAGAATTGGACATTTCAAAATTCCTATCAAGGTGGGTGCTGGGAATCTTGAATTGTGCTGAAAAATATGAATAAATGTGAACGGGAAGCCATAATTTAAAACTAGTTACCAAGAACGAAGCGATTTTTTATCGAATATTTGTTTTAATTTATGACAAAAACCTGCATCAGTATATTCTTGAATCCAAACGGCAATCTCAATAGTGGACACATTTCATGGTAGCCTTCTCCCAAAGCAAGCCAAGGTATTTCCGTCGGCAAGTAAAATCATGGCTATTTTTTATTTTTATTTTTGAATTTTAAATAAATCATTTTCATGGACTATCTTGTAAAGCGTCAAACCATTCATAAATCGTATTACATCGCTCTGCTGCATAAATTGAAGAAACCAATTAGATCATTTCTTATCTAATCTGGCCCATAAAAAAATAAGTTCTAAGAAATGATCTATACTGGCCCATAAAAAGTTCTTCTTTTATCACGACAACTCGCCTTCCCACTCCATTTAACTTGTTCGCTAGAAATTAGGTCAATTGAAACCTCAGATTACATCTTAGTTACCCTATTCACAAAATCAAACTCCAAATGACTTATTCCTCAAACAGAAACTTTTTCTCAATTTAATTCTGTAACAGTAGAAATAACATTAGAAATAACAGTAGAAATAACAGTAGAAGTAGTAATTTTAAGTGCACTTACAGCGTGTATCAACACTGTAAATAAATAATTAAGTAAAAAGAACAGCAAATGTCTTCCAATCTTCATTTAACTACCTCATGAATTAGAGTGGACCAATGCGGACCGATATTGGTAAATATTTCATATAAAAGCCGAAAAACTCCAATAATTATAATTTATAAATTTATTTATATATATATATATATATATATATATATATATATATATATATATACATAACATTTGATAAATTATTGGAGTTATATTTAATGAACGGCTAAGAAATTATCTAAACACTTATATATATATATATATATATATATATATATATATATGAAAAATTTTGTGAAAAACTTATCTGCGCGGAATGTGCATATATCGATATTTCACTGTTTTTTACAGATCATCAGTGCACCTTACCGAAGACAGACATGTTATTCACTTCTATACTACGTGTATATATACGAACTGTAATGAACTTCATGTGTATGAGAATTAATAATTATTAAATCTCATTTTACATGCGATTGTCGCTATAATTTGTTGCATTTAATTCTACAATTAAACTCTTGGAAAAATCGCAATAACATTACATGCACCTGAATAATATGCATAAACAAAAATAAAAACCCGATTTTACTTAAAACAGAGAATAAAAAATTAACTTCTTATCCTCTAACAACCCGGTCACTTTAGAAGTTTAGATATCTCTGCTAAAATTTACCGCGAAATATTCCTACATCTACTTCAATAGTACCACATCTGTCCACATCCATACGTTTAAACTAATAAACATACAGAGTCAGTTAAAAATATAATTACAAATATAATAAATATTAATAAAATTCAACAATTGTTCAAATTTTAAATCTTCCATCTTTTTCTCTCTCTCTGGATAGAAAAATCCACTGCACTACACGACCTGGATAAAAGATTATCCGGAATTTTGTGTAGATAATGGCAGAGTGTTTTGTAAGTATTGCAATAAAATTGCAAGTTTGCATTTGTTTACGTTTACTTTCATATTTTAATACATGCAATTAATTATTGTAGATAGAAAAATCTGGAGTATATACCATTAAATGTCAAGACTGAATATATGGTCAAAGTGGAAGATCCATTAAAAAAACTGCAACTTAGTACGGTGATATCATAAAGTTTCTAGGACGAAGATGGCTTTGTAATATAAATTGTATGTCTGAACTTAAGTTAGGAACTATAACTCTGTTTTGTAAATTATTTTGACAGTGACATTATCTGTCATCCATTAATGTGTTAGAATTGCTGAAAGCAAGTTGAACGTCGAGTTTGAAACATAGCACATTCGAGTAAATTCAAATATGGTTTACAATATAGTGCAAAAAGCGTACATGATTGAAGCCTATTTTCGGAGTGGAGTGCGAATTGATGGAATTTGGGTGTACAGTCAACGTGCATGTTTGGATGATTTTAGAGAGCACTTTCCGGAGTTAGCTGTAATTTCAAAAGATTTTTATAATTGCCTTTCCAATTGTGTCGGTGTGTTTCGTGAGACTGGTTCTGTGGGTCATAAATCACGTACTGGTAGACCAACTGTTCGTTCGGAACAAGTTATAAATGATGTTCGCCAACGTATGGTAAATGAACCCACAAAACCTTTGAAACGCCTTTCTCAACAGATTGGACTTTCTTATGGAACATGTCAGAAAATTGTAAAGAAAAACTTACACATGCATCCGTATAAGATGCAATCACATCAGGCTATTTTGCCGGTAGACTACCCTAGACGTCGTGCGTACTGCCAGTGGTTTGCAAATAACTTAATAGAAGATGATGACCTGCTAAATTTGTCATTTTTCTCTGATGAAGCATGGTTTCATCTTTCGGGGTATGTCAATTCCCAAAATACTCGAATGTGGAGTAGTGAAAATCCTCATATTTTTATTGAATCGTTTCTCCATAATGCGAAACTTGGTGTTTGGCTAGCAGTTTCTCGCCGCAAAGTTGTTGGCCCAATTTTTTTTAATTTCACAATTAATGCTGAGAGGTATAGAAACATTCTGAATGAATTTATTGAACAGTTGCATGATGATGAATTGCAATATGGATATTTTCAACAAGATGGTGCAACGGCACACACAACACGAGAAAATATTGCTTTTCTTCTTGAGTTTTTTGACGATCGGATCATAAGTTTACATACGGAAGTTGAGTTTCCACTACGATCACCTTGTTTGACAATTATGTAATTTTTCGTGTTTCCCCACCTAAAGAATAGAATATTTAAAACTCCTGTTGCTAATTTGCAAGATATGCAACAAAGAATTATTGACGAATGTGCATTAATAACGCCCGCAATGCTGCAAAATGCCTTTAACAGCATGAAAAGGCGTGTCACATTGGGAATTGAAAATAACGGACAACAATTTCAACATTTGCTTTAATTTTGCCTTTTTTTATTAATAAAATTTTGAATACAAGCTGAGCTTGTTGTTTTATTGTATCTTTATTAATTCAAATGACATATTTATTGATGTCACGATGACACTATCAAAATAATTTTCAAAAATTAAGGTTAAGTTACCAGTATGATAATATGGATAAAGTTCAGACATATATTTTCTATTTCAATGCCATCTTGGACCCAGAAACTTTATGATATCGCGGTACATAATGCAATAAAATGTAAAAGATTAGATTTATTAGAAATTCTAGAAATTAAAAAGCCCAGAAACAAAATGTAATAGTCACTTATACACCGCTAGAATTTATAAACATCATCTAACCACCACCTCATCACAAAACTAGGTATATAAGTTACACAGCCGAAACATATATGTTAGAGAAATATAATCAAATTTGTGAAATATAGCCAAGTGTATTATTCCTACTGAGTACATCAACAAGGGTTAAATATAAATATTGTATCCGGCTTGTTTATTTTTCTCAGTGAACTTTTAACTCCTTATTTAATCCCTTACTTCCACTTTCTAGTCTTCTTGCAAATAGTGATTAGATTACGTTCTCATTTTTCATAAATGTTATATCGTCAGCCACCAAAATAACAAGCAACAAGTGGTGAAATAAGCTTTATTTATTTTTTTCTAGTAAACAGACCGTGCTCATAAACATGAAAAGTTCTTGCTAGAGCATATAAGGCAATTTTCAAGAGGAGTGTGTTGAATGCGTAGGCGCAGAGTTTTACGTATTTACGTACTTCTCCGGATCAAGCGCCTCTTTCGCCCACCACTCTTAGAACGTGAATTGGTGGAGGAATCGAAATGTAAAATGAGCACGTCTGCCTGTTCCACTAGTTCAATTTGTTTCGCGCATGGAGAATACAGCGACCATGCATTGTTGTCAGCAAATATGAAACTGTAATCCAGTAACGTGGTTTTAGTAGAGACGTCACCATGCATTTTATATACAGAAATAACTTCAAAAGATAAAAGATTATTACGAATATATTATGAATTTAAATAAATTTATTCTTGAATTTTGTTTTCTTTACGATTTCAATTTTAAGCGATTATTTGTTTTAGCAGAAGTACTGAAACTGAG
Organism: Melolontha melolontha; assembly: GCA_935421215.2. Taxonomy (NCBI): domain Eukaryota; kingdom Metazoa; phylum Arthropoda; class Insecta; order Coleoptera; family Scarabaeidae; genus Melolontha; species Melolontha melolontha. The sequence continues at coordinate 98,493,547 of OW285241.1, forward strand.
AAAAATGTAGTTACCCATAGAATCAAATATTATTAGTGGAATTATTGCGGAAATATACACTACAACTATAATTCAGTGAACAAAAACGAGTATTAAATCCAACTAAACTACTCAAAAATGAATAGGGAATTAGATCTTTTTTTAACAGATATATTTAATTCGATTAAATTTAACGTGTTTTCTCAAACTATTGATAAATTAGAAGGCCCACAGTCGTTTGTGGACATTTTATTTGGTAAATGTCTTTTCTGTGTGATAAAATATTGAATCTTGTATTTTAACCTTAAATTAATTTAGAATACAAAATTATAAAAATCGCATTTTTTGACAAGTATTATTCATTTTAAACGTCATTTCAGATTTTCACGATGCCAAGACGTCATTTAAATAAAGAAACTTTTGATTTAATTGCGTTATTGCTGCAATTTTTAATGTGTCTCCAAGTGTTGTTAGTAGGGCTCTAACAAGATTCCAACAGGTAGGATCTGCAAGGAGATGACCCGGTAGTGGATCTGAGAGGAAAACAAATCAGAGACAAGACCGCTACATACGAATTCAGACAAGGATGAATCCGTTTAGAAGTGCTGTATGGGTGCAAACACAGTTACGTGCCGCCACTGGAGTTAGAGTTTCGGATCAAACCATCAGAAACCGTCTGAGGGAAATGGATCTTCAAAGCTGCAGGCCTGTAAGACGCCCAAAATTAACTAATGCCAATAGAATGGTTAGAAGAACTTGGGTTAACCAACGACTAGCAGAAAATTTTCAATGGGAGCATGGTTTATACACCGATGAATCCAGATTCTGCTTATTTAGTGATAATCGTAGAGAAAGGGTCTGGAGAACTCGAGGAGACCGCTATAGACGCGAGTTTACAAAAGCTGTGATGCCTTTTGGCGGCGGTGGTATCATGGTGTTGGCGGGCAATAGTTTGAATGGACGTACGAACCTCCATCTCTTTGAAAACAATGTGTGGCCGACTTTCGTGAGGCTGTGGATGAAAACATGGTTTTTATTGATGATAATGCAAGACCTCATCGTGCACAAATTGTAATGCAAGCAATAAATGACCTCCATATTAACCATCTACCTTTACCACCAACGTCTCCCGACTTGAATCCAATTGAGCACATTTGGGACAGACTTCAAGAACAGCTCAACGAACATAACCCTCCCCCAGTTAACGTGCAACACTTGCGGGAAATTTTACCGCTGTGTTGGAGAAGAGTGTCACAAGAACACATTAATAATTGCATTATGAGTATGCCCCGAAGATGTACAGCTGTGAGAGATGTCCGTGGCCATTATACACGATTTTAGAATTAATTGTTACAGAAAAATGTTTATTTTAGTTATTGTTAAAAATGTTGCTTATTTCATTTTTGATCATTTCTTAGTAATCTAACGACTTTTCTGAATAAATATACTTGAAAATTTTAAATTTTTGTGTACAATTATGTATCTAATATAATACACTACAAATATTTACCCATACTATCTAAAAAATTCAAAAAAGTAAAAATTCCTTATTCATTTTTGAGTAGTTTAGAATAAATGTACTAGAACTGAATGTATGTTTCCGTGGTCGTTCTCTAGATGTACATCTCGATTTCTGGGTTGAAACCGCGTCGAGTTAGGCGTAACTGCCAACGTTTCGTCCACTGTTTCAAGGGACATCTTCAGGGCTGTACATAGATATTCGCCGTTTCGCAGTATCTTGAAGAATGCTATAACAGAGACCGGCACAACTTATATAGGGGGGACCGGGTCAGATGGTGGCCTGCTATTGGCTGGGGACAATGAGCCAATGGCATGCGTCGTATGGGCGTGGTAATTCTTAGTAGAGTTCAGTAGAGTTTGCCACGTCGGATTTAACGTATAGCCATCGTCTCTATTGAGATTGCGGGAATGTTTGTAAATTTCAATAGATTCATGGATTTTCCTAGGGAAATAATGCGATTCACGGGACAGAAGCTTGACATCTTTGAATAGAATTTGATGACCGGAGTTGAGTTTGTGTTCTGCCAGTATATGTAACAGTCTAGTACAACGTTCATGTTCGGACACACGCACACCGACTGGCCACTTAGTTTCGCCTAATGTACACACTGCCACACGAACACGGATTGCGATACACTCCTTTTACTAGAACTGTTTTTTTTTTGTAGTGCGATATTGTGTCAGATTCTATGAACAGTTGATATGTAAAAAAAGACGATGAAGATAGCGTGCACAATTAGTAGCGAACACAATTAGTAGACAAATAAAGATGAAGTTTGACTATCCTAATGTAACATATAACATAACATAAAATGCCCAATAGATTATGTCCAGAACTGGGCAAAAAACATAATTCAAAAGTTAATACATTCTATATACAATATACAGATTATTCAGATTCGATGCTCACCATTGGGATCTCGTAAAGCTTAAGAGATGCTTATATTAACTATTATTAATTAAGGTTAATATGCCGCAAAGAAATTTGCATTATCATTTTTCATTTTGAGATTTTTGGGGAAAATCAAATTTTCTCGTTTTCTTCTTTCTTCAATAACTTGGTTGTTATGCAACGAATTGAAAAACCAAAACCACTTCTCCATAGTAACTTTTTCTGATGTATGCAGCGGTGCTCACCATTTTTCGGTACGTTTTCTCACTTTACAACCGTCATCAACTAAAAATAATTAAATACGGACCTAGATTTTAAAATCGCTTTTATGATTTCTACTTATCTTTATAACATTATTGTGAGCTTATTTCTTAACATTTTCACTTATTTATCATCAAAATTCATCATTAATAAAAAAAATTACGGGCCTGGGACATAGTTCAAAATGAAAACTGAAGAATTTATTTTTTGAAAGGCATTAAAACAATTTATTAGAAACAACAACAAGAATCAACAATAACAATAGAATAATTCACAACAAATGTTCGAAGATGCCTCCTTCTTGTTCACTGCACAAGTTAATGCGTCATTTTAATGTCGCAAATGTATTTGTGACTTCTGCACACAATTTTTCTAAATGTTGTATGTATTCCACATAAAACTTATTTTTTAAAGTTCCCCATAAAAAGAAATCAAGAGGCGATAGGTGAGGTAAACTTGCAGGCCATGCAACTACCCCGTGATTCTCAATCCACTGTCCTGGAAATCCTCTGTGCAAGAAATCTCTCACCGTTCTTAGGTTGTGTGGAGGTGCTTCATCTTGTTGCAACCAGAGAATATGAAGTCGTCCGAGTGGCAAATTTTCTAAATACTTGGTTAAATAATTTTCCAGAATAAGCAACGCCATTTAAATTATTCTCATAAATAAACGGGCATATTACTTCAGTGGTTAAAATCTCGCCTCCACACATTTAAACCAACTTGTATTTAACTTGTCTGGGTTCTCTACAGTCCCAACATTGTTCATTATTTCTATTGAACAATCCATAATTGGTAAATTTACATTCATCTGCCCTGATTATGGAGTTCAGAAAATCGCCATTTAAATTGATTTGTTGTCTGAGCTAGTTGCACCAAACTAATCGCCGCTCCAAATCTCCAGTTGACAACTCCTGAGACATGCATTTTCCACTTATTTTGAACTAGCTGACCCGGCGAACTTCGTACCGCCTAACAGTCAATAAATGTCGTGTTGACTTTTAATTAAACTTAACTTGGGATTTTATTAACGTATTATAATTAATACAAAAAATTTATTAAGTTCAATAGTTTATTAGGATAAATATAAAGAAAATACAAATTAAATAAAATTACAAAAATCAAGTATTTTAATGGCGTGTCAGCAAGATATTTGCTTTATTGAAGCTGTGTATTTTGCTGCCTGGGTTGTACTCGGGTTGATTCTCTTCAGTAAAGGATCTTGTGATGTACGAAATTTTTCGCTTTGTTATCAGGCGCAAGAACAACTAAAGCGGATGGTTTGCCAGCACATGAACCTGCCCCACGTACAATTGACCATTAGAAAAATATACATTTTCTAGATTCAGACCTCAAACACCCGAGGATTGGCCTTGTGATTTGTTAATCGTCATGGCGAATGCAAGACGAATCGGAAATTGAATTCGTTTAAACTGAAAAGGCATATCGGTTAGGATCATCGGAATTCTCGGAATGAGAACTTCCTCACCTTTGAATTTTCCTTTGAGTATCGTCGCGTAAATCACATTGATCATCAGTTTTCTTATCACAAAACGCGCTCAATTGCATAGTTTTGGTTGGCTTAGATTTCAAAGCATGATGACTACCGACCTAACCTGCAGTTGTAAATTGTGCGGTCGTAAGCCAGGCACATCCAAGGAGTTTCAAAATTCAGTTGGATAGTTGGTGGCTTCGTCTTCATTTGTTACACAGTCAATAGATTTGAATGAATGCAGAGTATCAACGATTTGATTGTGAATTACTAAGTTTAAGTCATCACATATTTGTTTTTAGCGTCAACCATCAACTCAACCATTTGTTGTTTTTGTGGTCGGCAATGATATTCAGGAGATGTTCGGTTGATGAGCTGCTCTTTCAATGAGACGAAATTGCAAAAATTCTGAGAAAATGAAATCAATCCGCTCGATTCGTCGTCAGGAACACGGCCATTACCGATAGCCAGCAATTGCTTGGAGAAATCTTCAGCAGATAGATCGTTCAGCAATGCAACTCTCATGTTTGCTGCCAGCTGAAATTTCTTCACATAGCGCCATACATTAGATGATTTGAGGCAAGCGTTTATTTCATCGGTAGCAGTTGATCTTGGAATGACTAGCAGTGTTTGGCGGAAATCGCCAGATAGTAAAATCATTGCGCCTCCAAAACATCTCGAGTCCTTGCGCAGATCTCTCAGTAATCGGTTCAGTGCTTACAATGCGTATTTGTGCGCCATTGTGCTTTCGGCCCAGACGCTGATTTTAGATGCTACTAAAATTTTGGCCATTGCAGAGTGTTTTGCACTGTTACAGCAGGTCGGTTGTTCAGTAGTTTGAAGTTTTAACGTCAATTTGAACTATGAATGAGCCCTACGACATCCTTCTATCAATGTGACAGCTATTCCAGAAGAAGCAACTGCTACCGCAATGTCGGATCTCGCACGAACAGTGGCCAAAATCAATGACATGAGGAATGGCTTCCCAGTTCCACGGGGGGCATCCAGGAAAAATAAGTCACCATTTCCATTATCAATTGCCTTCATTAATGTATCATGTATCACTTTATCACTTCCTTCTGTTGTGAATACTCGCACAATAAGATTTATTACTAACACTCGCACAAAACAAACAAATCGACCGGTAACCTTTATATGCTTTTTTCAAAACTAATCACAGACAACAGGAAACAAAAAAAAATACACTTTTATGTCACTGATTTGCAATGGACATCAGTTATTACAAATAAGCTATAAGCGTGCGTGACGTAAGCTGTCAATTGCGGCCTAACCTAATTTATTTAAAAATTAATTTTCTGTATAATTTTTTCCGTGAATTTTTCCGATATTTGAATAATTCTGCTATTCGGGACGGAGACGAATCCAACAAATCAGAGATCATTAAAATCTGTCCAGCCGTTCTTGAGTTATAAATGGTTAAGATTAATCTTTCCAAACCTTGCTTTGGGGTAAATGCCATTCAACTGCTATTTTTCATTTGTAGATTTCCTCGTATGAGCAGTAATCTGTAATTTTTAGAATACTTAGACTTGTGGTATTGAAAAACATATTATTTTGTAAATAAACCTGTTCTAATACTCGATTAGTATCCTCTACGTCAATCTTGTTTCCGTATTTGTATCATGGTTTTTTAAAAAAAAACGTATTCAAACAAATTTCGTTCTAATCTGCAAAAATGGGAGTAACGCTACTGCCCCCTTTCCGGGAATTCTCGAAGATAAGCTTCACTGGCACGCACAGAATTTCTACGGTGTATGAAATACAGTCTCAACATGTGACGATTTTCTTCATTTGCGTAACTCATTTTTACTTTACATACAGAAAGACAGATCAACAAACTCAAAAAAACTGACATAACGAAGATATTTGATTTTTGTTTTCAAGGCATATCTGATGTTTTTTAACAATTTGCGACATTAAGACGACGCGACATCAGCAGTCCTACTAGTAAAATTGATCAACGCATTAACTTGTGCATTGAACAGGAAGGCATTTTGGATCATTTATTGCGAATTATTCTATTGTTTTTGTTGATTCTTGTTATTTCTAATCAATTGTTTTAATTCTGTTGGAAAAATAAATTCTTGAGTTTTCGTTTTGAACCATGCCGCCACCCATAATGTATTTTTTTAAATTTATTATGAATTTTGATGAGAAATAAGTGAGTGTCAAGAAATACCCTCACACTAATGTTGTAAAGATAACTAACAATTATAAAAGCGGTTTTAAAATCCAGGAATTTATTTTTTTTTAGTTGATGACGGTTGTAATGTGAGGAAACGTTGTACCGAAAAATGGCGAGCACTGCTGGACGCAGCAGAAAGAGTTACTATGGAGAAGTTCATTTTTCAATTCGTTTTATAACAACCAAGTTATTGAAGAAAGAAGAAAATGTGAAAATTTTATTTTTCCGAAAAATCTCAAAAACGAAAAATTATAATGCAAATATCTTTGCGGCATATTAATTCCCATTAATTTTTACAACTTTGCCCCAATTCAACCTTCTTCGTGTATCTTACGGTTTACGAGATGCCAATGGTGAGTATCGAATCTGAATAATCCTATACACAATATACAGGCTGATTCAAATTAAGTGCGCACTATTGCTATCTCTGTTATTATTGATTCTAGAAAGTAGGTTAAATTAGCAAGGTATTAGTGTTTTTAACATTGATTAGCATGCAGTTCATGAAAAAAAAATTGAATAACGCATTTTCGAGAAATTTGAAATTTATAATATAAAAGTTCAAATACAATATTGTCCTAAAACGAATAATAAAGTATTTACGGTGGAATTTAGTTGATGTCAAAGATTCTCTTTCATTCTGTAGAATCAGTAGTAGGCTTCTTTCACTTTAAACAGAACAAATAGTATGCCCTTTGTAAATGTCAATAACGTACTGAATATAAATCTTTCGCACGTTTAGTTATTAAAAATATTTTTTTTAATTATTTTGTGTTGTGTTCATTAGTTCTATTTATTTTTCTAAACATTTTGGTTTTACTTTCGTTGCTTAGTGTTTGACAATATTTCACTATGGTATTTCCTCATTTGGAGGATGCGATATGTTGGAAGCATACATTTTATGTCGTAAAAATTCAATAAGGGCTAGCGAATATTATGCTGAACACTATCCTTTGCGGCAGCAGCCAGATCGACGTTACTTTCGACACAACTTTACAATCAGTTTAGACTGCATGATTGCTTATTTAGAAAGAAAAGAACAAAGAAAAATATCGTCGTTAACGAAGACGTAGAAATTACAGTGTTAGCATATTTTGAAGCTCATCGCGAATTTTCCATTAGCGATGCTACTAAGGAATTGGCATTAAGTTATACATCAGTTCAAAGAATTTTGAAAAAGCATAAGTATATCTCCTTTAAGTTCAGAATCTCTCAAACATTACAGCCAGGATATTCCGCCAGGAGATTAGCTTTCTGTCTTTGGTTTGTTAGTTTTTGTTATGAAAATTTGAATGGAGCACAGTATATTTTATGGAGTGACGGAACAAATTTTTCAAATAGAGGCATGTTCAATAAGAAAAATAGTCACTACTGGTCTCAAGATAATTTATTAATAGTTCGTCCACATGCTGCACAAGTTCGATTTAGTTTTAACGTTTGGTGCGGATTAATTGGTTCGGTAGTCGTTGGTCCACTGTTCTACAATGGTACGTTGACAGGAAACAGATATCTGGAATTTATTCGTAACGTTCTAGAGGTTTTCCTTGATAACGCCAATTACCTGATGCGCCAAAATTTATACTTTCAGCAGGAAGGTGCTCCTGCACACAACTATCACCTAGTGCAAACCAACCTCGACACCATCTTTGCCGAAAAGTGGATTGGTACAAATGGTCCAATTCAATGGCCAGCACGCTCCCCTGACCACTCACCTTTAGACTTTTTTCTTTGGGGATACTTAAAAAATGAGGTGTACAAAACGCTATACGACAACGTGCGCGAATTGCAAGACAAGGTCAGAGAAGTTTTTCGCCAATTAGATAGGACAATCTTAACAGCCATCCAGAGTGTACTGAAGCGGAAACGAAAATGTATTGAGCAGGAAAGTGATACCTTTGAGCAATATTTATAAATTATACATGTACTTTCTTCTTTTTAGTTTAATTTTGTAAGCTGTAATATGTTAAAATAAACATTAAACACAAAAAATGTATCTGTTTTGCCAAAAGTTAGCGGAGCAATGACAATATTTAGAAGGAAATAGAAACTGCTATAACAACTTTATTATTCGTTTTAGGATAATAGTGTATTGAAACTTTTATATTACAAAGAACATTAGCATTCAGAATTTTAAAAAATATACAGGCTGTTCCATTTAAAAAAATTATAAATTTCAAAATTTCTCGAAAATGCGTTATTGAATTTTTTTTTCATGAACTGCATGGTAATCAATGTTAAAAACACTAATACTTTGCTAATTTAACCTACTTTCTAGAATCAATAATAACAGAGATAGCAATGGTGCGCACTTAATTTGAATCAGTCTGTATACATATAAATTCACACTAAATACATACATAAAAAAGAAATGAAAGAAATATATGGAAATAAAAGTAATTTCATTCCCAGGTTATTAAAATTCTATGCCGTATGTACCATAGGTGTTTTTAATAAAATATTCGTCCTTACTGTGGGCATATCATTTTTTTTATATTGTAAGGTCACTACTTTATTATTAAACCAAAAAAAGAACATACATATTATAATTCAGATTTACGCGCCAAAATTTTACTAAAGTACTGCGACATGTTACATTTTTTTTTATGAAACGACCCGCGTATACAATTTTTCGCACGGTGTTTTGAAAACATTTTTGACCGATTGCGCTAGGTTAGCGAGGCGCGTGTGCGCTGGAATTTTTGAAAGGGGGAAAAGTCAGTGGTAGTATCTGTCTGCTGGCATTAATTAGATCCTATGTGTAAGTTTCGATAACACGAGGTGTGTGAAAGCCTTTCGCCATTCTGTGGGGAAATTTCGTGAAATATCGTGTACAAAGTATGTAAGAAATCATCTATTGAGGTGGATAGACAGCTAGAGCTTTTCGCCTCTCTTTTACGTAACGACTACTGTTCTATTTAACGCCTCCGTTTCTCGATAGAGTAAAAAGTTAACCCGCTAACATCTAAGGCGGTAATAAAAGGACATTTTCCTGTTACATTTTTCAATCATATTCTCATTTAATGTTCGCTTTCTAAATTATAAATTTAGGGAACTGCCAGGATCTAGATATATTCTGCTTAAAATTGCCACTGAGGTTACGACAGTGATCCTCGCCACGTGGTTGGTTACCTTTAGTTTTCTCATCAGACAAATTGGGCGAGCCATTCTGATTAGAAACTATCGCTAAACTTAATTCGTCTCGCAAGAATCGGCAGCTAGTGTATTAAAGAATTATGGGGTGATCAAAGTTATCAGTAATCGTGAGATCTTTTTTTTTTTTTTTATGGTAATTTCTAATTTTATATATTTTCTATGTTAGCTTTAATACATATTTTTCATTCGCAATACATTAATAATAGATTTTAATAAAACTTTTAATAATTTTAAAATATACGGTCTAAAGCCACAGGTGTTCGTAGGTCATAACTTTTTCTATATTTTTTCTGCCGTTCTTTTATTGGTTGTAAAAGCTTAAAAAAGAAACTAGCGTATATTTTGTTTCGTATTAACTTGTCTTTTGGTCTTAAATGTATTAAAAATTATTTACTTGTAATTTTTAAACTAATTTAAATTAGGTTTGGCATATCATTTATTTTATAATAATTTGTTTCTTTGTAACATACGTATGCGCTGTACTACTGTAATCATTTGTAAGATTATCGGAATAAAAACTGACATCGGTTTTATTTCATAAAACTTGAATATACTTTTTTTTTCTTTGTCAAATGCGAAATCATCGAATAATTATTAATATCCTGTAGTTTTTTTTTGAATATACGATATGATAAATAATTTAATTTTTCTATTTCGGTTTCGTAAAGCGAATTTCATACAAACCGTTTTGGCTACGAAAAGTCTTGCTTTATAACTAGAGACTGGAAAATATGCACTAAAAAGTTTGCCAAATATGCATGCAATATACACTTAAAAAATCCCTAAATATGCACTTACAATATGCACTTATGATGTGCATTTATTTATTATGTTTTAGGAAATTAAAATTCATTTGTCGTATTTACAAATTGTGTATTTATTTATTACAGTAAATTGTCGTATTTACAAATTATATATTTATTTATTACAATAAATAACCATATATTTCTGTAAATTTTCCATAGTTAAATTATGTCTACGATCTGTAATTATATGTTTATATTGGCAAAATGTTCTTTCAACATCGCAAGATGTTATCGGTGCATTTTTAAAATTAGGTATTAATGAGGGGCTTATATTAATGTCTTCATTAAAATTGCCATTAATTACATTATTTATAGATTTTAATGTAACAAAACCTCCATTTTTGCTTAGAATTGCGGCTAATTTTTCTTTAATTCTTTTTCCAGTCAATGCGTTGACTTTTCCAATTTTCTCTTCAATATCATTTACAATGCAACACCATCACTTAAAGATAAATTTCTATCTTCTAATCTAGTAATTGCCTGCTCAATTATCGCAAAATTAGATTTAATATATGATAGCTGATTTTGTATTGTCGAATTATTGAAAATTACGTTACACTTTTCTATGGCAAGACTGGTTGCTGAATCAAATTGAGTTACAACATTTTTGATGCCTCCGTAATTATCGGCAAGAAACACAGCACATTTAAGCCATGTTCCCCATCTTGTTAAGATAGGTTCTGGTGGCAATGGAATGCCGTGAAGCATTTCGTTATATAATTGCACTCGTAAGGGCACTTTTAAAAATACTTTTTTGATATTACTAATTAAATTATTTACATCTGGAAACTCTAATCTAACTGTTTCAGCAACCCTATTTAAACCATGAGCCAAACAAGTACAATGGATTAAATTGGAAAAAAAAAATTTCAGACTTTGAGCTGATTTTAACATATACGAAGCGGCGTCAGTTACCATTAACAGAAATTTTTCAAAAGGTACTTTGTCGGGTAAAAAGAAATTCGCTAAGGACTCATTAATAAACCTGGCTATGGTAACATGATTTGTTTTGTCTAAATTACCTACATTAATAAAATGTCTTTTAGATTGACTTGAACCATTTAAGGTTCCAATAATCAAATTAGCAACCTGACGGCCCTTCGTGTCGGTAGTTTCATCAACAGAGACCCAAAGATTTTGGTTTTTCAACTCCTTTCTAATACCATCGGTAACATCTTCATAAATTTCTTTGATGTATTTCTTGCGTAGAGTTGAGGAACTGGGTAGATAAATGGGTTTATCATCGGCTTTGCAATAAGTTTTCAGGAATTCTTGAAATATCGGATTGTCCAATTTATGTAAAGGTATATTACAACCCACAAAAAGATTACACAAATCTTTGGAAAATGCTTCTTGTGGATTCTTCGAATTATTGAGAAAACTTTCCTCCAAAAGTTGCTGCCGCGGTTTATTCAAATTTTCAGACACCCTGTTCTGAAGAAATGTTGTGTTCAAATTTTGCACTACTTGAAATTTCTTCTGGCAGGTAATCTGTGTAACAAATATATATTTTTAACATTCAGTTATAATAATTATTATTAATTACTATATTACTACAAAAACTAGAAAAATAAATTGTCTGGTTTTGTAAAGTTCTCCAGTTGTTTAAATTTGATTGATTTTGGTTATTTTGGTGTTTATGACAAAGAAATAAAATTAAACATATCTAATAATAATTTATTATGAAATTGTTTCATTATATTTATGAACACAAAAAAAATTCTCATAATTGTAGAACTTGTTATTGACAAAATATTTCAAAATTCAACTTACCCTTTTGTCGCAGAGTGTGCACAAAACACTTTCTTCGTCAATTTTTAGTGCACTGCAATCACTTATCCAATTTTTTATTAGAGATGACTTCGCTTTAGCTATCTTCGGCATTTTCAAAAATTTTTAATTCACTTTTGTTTCACCAAATAGCACAGACCTTAACACGTTTACGAATGAACAAACTATGAAGGAAATTATTTCTCTTTCTTATATTGATATTAGTCGTACGGTATAATATACCTGCATTAATACCTATATTTCTGAAAAGGATTTCTTATTGCCCTGTAAACCGATTATCAGTACAGTTAAATCCTATTTTTGGGAAAGTCCATCTCATTATTAATGAGATGGACTTTTAATGAGTCATTAATGCAAAGTTGAAGAAATGCTAATCTCTTCACGTTTACACAAACAAATTAAATATCTTTAAATATCAGATTTTATTACGGTTCTTATGAAAATGGCGAATATATGCATAAATATGCAAAATAATTATGAAATGTGTACGTGCTTATGCAGTTATGGTAAAGTGTCCAAATATGCATTATATGCACTAAAAAAATGGTAAAAAACGTATTCTGAGGGTGGAAAATGAATAAGTACACAGTATAGAAGGAATATACCAAAAAACAACAAATATGCATTTTGCATAAAATCCAGTCTCTATTTATAACACTGTAATTTTATTTTCTTTATGTTGGACACAAATGTAATAGGAGGGACAAGCTGAAATTATTGAGAATTAAAAAAAACAGTGTATATTTTCTAGGATTTTATTTTAAATATGCTCAAAATAATTGCCTTCAGCAATGATACACTTGACCATTCTTTCTTTCCACTTTTGAAAAGTTGCCAACCAATCTTCTTTCGGAATACTTTTAAAATAAGCACAAACGGCGGTATCAATCTCTTCTTGAATTGTTTCGACCTTTACTTGATGTAAATCCACTTTACAAATTAAAATAAAACACATAAATGATGTTCGTAGATTTATGCTATATTAAAAAAATATATATGACAGCTGTTTCGCTACACAGTAGCTTCTTCAAGTATAACAATAAACTAATGTTACATACTATATATCTAATACAACCATATTGGGTTACTTCAAACTATTATCTTAATTGCTATATGTCAACCTTAACTGTATCTAAATTCGTGGAAAGTACAAAATTAATAATGTAACAGAACAATCTGGCGAAACCCCAGATCAATCTCTTCTTCAGACGAAAACCGAATAAGCGACTTTATTGTCCTCTTCAATTATTTTTTTACCAGCGGCAATGGTTTTGTCGGTAACAGCCGTAGGAGGACACCTGTTTTTTTTATGCTGAACAGATTCCTTTCTCATTGAAATTTCTTATACCATCGGTAAATTGGAGCCAAGTGTCGTGGTTGTTCAATAAAAACTGAATCTAAACTCTCTTTGCACTCATAAGCGCTTAAACCTCTTTTAAAGTCATATTAAATTATGATTCGAAAATGGCTAATTCCATTTTTGTAACCCTGGGACTACAGAGCGTTTCCAATGGACCCTAAACGATTTTTAACCATTGTTTCATCGTACTTATGTTTGGGCTAATTTACTGGTATTAATAGACTTTTTAAGTACAAGTTATAGCTTTAAAATTTTGACAAAAATTATTTTAGAAAGAATGGTTTTGGCAGTATAAAAATACTTTCGCGATTTGCCAACCGGGTCCGTTGGATCCATATGTCGTTTACTGTATAAATGTAGGTAAATCGAGTGTGTTTTACAATGATAGTGGTTCGCTTATAAATTCCGGGCTTCCCCGCTGCTGATAAACCTTTCTTGGCATTCCCCGATGTATGCAGAAAGGGGAAATCCCTTTATCCCTTATCATGCGGATTTTGGGGACTTTACGTGTTTCATCATATTTATAGCAGCACGTCGTAGTGCTTGCCGAATCTGTGTAGTGTTATTTTGTTACTACTGTGAATAAGACAAAATTTATATTTTGTTCAGTTGTGATGTGCGATTTGATATTTTAGCATCATTTTTGATTAACTGTCAGGTAGTTATTTCTGAATCTTTCAGCTATTTTCTACTTTGTGTTTTACTTATTACGGAAAATGGATCGATAGTAGAAATAAGGAATACCTTACACAACAACAGCTAGAGGCGATAGTAGCCGAAATGAGTGACGTTGAATACAATAGCGGATATGTAGCTTCAGACGACGATGGAGACGTAGATGCAGTCGAAGACCTCATCGATAGAGGTGATACAAGCACAGCAGAAGAATCAGATAGCGAAGAATCTGCTGCGAGCAGCGATGATGACCACAACAGGAATCCGGCTGGAGCTAATTCTGTTATATCAAAGGACAAGTTGTTTGGTACCAAGATCCTATTTTACCTCATGTCATCACGGAAGACAACCATGACACAATATTTTACGAGAACGTTCAGGCCTAACACGTTTTGGAAATAGCGAGATCGATACACCTGCTTCTTATTTTTTGATTTATTTTCGTAAACCTCTCCCTGAAATTGTCCTAAAGTGGACCAATGAAGAAGGAGAGATTGTTTTCGGCAAAAAATTGATAAAAATAGATGTCCAAGAATTGAAGAATACTAATAGGTGTATACAAAGTAAGTAGCGATAGGCCGTTTTCCTGGTAGCCCTAGGGTTAAACTTTTTAAAAAATAATAACTTCAACAAGAAAACATCAAATAACAGATAAAGAATTGCTCTAAATAAACACAGTATGGTTGTTTTTCACAGTCTACTAAATTTTCTTCTCAATGAATTCAGTTTATCCCTCGTATGAGGATTATTAAAACAAAAACGCTTCAAAAAACTTTCTTGGTTGTTGAGATCCAGGATGATTACAAACACTTCGTTATGTCAAATATACTAGGGTAACGGACTAACGTACTCACTCTAATTTATAGTCTTCTATTTTTGTATATCAACTCTAAGAATTCCTACGTCATATAGTTTATTTCTTAGCACAGCCGCATTATATATGCAACCACTTCAACAAACCGCAATAATGTTGCAATGTTATACATTGTCCAGTATAATTATAAAGTTACCTTTCAATCCCATTTTTGCAGCACTAGAATGTAGGTTGCTTTTAAATATGTCAATATACCCTATGGTCCAATTCCATCAATGGCATTATGTTTCAATCCTATTTTTGCAGCACTAGAATGTATGTTGCTTTTCCATATGTCGATATGCCCTATGGTTCAATTCCATCAATGATTGGAATCTTCCAAAACCGTGGTACTTATTTGGCATTAACATTACCGATTGTAGTGCCACCATCGTTGCCAAGATAGCGTCGAATGAAGGTATATCTTTATAGTTTTGTATTGTTTTGTATGTGTCTACCTTCACATGTTTACAAGTATTTTCGAAGTTGGTTCCGGGTTTTACTTTATGTTAATCTTAATTTCATCATCAAGAAACATCTTCTTTTAAAGCTCTTCTTTATCTGCGTACACAAACATGTAAGAATATTGTACTAATAAGATAGCTTTTTGACAACCAATTATTCAAATACAGCTGTTAAATAACACGATAAGTGCGAAATCCAATCGTTATGAATTTGAAGAATTCTTTAGCACAAATCGCTAAGAAACTTATATACTGTTTCATGCTATTGCTGTTGCATATTATTTAATGATCTCCGATACATAATGAGTGAAAGTACATAATTTTTTTTTAGTCTTTATTTTTACATATTACATGCACCATTTTATTTACATACCTGCTTCTTAAAGTTGTAATTATGTTATATGAATATAGTTTATCAAAAAGCACTGTAATATGATTTAACTCGTCATATCAAGCAAATAATAATAAAGTAAATAAAGAAGTCGCACTCGTTTAAATTTAATTTGGCCATTCTTAACTGAATTTGCGCATAATATGAATGATTTTTCTTTAGCATCGTGTTATTTTCTTCCGATATTAAATAATTACATGAATAGATGCAATTTACAGCACTTTTATCTTTTTCACTGTATGGATATTTTATTTCTAATCATTTTATCGGTGTATTATTTTCGAAGATAATATCATCTGAAGAATACACGAACCATGGGTGATGTTTAAAAAGACAAATTTGTCGTAAAACAGTAGCGAAAATGTAAAGTAGTAAGGGAAAGATGAAAACACAATATAGTTTTACTGCGATAGAACCCAATAAACAACCACCACCAAATTAAAATTGATTTACCATCCGAATTAAACACATTAAATTTACTCCCATCCTCAAGGTCTTCCTACGAACTTTGAGAGCGTGTTTTGCATTTTTGTTCATTAGTATAATATTATTTGCTCTCAGTACGACGGTGACCACTTAATTTTGTAAAAAGCATGTTCTCGTAGGTCAACTTAATCCAGGAAACAGGATTTATTTAATTGGTTTTAAGCAAAATATTCAAGAAATAACGAAAGCAATTTTAAACGTACCTGAGTTGGTAAAACTACCATTTATTTTTTGTAGAAAACAAAAACATTTATACAATATACAACAATAATACCGAAATACACTCACCGGCAAAAAATCGGCACCTCAATATTTTACACAAACTTAATGTTTTATTAATTAGTGACATTGATTTTCCACTTAATGGTATAGTAGCAGCATTATTGAAGTATGGTGTTGTTTCTACCATCAGCAGTAGATACAAATTCAAAGTTAATCAACAAAAATGAATGATAGAAAAATTTTGCTTTAATTCTTAACGGCTATATGACTTAAAGCAACAAAAATTAAATGAAATAATGAAACATATTATATTACTTAAGTAAGTTTAGTATCGTGTTTCAATTTCTCTTGCCGAAATGACGGCGCGAAGTCGACGAGGCACGAGTTAATTAAATTTAAAATCTTTTCTTAAGGTATTGCTTCACATTTCTCTTGTAGCGCGATACGTAGGTCTTGCAGAGTATCTGGTAGAACATGACGACGACGAATGACTCTTTGAACTTGATCCCAAAAATGTTTAATCTGATTTAGGTCTGGGCTGCATTCAGGCTAATCCAATCGCCGTATTCCGACCTCATCCAGATATTCATTCACTACGTTTGCTACATGGGGCCCTGCATTATCGTGTTTTAGCACGAACTGATCGCCAATAAAAGGTGCAAATGGGATATTTACCTGAAGAATATCTTATATGTAGCGGTGGGCGTTTAGAGCTCCATTTTCAATAAACACAAGATTGGTGCATCCTTCATTGCGGATACCGGCCCAAACCATAATGGAACCTCCACTGAATGAGACTCTTTCTGATATTGTGCAGTTTAGAAACCTTTCATTTTGCTGTCTATACACCCGTTCGTGACAATTGTATGACCGTAAACAAAACCTCGATTCATCAGTAAAAAGAACATTGTTGTAAGGTCCTATTAATGTGTTCTTGTGTAAATCTAAGTCGCACTTGCATATGCCGCAAAGTAACTGGTCCCGTTGCCTGCCTACGGGAATGAAGTCCATGTTCCGCAAGCCTCCGTCTTATCGTTTTTTACTTACAACGACTCCACGTACCATTTCTAAATTATGTCGAAGAGAAACACCAGTAGATCACCGATTTCTTAAAGTATTCAACACGATGAAATGATAACACAGGCCTACAAGAAAAATTTTTTTTTTGGTGCATCTCTGTTTGTTTGAATAGTCGATAAAGTAGGTAATGTACAGTATATTGACATACGTCATTTTAACTCATCAGCTCTAGTTTACCTACTACCCTCATTGTGAATTGTAGTCGGTCTTGTTATGGTCTTGTTCGTAACTAGTCATTATTACAATATCATCGATAAAGTTTGTGTTACTATTTCATTATGGCTAGTACGTCCAGACGTTGTGTTAACGATCCTGATATATTTTGTTATGTTTGTGGTGAATACATACTGAAAAATCAGCGTAAATCGATTACAAACACAGTGCGTCGTTTGTATTTTGCTTACTTCGGTATTGAAATTCTACACCAAGATATAGTGTGGGTGCCTCATAGTGTTTGGAAAATATGCGTTGAACATTTGCGACAATGGGAGAGAGGGAAACGTAAGTCTTTGAAGTTTGGAGTGCCTATGATATGGCGAGAACAAAAAAATCATTATGACGACTGTTACTTTTGTATGATTAATATAGTGGGCATCAACAAAAACAATCGCCATAAATGGAAATACCCCAATATTTCTTCAGTACAAAGACCTGTTCCTCATTCAGAAAATGTTCCAATACCAACTTTTCACCAGGTAGTGCAGCAATCTCAGGAGGATGAAACTGAAATACCTATTTCTTCCCAAGTAGATGATGACTTTCAATACTGCGGAATAGCATTAGATCCTAAGCCATTTTCGCAGAATGAGCTTAGTGACCTCATCAGAGACTTAGATCTTTCGAAGAAACGTGCTGAGTTACTAGCGTCAAGATTAAAAGAATAAAATTGTCTTTCCTCAGATGTTCGAGTGTCTACATATCGCACGAGAAAGGGAAAGTTATTGAAGTTTTCATCTGATGAAAATTTTGTGTATTGCTGTAATGTGTGTGGTTTGCTGGCTTTCATGGGTTTAACGATCTATCAGCCCATTGAATGGCGTCTCTTTATTGACAGTAGTAAACGAAGTCTAAAAGCAGTTCTTCTACATAATGGAAATAAATATGCTCCCGTTCCAATTGCTCACTCAACATGTGTAAAAGAAGAATATGAAGTAATTTCAAATCTTTTACAAAAAATAAAATATATTGAACATAACTGGGTGATCTGCGTCGACTTGAAGATGGTTAATTTTTTATTGAGTCCACAGAGTGGTTATACTAAATACCCATGTTTTATTTGTCTCTGGGACAGTCGAGCTAAATCACGTCATTGGACTGCAAAAAAAATGGCCTGTGAAAGATGCTCTTGTTGTTGGGGAAAGAAATGTTATAAATGAACCCTTAGTTTCAAGAGAAAAATCATTCTTCCGCCATTGCATATAAAATTAGGGCTAATGAAGCAATTTGTTAAGGCTCTCGATAGAAATGGTCAATGTTTCCAGTTTATTTCTAACAAATTTCCTGCTTTAAGTACTGAAAAACTAAAAGCAGGTATCTTTGATGGACCTCAAATACGTAAATTGATGAAAGACACAACTAATTTTGAGACTTGTATGAATGATGTGGAGAGGCTTGCCTGGCAATCTTTTGTAGCAGTTGCACAAAATTTCCTCGGAAATCATAACTTAAGGATGACAACTATGTAGAACTAGTAGAGGAAATGCTGGTGCGATTCAAAGATTTAGGCTGTAATATGAGTATAAAATTACACTATCTCAATAGTCATCTACATCATTTCCAACACAATTTAGGAGATCTAAGCGAAGAACAAGGGGAACGTTTCCACCAAGACCTAAAAACAATGGAGAATAGATACCAAGGAAGGTGGGACAGTCATATGATGTCTGACTATTGCTGGGGAATCATGCGAGATTGCCCGAGTCAGTTTCATTCTAGAAAATCACTCAAAAGACAATTTCTTGATGTTTAATGTCAATAAAATATATATTTTTTCGTGAATTGTGTTTTTTTCTTTCTCGGGAACTAGAGCTGACAGAAGAAAACGGGTAACATTTTTGATATCGCCATGTAAGACATACTTAAAATCGGGTCTAAAATTTCCAGCACCAAAATTGTTGTAGGCCAGTGTAATCAACAACAGTTGTTAATTTTCTCCTGCCTGATCCTTGTCGCCTAGTAAAACTACCTGTCTCTATGTAGCGATTCCAAGCATCTTGAACTGTAGTTCGAAGTATTCTTAAAGTGCGTGATACGTAGCGCTCACTACGACATTCCTCAATTAAAGCAACAAATTGACCCACGTCCGCAATAGTTAGTACCATGTTGAAAGGACAATATTAATTTATAACTGTCAAAATAAATAGACTCAATACAATTATCTGACACATGCAAACCTCGTTTTTTTTCAAAAGAAACTGTGTATAATGGCAAACTTAACAAAAACTACGAAGATGCATTTTTTGCAAGAGAACGTTATCTTCGCATATTTTCATGTACTGGAAATAAATTAAGAGATCTTTTTCGAAAAACAAACTCCGATCATTCACGACAAAAAGTAAAAAGCATGATTACGATATCACACCGTTACAATAAATATACAAGGAGAAATATAAAATATGGTGAGATGATCGACTTTTTTTGCCGGTGAGTGTATTAAAAAGCAGGCGTGGAAAACACAATACAAGTTAATATTTATGTCAAAATTGCTATCCAGATATGCAGACACGTGTTCTCATAAGACTATCTGCACATGCTCATCTTCATTTTTTATTTTTCAGTTTGAAGAGCTCCAGTCTGCATCCGATTCTCCCAAAAATAATTACTAGGGCATTTAGAAGACTTTTGAGGAATCAATTTATCCTAATAAAATTTTTGTCGCAAGGACACTGTTAATCTACAAAAAATTAAATACGGTCAAAGTAACTGTTAGGTTTTCGTCTTTTTTTTTAAATTGTATGGTATTCTTGATTTATACCAATGCCATTTACGTTTATATTTACTGTATATTCACTTTAATTAATCGCTAATTTTGGAAGTAAACGCAATTCAGAATTTAAATGTCAAAAGGATCGATAGTTGTGTTTCGTTATCCGTACGTGTAAGGACTTCGACAACATAGCTTCACTAAACTCACTTTTTTATGCGCTAGTTGTTAGCTAGTTAAAATATGCCGCTGTCGTGTGGTATCCAATATATCACAGCTATATTGATGTAGTTGAATCCATACAGCTCAAGTTTCTAAAGTATTTAAGTTATAAAGTTGATGGAGCGTAGCCTCCTCGTAGTTTGGACTACAGGTTACTCTTGGATGGTCGTGGAGGTTGAATCGCTGGAAGCAAGATGACATCTAATTAGTTCAAATTTGATCAAAAATGAAGTTCTTTATAAGATCGACTCAGCTGATTTACTTGTAAAAGTGAATTTTCGAGTACCTCATTCAAACTCAAGAGGGAATGAAGCGCTTCTACTTCCAACGTTGTTTCATTAATTTGTTTCTGCGTTTAATGCTTCTCTTTTTCTCTTTTCCTTCACTATTCTTTTATATTTAGATAGGTTGATTATATTATTGAATTATACTTGGTCTTTAATTCTTTTTCACATATTGCAATGGATTGTGATGTTAATTGCTTATTTAATTTTTTATTCACTAATGCACAGTAGATTCCCTGCTATAGTCAGTCGGGTACGCCTTCCTGGAGCTCCTTAATCTTCAGAGTTTATCCTCATGGATATGTGTAATAGAAATAAAACAACAGGTGTCAGGTAATTTAAACAAAAATTTTCCCCCCTTAAATTTTTTAATAAAAAAAATGAAAAATAAAAAAAATTTAACTTTACAAAGTATAAAGTTATTTTGAAACATCTATCATATGAGGAAAAACTTTGATACTATATGACAGTAAAAGTATAAAAAACCTCATCAAAATTGACCGCGAGCAAAATTATAAATTAAATATAAAAAAAAACTATCAGATATAAACAATTACGTTATCCCAATATCAAACGTCAAAATAGAAACTATCTATTTTTCGCACGCAAGCAACAACTAAATTCATGCGCACAAATAACATGAAGCAAAAAACTTTTCCCACCTTCTATCGTTCTAGAGCAATTTATTTAAAAAAAACACACTTCCAAAAATCTGATAACTTTTCTTAATATTTCTCTGATTATAAAAATATTACAAACTAAAATCTAATAATTTTACTGAGCTCATCAATGTTATAGAATTATTTCTAAATACATAAATATAATATTAACAAAAATATACGTACATTAATTAATGTAACCACTTCACAAAAAATGAGAGATTTACAGATAGGTCAATTTGAATTAAATTACAAGTTTCAAAGACTCGTAAAAACTCGAGAATGAATTTAAACACATCATAACACCTCACAAAACACAAACCGAAATTATCCAAAGTTTAACTTGAATAAAATTAAGTTCTATTCAATAGCAATAAAAACTCGACCTATCTGCTCAAGAACTAATAAATCTCTAAAACATCAGTATCCCGGAAACAGCATGATAGCCCCACCTAACATAAAATAAATCAAGAAAGCTACAATATACAAATACTACAACTTCCAATTTGGCGGGAACTGCAAACACCCGACCGTCACGAACGATCTACAATCGTGGACAAAAATACACATTATAATAAATTTTCACATAAAATGTTAAATCTTTATAATTATCTTTCTGTAATAAAATGTACATAAATATAGTCTTTTATAGTTTCTTTTATTTTCTTTCTTCGGGGAGAAATCCATGGCAATATGTATTATATTTATTATTTGTTTATATTGTCTGTATTCGGGTGACCTGTTGGACAATTCATAAATATTAGTATTATTATTATAATTATTATTAAAAGGAACGATCTGTCAACAATCATTTGCTTCAGATCTGACAACTTTTGCTGCCGAAAAATTTACTGTTCTTATATACATATTTCAATATTATTTTCAATAACGTAATTTTTTAACAGAAATGTATATAGTTTAGAATTAGTAATTACTTGAAGTTCGGTTAAAATGTAATGGTGTTAATTATATTTTTTTAAAACCAATCCAAGCTAATCCCACTCAACAAAAGAATATTTTAAATATATGTCTTTCTAAAAATGACGACGTTAAGAAAAAAAACGTTAGAATATATCTGAATAGTAATATTTATATTTGTTACACACAAGTTGGCATAAATCAAGAATACCATACAATGGCCAAAAAATTGATGGTTTGCGTGTATTTGGACGAAAATGCCATTTTGAACGTAATTTATTTTTTTGTTGATTAACGGTGGATTTGCGCCAAAAACTTTATTAGGATAAATTGATTACCGAAAGTTCCTCTAAACGCACCAAGAATTATTTTTGGGAAAGTCGGATGTAGACTTGATCTCCATTATACCATTAGTTTTATTTCTTCCTCATTTCTTTCGGTTTCATGAACAATCTACTTCCATACATTTAAAACTTTGCATACTTTCGATAACGACTTTCTATAATTTTTGGCATCGTTCATTTCCAAAATTATCGTTTCTCTTTTCCATAACCTGAAAACGTTCCTGACTCAATACATTTTGGATTCTCATAGTTTATACTTCCATTCGTATTGCCATTTTGGTCTTAAGTTTTTCTATCATCCTTCCAAATTAAGCTTTATTTGCGCCTAAATAGCGACATTATAAGCGTGGAGAAAGCATTTATAATTTCTTGAATACATGCCTTTCTCCGGTTTGTATTTTGCCTAATGACTGAAAATTAAACGAAATCGAGAGAGTCACATTCCGTTAAGTCTCATTTCATTATAAAACTACCTGATATTGAGTTCCCTTCTTTTACATCACGTCTTACATCCTCCAAAAATGCTTGTTGATCTCAATTGCTCCATTTTCGTTTAATTAAAATGTTCGTAAATTTTAAAAGCCTTTGATCCTCGTTACTGCATTATGCGTTTTTAAACTTTATAAAAATTTCATTCATTAACATTCTGATTTCTTTACTGGGCATATAACGCACATATTGTAGAACTATCTGTATTGTTAAAACAAAAAAATACCAATAAATATTTCTAGTTATTTCGTTAATTAAGCCCCTTTGTGAGTAACGTCGAAATAAGTGCTTTCTATATTCACCGATAATGTAAATCTAGAAGCCATAGTTATATCAAGATCTCTGACTTCTGTTTACTGAATATACTCGTGTCTCTGGTGCGTTATTCTCAAAACCCAACCTGCCATCCATCGATGTTCACTAACCCAGTTTCCTTCATTTTACACCATGTTCAAAGTTCGTCTTGCCGGCGAAGAATTATTGCCTCAAAGGGATTGGATCCTTCAGTTCGGGATACGCGGTACGCCTAATATTAATCACTCTCGTGAACTGGAAAGAGAGGCTTCTATTCTACCGAGACGACAATTCGTGCCACACTCAGAAAAGAGGCGAACCGTCGTTTCAGATTCGGATGGAGCAGGTGTTTTAACGTGAGGAATGCCAGAACATTTTTAATTGCGGACATTTCTAACACTGTGGTTACATTACGTTCAGTAACTATATACATACAAAATCCTTTCTTTTGGGGATATAAATTTTACTCGTGAAGCGTTTTTGCGGTCATGGATTAGGGGGTGGTGTTTTATTGTGATCCATTTGTTTGGAAATATAATGTGTACATATGCATTATAATTTGCTGGACACAAAAAAATATTATTCGAATTTTTTTATTAAATATCCAAATATTTCTTCAAATACTTGACAGAATTTTGTTGAGAACTAGCTAGTAGTTATAAAGCTGGATAACACCGTAAGATAAAATTAGAACTAATACAAAAAAAATAGTAGATACAGTTGCTTATTAACATACTTGATTAGCCCCCTGTCTACTGAAAAAAAAACTAGCTGTAACTACCGTCAGGGTCCATCGGGTCCATATATGAGTTACGGTAATTTTCTTTACGTTCAAACTTATTTTTACTATTCTTTGGTTATTTATAAATAAACACATAATCAGTAATTTGCATAATGATTACAAAGTAATTTTATTCAAGATACACAGTACGTACTGTTATGGAATGTTGTTCGCATACATGCTTTTTACATTTATCACAAGTAGTTCTAGTTCTTCTGTCTCTTTTAGATGTGCAGATGCTTCATCGACCCTTTTTCCTTGGCGGTTCAGTTTCCCTATTAGTGGATGTTTCAGATGGTTCTAGATTTCCATGGTATTGAACCAGTTGTTTACCAAACTCTATAATAAAATTTCTTATCTTGCGTAACTTTTTGCTACAGTTTCTGTTGAGAGACAGACACGCTATGAATGCATTCATAATGCTAATGTAACATATAAAAAATGGTTAACAACCATCTGCTTGTCATTTGTTTCACACTGTAACTTCTAGTCATTTTATCCATAGTGTCTACACCGCCTTTGGTTTTGTTATAATCTAGGATTCTGGCTTTCTTTTTGTACCACTAACTTTGGCGTCGTTGTGTACTGTACTAAATAATATAACAACTTTTACCCCATCCTTGGACAGTATGAAACTATAATTTTATTATTTGGAAAGTCAAATAATCCATAAGATTTCTCAATTCTTTGAATTTGTTAAGCAGGTGGGAACATATGGCTTATTTTGACGAATAGTTCCAATAATTGTAAATGTTTTTGACAGTAGCAGGTGGGAAAATCTGGCTTATTTTGACGAATAGTTCCAATAATGGTTAGTGTTGTTGACAGTAGATAGTTAGAAAGTGAATAAGACGTAAAATTGTCGCATGTTATATTTCTATATCTTTTAATAATCGTTTCACTAAATTCTCACCTTGATTTTTCTCCCTTGCTTCGTATATTTTTCCGGTATAGACTTCTAATTTCCATGCATAGGATGTGATGCTGTCATAAACTGCCCAAAATTTGATACCATATCTACCTGGCTTTGACGGTATATATTGGCGAAAAGGACATTTTCCTCTAAAGGTCACCAATTGCTCATCTACAGTCATGGACCAGCTTGGAATATATCCATCTTATAGATAGTCATTCCAGAGTTCGAAACACTCACGAATTGTTGATCAGAATACCTTTTTCTTCTTCTTTCAGCTGCATTATCAAATCTCATTATTCGAAGTATATTTTGAAACCTAGATGGGCTCATAATATCGTTGAAAATGTGACGCCCTTTGTTCTTACTCTATAACTGAGATATTTCTTAGTTTTTTTAAATTTATGTACTCCTATGAGTATTAAGACGCCCATAAATTTTTTTAGTTCGTTTTCATCTAGTTGTTTCCATCTATTGCCAAATAGAGAATTTCCATCTACATTTGTCCATTTCACAATAACTGCTATGAGTGGTTTTCTGAAGTAAATCAAAAACGCAGAGGATATCTTGTAGGTCCTGACATTTAGCGTAAAACATTTTGCCGCCCTAATCAACCTTGTGGCATATTGAGAGGTGTTTCATGCCACACTTGTTTATTTTTTGAAATAAAAGTTTGTCTGTTAACGTTTGGTTGATCATCAGAATCTTTATTATTGGCTTCGGAATCGCCAGAGTTGTTTTCTGATTCTGTATTGTCTTCATTATCTGACTCCGAAATTCCTTCATTGTATCTCATACCTTATTATGTCGATTACCCCATCGGATGGAACATGTTTACTATCATCACTGTGATATTCAATGTCGCTCATTTCATTTATAATTGCTTCCAAACCTTCAGATTTAAAAGGTCGTCTGTTATCAATTTTATTTATATTTTTAGATCCTATGAATAACAACTATCAACTAAAGAAGCTAAACTAAAACTGTCGACTTTCCAGATTCAACAACAAATGGAAGTAGCCAAACAAAATCAATGACTCCACAAATTTTTCACGAGATACAATATGCACACGAGCACCCTTCACAATAACTGAAACCTTATTGAACAGTGAACAGCTTAGAAACTGATTTGGGGAAGTTCTTGCCTTTGTATAATATAGATTTACTGGGAAGTCCTTAATTATCGATTAAGGAGCTAGCGATATTGAATATCACAGTGATGATAGTGAACATGTTCCATCCATATTCACTTGTACACGAAATCTTCATGGGTCCGATGGATCCAAACGGTAGTTACGGGTAGAAAATTTATATTGAAATAAATAATTAATAAAAAAATTACTATCAACTAAAAATCAAGAAAGTACATCCTAAGCAATAAAGGCATGTAATCACAAAGTTTTCAAGCGCGAAATCTTCAAATAAACCCAAAATACGATCACTTTTGGGTCCATTGGACACTTTCGGCAGGTAGAGGGTTAATTTCACTATATACCTGTACATAATCTATTTGAGTAGTTGTTTGGATTATTTCCATCGTTTGCCGGATTTAAATAATTGGATGTTTCGGCAGTCAATCTACTGCCGTCTTTAGGGTAGCCCTCAGAAAGGCTGGTTCTCACCAAACTCATGTCTGACATATATGTCTTCCCAATTTTTTTTATTGCGAAATGTACTAATGTGAGATCCGAACCAGGTTTGAAATTCGAAAGCTTGAATTAAATCAAACACACCAATACGTTATTTGGGCGTAGTGGGTAGTGCGCTTCATTTAGTAGCAATTTTTGCGATCTTATGTCCGCCGTCCGATCTATTACTTCTTCTATTGATTTATGCAGTCTTTCTAGCGATGTTTTTGTTTCAACTTCAAAAATACTTCAAATTCGTATGATGTTTCTAGCAAGCAATATCTTCAAGAAAATCTCATAATAAATAATCGACATGTTTCAGATCAGGGCTACTATACGGGCAATCTGAAGGCTTAGTCAGTTCAAGAACTTTTTTTACAGTTATGTTTGAGTCGTTTTCACTAGGAGAGAGGGTACTGAATCCTGTTGAAACCCGTATATTTTTCCACCAAACAAGGTGTCTGTCAGAGGCCTCGTCAAACTTTACAACAAAATTTCTTGGTACAGTCACTCAAGTATTTTCACCTCACATTCAGAATAGAATGTACAACTCCCTAGGAAGCACCCTACAAGCCGTTACTGAGACCGGCTCATGATCATGTTGAATCGGTGCCAACGTCTTCCAATGTTTTGTTTCTGGGTATTTAGTGAAACATCAGCAGGTGGAAGTTTCTATTCCCTAATTTATTTTGAAAAAATACAGTTGATTTTGCTTTTACTTATTGTGAATATTTCTGAACCAGATTTAATTAAAGCTTGATTTCTGTACAGCTAAATATCATGCTTGTGGCATCCGCATAATTGATAATTTTTGTTTTGTTGCAGTACTCATTCATAAATTCATCATTTATGTAAATTATAAACAATAAAGTGTTAACAACCCTGTGGAATACCAAGATTAGACGTCACTGCTTTTGAAAAGGTTATGGTATAAGGTACTGTTCGATAGTTTGTTTCCTATTATATAAATATAACTTAAACCACGCCTGCGACACAGTATCAAATGTCTTAGATGCAGGAGGGAAAATATGAAAATAACGCTGTTTTAATAATTTTTCAGGTGTTAATCCACATTATCTCCTACTAAGGACATCGTCCTTAATGATAAATGAGAATTGGCTAATACACTAAAACCTATGTTAACGGTCACTTGTCTAAAACAGCTACCTTAGGTAACGGATAGTTCCAAAGCTTCCCGAACCGACTATAAGAAAATTCCTATATACGGAAACCCGTTTTTACGGCCACTCTTATAAAACGGCTTTGACCAAATAAACGCAATTTTTACGACCTATCTTCATAGAAATTTACCTGCCGATATCAGGACTATTTACGATGTATTCTTATTGATGGAAATACCCAATATTATTTTGCATTTGTGCAAAATTGCTTATTTTAGACCTAGTATGTACATATAATTAAATCAAGCTTGTGGAAATGAATTCGATCTCAGTCCCGAACACGCCCCGAAAGCAAATTACCGGCGTAATACGTGCATGTTTATGTTTCATCAAACAGAGATCGCCTTCATTTCTACAAGTTTACACATAAGACCACATTATGTGTAAGTTCAGCTACTTGATTAGTAATATTCGCTCCACATTCCAAAGGTTCTTTCGGTTACTTGATTAGTTTAAAATTGTCTCCGTATTTGAAAGGTTCTTAATTAAGTCTCTAAAAAGAAAACAAAAGTGACAATGGTTTGTGTTTCTTCTTGCCTGTAATCTTGATCTGCTACTTTCTGTGACCTTGTGGTGTTAAACACATTAGTTACAAGGTCACAAAATGCCGGAAAATGTTAACCTAGGACAGGAAGAAACGGATACATTAGGCAACTGAGACACTAATTCGGCCGCTAAAGGAACATATAGATAATCGTGAATAAGATGAAGTGGAAGAGATTATGAGTTTCCTATACATCCAAGGTGATATCAAACGTTGAGTTTTGCATAAAGAAAGGAGAAAATCAATCAGTACATTTTTAATTAATGCGTTTTCGCAATAAGCAAAATTATAAATAACCTATTAGAGAAGTGAATAAAAGAATAAAGCAATTAACTGGAGGAAATATGAGGTATGAAACAAATATACGTTACATATTCATTCGGCAGTAATTCTAAAAATAATTTTTGTCGTAAAATAGCTAGTATTTGGTTACGACTGTATTTTATGCTTTGTGTTTTCCAAAAGTTTGTTGAAGAACTCGAGGCACTAATTATTTATGCTTCCTGAGAAATTTACACATCATTATTATGTCTAATGCAATGTTAACTTTCTTTGAAGAAACAATATTTGCTAACATGAAATATATTCAGTTGCTTAAATGTTCACAGTTTCGTGCGCTCTTCACGTATAAAATATAATACAACAAAGCATCCTTCGGGTTTAGATTATAATTTAATGAACTTTACTAGAGTAAATACCAACATATTGCTAACTAGTGCCTTTTCAAAATTAATCTCCGTCTATTATTCGTAGCTTGAAGACGTAGGGTTATTCGAACTGAAAAAACTTACAAGTGCGATTTAGGAAATTTTAAATGGGATATAAATAATTTTTTCTAAATAGTTATTGAAAATTCGTATCATCCGGATTAAAATAATAATAAATGCAAGAAAAAATATTAAATTTTAAGTTTTAATTTAAAAAGAGAAAAATAAATATATACTTTCTACAGTTACTCAGTTATCACCTGAAGAACTAAGATTATTTTTTCCAAAAAGTTAAGTATTACAAACTTAATTTATCAGTACTATTTAAATATTGTAATCGATTGGTTTTTCCATGACCAAAATCGTCAAAGTCTGTATCCGAGCTATTGCTGTATTCATGATCATTGGGTGGCCTCTCTATTTGTGGTAATAAATTTTAAATTTGTGTATTATGCTCTATGGTTTCTAACTGCAATACGCACTTGTTAACCATTTAGGGGAAGTGTCCTTAAAATAGGATACTTAAGGTTTGAGTAGCCATAAATAATCAATAAATCAAGAAAATCCCGCCAAAAATGTACAAACATGTTCTCTAACGTGTTTTTCATTATATGTCAAAACAATTTTTACAACAAAATATAAATATCAAAAATATAATGCATTTAAAAAAAAAGTGCAACTGTCCCGTTTTAGGGAGTGTTGTGGTTAAATTGGGGTACCCTATATTTTTAAAATGGGATAGTAATTTATATGTTAATTTACTTATCAAACTTATTGCAAAATGATAACAAAGTTTTAATTAAAAATGTTTTTTTCTATTTTGCGTTCGAAATGGACTCATTATGAAACCCAAAACAGTATCGAAATGAGCTTCATTTCGATACGCTTTTTTTCATTTTTCAATATTGGCGTTGTTCGAATACAGAAATAAATATCATTGCTGTCATTTGATTTTAAGAATTTATGTACAATATCATAATTTTCATTCTTCTATCAGCGAGTCACCTTCGCTGCTAGTAGAAGTAGAATTACTGCTACTACTATTGGTCGGTAATGCACTACAAAGAATAATTAATAAGAAACCATTTAATTTTTTGTCTAATTTATGCTTACACGTTTTTGGCGTCCCTGGCATTCTCCAATAATGTCATTATTTCCTGTAACTGCAAGTCCCTTCTTGCAGTGACTATGTAGTAGTCATATAAGTCCATCTGCAATGTAATTTTAATTTGTAAGTTGGCTATGATGTTGAATTCCTCAACATTATCGAAAGGTATCTTCAGCTTCGTGTGTGGCCGCTGAATAAATTTTAATTCATTATGATTAATAAAGAGTCTTGAGTTCGCCACTCAAAATACTGGCTCTTCGTTGACCATCAAATCAATCCGTCTAACTAGCATTCTGACTTTCCTAAAGCGTGCTTGCAATTGAAAGAGGTATCTTAATTTTTCTACTACGACACCGTATTTCTTATCCATTGCTGAGAAAAAAAAAATTATAAAAACACTATTTCTATTCAATTTTATTATAAAGCACTGAATAGACATAAGTTAGACGAAGACGAGTTAGATGGAGAAGAGAATGGAAATAGCCATAAGAACTTGAACCTTTTCTGCATTGGATTGACTGTGGTTACGAACTGTTGATAAGATAGTAGGTATCTTATGAACTATTACTATTTAGTTTCGCCATTTATAGTATGATGGTGGGATATATTAAAATTTTGTTACAAAATAAACTAGATTTCAAATATTTCTGTGACGCTACTATTGATTATTGCCGCTGCACTTTAATAACAGTAACACACAACACGATTCTATTTAAAAAATAATAAAAATTTTTATTATATTATGTTTTATTTTATTTTTACTAAAAATTCTTAAAGATAAACTTGAGACTAAATTTGAAACTACACTGCTAACTGCTTTAAAATAAATTGACTGGAAAACTCACATGACTGAACACAAAACTAAACTGAACTTGACTGCTACAAAATTAAAACTGAGACTGAGACTGATATTGATACTGCCTTGTCCTGTTTGCAAATTCACTATTTATACAAAATTTTCTAGATACTTAATTTAAATTTCTCTACCTACATTTAATTATTCGAATCTAGAATATTGCTTTTTAATGACATATCCATTTAAAACTTATTTCATCATCATGAACATGCTTTGTGAACGTAAACAATAATAATAATAATAATAATAATAATAATAATAATAATAATAATAATAATAACGTTTATTAGCATAGCTATACAAAATACAACATTATATACAATTAATTATCTTAGATTTTTCATGAATAAATTAGTGATAGAAATAATTAAAAACAGCAGTAAAACTAGAAAATATAGTTATTTTTAGAGGTTCACGATTTCGTGGTACATATTTCAAAAATTGAATTTTTCATGTAATTTTGAGGTTTTGAGGTAAATGTGTTAACAATGAGTATAAACAGCACTAAATTTAGAAAACATGTCTATTTTTAGTGGTTCACAATTTAGTGGTGACTCAGAAAATTGGATTCTTATGTTGATTTTTAGTTTGTAACTGGTGGGGCAAAAGTCCCGCTACCATTTTGTTTGCGCGCCATCTTGGTTATGTGACGTTTAGTTCAGTTTAGCTTTAACCATTGTGTTGTGTAGACGTCCAAATTTTATTATGGATAAATATACGCCACAAGAACGAGCAGAAATAGTGACAATATTTATTGAAAATAATCGTTCCATTATTGCCACTCAGCGGAAATTGCATCAAAAATATCCTAATCGTCCAGTGCCTCACATACCACAATTTATCGTTTACATGCGAATTTTCGATAGTACGGTACGACAGCAGACAGGCCTCGTTCTGGAAGGCAACGGTGGTCTCGTAACGCTGAAAATGTGGCTCTGGTGCGCGATAGTGTTGCAGAGTCTCCAGAAACATCAATTCGGAGACGTGGTTCCCAGTTACACATGTCTGCACGCAGTTTAAGGCGAATTTTGAAAACTGATTTGAAAATGTTCCCATACAAAATTCAATTAGTCCATAAATTGCTACCGAGAGATCATGATCAACGAGTTGAGTACAGTAATGCAGTCCTAAGGCTGTCTCATGAAATTGAAGATTTTTCGTCTAAATTGATAATGAGCGATGAAGCCCATTATCTTCTCAGTGGCCACGTCAATAAAAAGAACAGTCGGTTTTGGGGGACACAGAATCCTCAATTAATTCATGAAACGTCATTGCATCCACAAAAAACAACTGTATGGTGTGGTATTCATGCTGGAAACATCATTGGTCCCTATTTTTTTGAACCTGACGAACGTGTTGGAGTTACTGTTACTGCTGAACGGTACCAAGACATGATTCGAAATTTTCTTGTGCCTGAAATGGAAGAGCAAGGACTCGAGGAAATGTGGTTTCAGCAGGATGGTGCCACAGCACACACAGCTCGTTCAACAATTCAATTATTGAATGAAGTTTTTCCACGAAGACTAATTTCGCGAAATGGCGATTTAGCATGGCCAGCCAGATCTCCGGATTTAGCTGCACCTGAAAAACCCCATAAGAAAAAGTTCTTATGGGGTTTTTTAAAATCAAAAGTTTATGTGAATAAGCCCCAAACGATTCAACATCTTAAAGAGAATATTCGTCAAGAAATTGAAGAAATTCAGCCTGAGATGTTGCAGGATGTCATGAAAAATGCCTTAAAGAGAGTCGAAAGTTGCATAGCAAATCGCGGTCACCATTTAGCCGATATAATTCTCCAATCATAACGAAAAAAAATGTAAGGAGCAAATAAACTTTTTATGAAAACCAAACTTACTTATCTTTTCTTTCAACAAAGTTATAGGCAATCAAAATGGTAGCGGGACTTTTGCCCCACCCGTTACAAGCAAAAATTGATAAAAAAACGGGGTTTTTGATATAAATGTGTTAAAATAAGGACAATGATGAGTAGAATTTATGTAAGATCAATAAACATTTCTGAATTTTGTGCGTTCAAAATTATGTGCTCCCAAACCGGCGTTTTATAGACTACTTATGTTTCTATGTCACTCATGTTCATATTTTTAAATAAAGTATCAAGTAATGTTAACGAAAATTAGTAAATAATATGTAATATAATATACTTCGCGGTAGCAAGATTTAAATTTGAAAATGTCAAGTATCAATGTGACCAACTGCATGCTTTATATAAAAATTAAACTCTGAACTTCCAAATTAAATAATTCCAATTTATTAATGTAAAAAATGCAAAATAGAAAAAATAGTATAAAAAACTCTTTTCATAAGGCCTTTTGCCGCACTCGCTCTTTAGAAAACTCGCCGCTATCGCGGCTCGTTTTCTAAACTGATCTCGTGCGGCAATATGGTGCCTTATGAAACTTGTTTTTTAATATACTATATTAGACATAAAAATATTAAAATAAACAAAAAAAGCGATCCACTATTGAAATAAACAAACAAAAATAGAAATTAAGAAGAAATGCAGTAATCGCAGAGAAAGTTTTCCTCCTCTTCCTCTGCTCCAGAGCAAGCATCATGCACCCATCGCTTGCAACTTACACGTTGGATCCAGCCTTCTCCTTTCTTACTCTCACTAAAATTGTTTCCACAATAAAAGTATTCAGGGTTACTGTCGTCTTCAGATGCGCTAGAATCCACGTCTTTTTCAATCTTGGCAACAGCTTTTCTTTTGTTTTTAGTTATTCCTATTTTTCTCTTTTTATTAGAACGTTTTTTAATTTCTTTCGATCGTTTGTTCCAATGAATTTTTTAATTCTGTTTGGTAAGGAGTGCTGGTTAAAACAACAGTTTTACCAGTTTTTTGCTTTTTGGAAGTCTGTTGTGTTTTCTTAGTCATTTTGGGATAAGGTAAAATTATTTCCGAGGAGAAGTACAGGGTCTCGCTCGAAACTTCTTCTTGGCCTTTCGACGTTGAAGGTTGAGGCGTGTAGGGGATCTCCTCTTTTGATATTTCCGATGGTCTTGGCGGTGTTTCAGGTAGCACTTCTTGTTGAACCTCATCTGCGTTATCATTTTTATTGAGATTTGAAACAGTTTCCGCAACTTCTCCAATATTATTGTGAACGTGAACCTCTTCGGGAACATCAGTAGGTTGTGCAGCAGAAAACAGATCTTCGGTGAAACCGTTACGATCAACTGGATGTATACCTGTCTTTCTAAAACCATTTATTGCGTTTGTAGGAGTGCTGGCTCGTAAATAAGCTTTACCAAATATTTCTGCAATTTGATATATAGTGAGTACTCTTCCAGGATGATTACGTAGAAAACATTCAACTTCTTGACTATAGAAAGTTGAAAGGGGAGCCATGACTGATACATCGAGGGGTTGCAGTCTATGGCTACAATGCGGAGGTAAACACAGAATAGTCACAGAATACTTTCTGGCTTTTTCTATAACGTTCAAGTTTTGTGTGTGGGTTTTATGTCCATCTAAAATCAACAATGTAGGGGCATCTTGGCATGCACTAGAGAACTTCAAAAAATGGTCAAACCATTGCTCAAATAAATGAAGTTGCATCCAACCTGTGGAATGGCAGGCACAAATTGTTTCAGGAGGCGCACCATTTAGAAACTCTGCTCTCATGCGAACACGTGGAAATACAATCATAGGAGGGATGTAGCTACCAGCAGCACTCATACAAATAACTGCGGTACACAAAGTGCCACGTTCAGCAGAAGTAAGTGACCCTACTTGCTTACGTCCTTTTAATGCAATTACTTTTGAGGGACGTCCTTGTACAGTGGTGATCCCTGTCTCATCAACGTTGTAGATTTTTGATGGAGAATAATTTTTTTTTGTTGAAGTGGTTCAAGTAGGTCAAAAAATTTAGAAACATTTGTTTGGTTGAAACTTCTGGCACGTGCGGCTGAGGTTGCTTCTGGAATTCGAAGAGACCGTCTATTTCTGTTAAGGAAATTTTGCAACCAGTGCCAACCAGCTTTCTTCGTAACAATACTGAAGTGGTGCAGTATATTATTCTGTACAGCAAAGTGATAGCTAAACGTCGCACTGATTCAGTGGTCAAACCAAACATGATTGTCTCCATGTTAGTAATAAACCGAACAAGCTCCGTTTCTTGCGCCTTGTTAAACGTAACAAGTGTGCTACCTAAACCTTTAAGTGAATCTTTTCTTGTTTTATTTTTTTCCTTTAACACGACGTTCTAAAGTACTCTTTGGCACGTGGCAAAGTTTTGCCGCTTTCAGATAACCACATTCTCGATTTAAAACCATGTCTATTGCTTTTTTCATATTCTCCTCAGACTACTCCTGTCGGTGAGTTTTTCTTGAGTACCGACCCGCCATATTGTGTACCTATGTATTATTACTGCAACAAAGAAAAAATCAGGTAAATAATATTATCAACATAGTTTAGGTAAAATGGGATATCTCATTTTAAAAAAATGCCACTATTCCGTTTTACCTATACCTCAACCTTTGACTTCCGTAAATTTTACAAACTTAACCTTAAAATATATTGATGAAATTTCATGCCTATATCAACGTTTAACGTCTTATCTTAGCCTTTAAAAATTATCAACCCATTCTCTTCACAAATAAAAAAGCAATCCTTAGTATTATGAGTTAATAATACTACATTAAAATATTGAAAAACATAAAAACTTACCTGTGTCAACAATCACATTCACTATGCAACTGAAAGTCCGTTAACAATTTTAAAGTTAATACAGCTTGCGCTTAGGCAATATTTCGCTAGATGGCAACACTCGTTTCACATAAAATACATGGCATCCCGTTTTAGCTTACTGTCCCATTTTAAGGACACTTCCCCTAACTTGGTTTAAATTTATTTATTTAGTATTAGAGGCGAAATAGAAATTTAGATATTAGTGTATAAATCACTTTTGTGGCAAAAAAGATGGTAATTTTTCCTTTTGCGAGTTTAATTTTATTTAACGCACTCTGATTTTATTATATTGTACCCTATCGCCCCCACTTCCGCTTCCGAAGTGCATCTTCGTATAGAGGCATTCATTCGACGGCTGTTAACGAATCCAATTGTGAGTTGTGTGTGTATCTTCGATTAAGGGGAAGTTTGAAATTCACGAAAACTACGTCCGCTTATGCGGATTAGCTTTAGGAAAATTATAATTTTTGTTTAGATTACGAGGAAAATTTTTAATTTTTACATTATTGTCTACATCTATATTAATTCTTAAACTCGGATGATATCCATTTTCAAGCACAAGTGGAATGCCATCATGTATAACGTGTATAGTAGGGTGGAGCGATTTTTTTTATTTAGCAATAGCTTTGGAATAGCTGTAAAAAGTTGCTCTATTATCTCCCAAATATACACAGAAAATTTCATTTCGCAAATGATATATATAGAGGTGCCTCCGACATTATTAAATTTGGCAAAATTCATGAATTTAGTCGAAAAATCAAAAATATTTAATGAACGCTAAATTACACACTGAGTGTTGCGCAGTTAGTATAAGATAGAAAAATATAATCCGAAGCGAGCGTATTAAGACACGTGGGTGTTGAAGCGCGTGGAGACGATTTCGCAACTCTCCTAAAACGTTATTCGAACGCTATAGTCAACTCGCGTGAGTACTATTCACTTGTGATACCCTTTGAATTTTACGTCTGAGATCAAGAAATAAGACTCATGTAAGTAGTATTTTCAATTTCCTTTCTAGGTTTCAGTTATTATTATAATACTTTAGCACATATTATATATCTTTATTACAGTAAAATGTCTCAAGTCAAAACACGACAAATGATGACCTGTGCTGTGTTCGGATTACCAGAGAAGTTACCAGTATCTCAATTACCAACTTATAATGACGTTATAAAAAATTACCTATTCATTAAAAATTAATTAAAGCCCAATAAAACAGTAAAACAGCCAACCGTTCATGACATATCCGAAGTATTGGCTCAAGAAGTTTTAGAAATTTTGGCAAAAAGCTTCGCTGCCAACTGTTAGTGTTAAGAGAATTCTACAACTTATTCGTTCCTACCACGACAAATATAGAATCTTTATGAAACCTTATAAAGGTCGTCAAACAAAGAAAACTTACGAAGAAAAAATCAATAGATTTATAACTGAGTCCCACAGATTATTTGATGTTTGCAGTTGCAAATGTAAAATTTTCTCAAATTGTAATTGTTTAAAAGGCAGTCGCGTTCCCAATGAAGAAATAAATTTTTTACTCGATCAAAGAACAACAAGAAAAATGGTCATAGATACCATGGTAGATGTGGTTGAAACTATAAAAAATAAGAAAAAAGAAGAAAGAAAACAAAAAATTTTATCGCGTAACAGAGAGATTACTGATTTTGAGAAACCGTGTTGTTCGCGTTCTTTACCTGAAGACTTGGCAATCGAAAGCGACAGTTCAAGCGATATCGTAGCTTCTAGTCCTTACCTTGAAGCACCAAAAAAATCAGTTGATCCGCCATCAAAAAAAAGGAGATTAAGTTTACCATTATTAGCTCTTCCCTGCGATCGTACTGGAGTTTCTGAAAGAGCCGCTGCCATTATAGCTTCTTCTGTGTTAAAAGATGTTGGCATTATTTCACCAAAGGATCCAAGTGGTCTTATTGATCGTTCAAAGTTGCGCCGTGAAAGAACTAAAGTCAGAACAGCTTTACAGGATGCAGATCGCAAGAAAACCCTACGCGGTATGTATTTTGATGGGAAAAAGGATAAAACGTTGATTAGTATTCGGAAAAAAAAAATTTTTACAGAAAAAGGGTACTAGAAGACCATTATGTGATTTTATCAGAGCCAGGAAGCGACTATTTCGGGCATGTCACATGTGAGTTGGGAACTGCTAAATGTATTAAAGATACTATATTAACGCACTTGAAATCCAAATCGGTGAAACTCAGTGAAATAGTTGTTGTTAGTTGCGATGGAACAGTAGTAAACACAGGTTTTAGAGCTGGTATTATTCGTTTGATGGAAGAAGAACTGAATAAACCATTACAGTGGTTTATCTGCCAGTTGCATTCCAATGAATTACCACTGCGACATCTGTTGTTACATTTGGACGGAAAGACTACAGGGCCTAAATGCTTTTCAGGTGCCATTGGATATCAGTTACAAAAATGTGAAACAATGCAAATAGTCGAATTCAACGCCATTCCTTCAATATTACCTCAAATTTCCACGGGTGATTTGAGTAACGACCAAAAATATCTGTACGATATTATGATCGCTATCAGCACTGGCGTTTTTTCTTCAGATTTAGCTAACATTGAAACTGTATCTCTCAACCACTCTAGATGGCTTACAACAGCAAATCTAATTCTACGATTATATGCTACTAAACCGGAGCCCGAAGAAAAATTGGTGATATTAGCCACGTACGTGATGAGAGTTTATGGTCCGATGTGGTTTAGAATAAAATGTAATCCCTCGTGTATAAACGGAGCTAAGCACCAGTGGCAAACAATTAGTCTGAGTCGCTACTTGAACGCCGATATGAAGAAGGTCATTGACAAGGTAATCCAACGAAATAGATTTTTTGGTCACCCAGAAAATGTTCTTATTTCTATGCTCGGAGATGAAAGGGAAATCATACGAGATCTAGCATATCGACGAATTTTAAAAGCAAGAAGTGAGATAGCTCCAGAACTTCGAACGTTTAAACTGTCTTCATTTAATTTCGATACTGAAGATTATACCGACATTATAACGTAGCGAGACTCTGAGATAACTAAGCCACCTCTGACTTTAAATTTATCTAATGAAGACTTGAAAGCCATTGTCAAAGACGGTCTCGGCACATGTCAAAAAATTAAAGATTTTCCATGCCATACTCAAGCTGTTGAGCGCTGCATCAAAGTGGTGACAGAAGCTTCAAGTGCAGTTTGTGGAAAAAATAAACGAGACGACTTCATCAGCGCAAGGCTACTATCACGACAACAAATGCCTAGTTTTGATACCAAAAAACAATTTAACATATAATTATTGTATTTCTGAATAATTATCTAGTTTACCATTATATCTCGTATCTCGCCTCTTTAAATCTGTATAAAAAATATAAGATATTGACCTAACAAATAAAATATATAGTTTGATCACAATATGAAAAATAGGTAATTTTTTTAAAATTTTCAATTGTGTTGGGGCACCTCAAAACATCATTACAAATAGGTAATATTTCGTACGTTTAATCTACTCATTGAAATGCAACTTTATATCGCTATACCATTTTAAAAAACAAAATTTTTTTTTATTCATACATTATCGCTCCACCCTAGTGGAGTACTCTACATAATATCAAATTATGACACAACGTGTTTTTATTTTAAATTTGAGGTAACGAAGCTTACGGATTTCTTTGTCATTCTTCCGATATGGTAGCATTTAAAAGAGAAGTGTTCTATTTCATATTCATGTGATGCGAACAAAGTCTACCACATGGCATATTTAATTTCACACTATAGGTTTAATTTAAAATTTAATTACATAATGAAATTTTTAATTATGAAACAAAATCCAGATATTTTTAAATGCTTGTGGGACTTTTCCCTCCTTGCGATTTAAAATTTCTGTGTTATCTCTTCTGTCTTTCCAACAGTAATTAGAATTAATTTGGAAGTAATTAATAATCTCAAAATCGTTTATTTACGAGCTTCAACATCTTAGATATCTTTAATATCTCATACAGACCTACTGAGTTCATTATATAAATTCTTAAACAAAAATAAAAATAATGATTATCCTTAGACAAATAAAAATATAGGTATTCGATAAATGATTTATTTTGAAATATTTGACAGTATGTTTTAAAATTTTGCAAATTTTAATTTGTGACCACTGCTTTCAATGGTTTCGAAGAATTCTTCCCTTTTTGAAACAATTTTCTATATATAACGTGTGTATAAATTGTCGCAAAAGCTAGACGCACCGACGTTCTTCGTTTGGTTCTGAATAAAAAATCTTAATGTTAAAATGTCGTATCATGCTTCGTTTGTTTTCACGGGGTTCTCGAAGTTCAGACTTTTAGTGCGTAACTAACCTTTGCTCTTCGATATCTGTTAATAGAGATAGATGCAATTTAGTTTAAAGAAAAAAATTTTAATAGTATTATTTCGTAAACGTTATCTTTTTAATTTAAAAGCTTGTTTTAAACATTTATTCATTAACGTACTTTCACGAAAAACACATTTGGCAACGTTGTAGAACAATAAGTTTGTATTTCAAAGTGAGTTCAATCAAAATCATTACTGTCAAATTTTGACATTTACGAATTTACGAAGCATGATACGACATTTTAACATTAAGA
Source organism: Melolontha melolontha (assembly GCA_935421215.2). Lineage (NCBI taxonomy): Eukaryota > Metazoa > Arthropoda > Insecta > Coleoptera > Scarabaeidae > Melolontha > Melolontha melolontha. Next base: position 98,534,356 of record OW285241.1, read on the forward strand.
TTTTTTATTCAGAACCGAACGAAGAATGTCGCTACGTGTAGCTTTTGAGACAATTTATACACACCTTGTATATGGCTGATTCCTATAGCTGATGACGTCAATCCTTTTTCAAATATTAAATAAGTCTTTTTTGGTGCCTTTTTCAAATCATATTTTATATTTTAAAACACTTGTTCTTTCATTGATTTTTAAATGTTTTTCAAATGACATAAAAATTTCCATAAGATGTATTTTTATTTTTGTGTTCCATCTTTATCTTACATATCTCGTTCTATGTGGTCTTTTTATTTAGAACTGCTTGATCTCTTCTACAATAAACTTGTATAATTCCTCTCTTTCTAATAGACTAGCTTACTCTGTCTATCATTCGATCTGATGTGATCCGTGTCACATTTATAACCTTCAAATTTCAAACACAATTTGACATCCAGATTCTTCTTCTTCTTCTTCTCTGTTTTGGGTTGGACGCCACCACGTCCAGGCACTTGAGCACACTGCTCTTTGTACTATCCCCAATAGATCTCTCAGTTCCACGCTGTTAGTCTTGTGTCCTCGATAAAAGCCACTATCCTCCTCAGGGGAAGTTTGAGTACACTCGAAGGCTCTAATAGATCTCTCCCGAAATATTTCTTTCTGAGTTCCTTCAGTTCATTACATGAAGGCTAGTTTCCTCCTGTTTTTCACATCTCCTGCACCAGGGCTCGCTAACCAAGTCCATGCTGTACAAATGCTTCCTTAAAAGACAATGTCCGATTGTTAACCCGATAATTATTTTAATTTCTTTTTTGTTAATACGAATTAGGTTGGCTGGAAACTTTCCGTCCAGCTCCCTTAGTAGTGTTTTGGTATGGAGTTGACCTTCCGTTAACCTCCATTTATCTTTATGTTTTTTTCTAGCCATAACCAGATCTCCCTTTTAGCGGAATCCTTAGTGATTCAACATACAGGTTCTGGTCCTATGAAGTTCCTATTAGTATCTTCTGTGGCCAGTTTGTTGGCTCTCTTTATTGCCTGTAATTTCCTCATGTCCTGGCACCCATATCAGCGACACTGTATTGTCTTGTGCCAGGTTACTGAGGAGCTGTTTACAATATTTCACCAGCTTAGGCCTGGTAGATGGGTTCATAATGGCTTTAATAGCCGCCTAACTATCAGTCATTATGTTATTTTTTTGCTTGCGCAGCCGGCTTCTCGAATTTCATCGGCGCAGGCTGCGACTGCTAACAATTCGGCCTGGAAAACCGTAGTATGTTTCTCCAGACATATCGATATCTTCCTTCCAGGGCACATTCCGCATATGCCTGCACCTGCCCCCTGACTAGATTGTGATCCATCAGTGTACCAGGTACCGCGGTTCCCGTGCTGTTCATAGCTCCCGTGATTCCCAACAGAGCCTGTCGCTGGAGAGTCGTGAGGAGCCCCACCGACGATGTCCGCTCCGTCCTCCTCCACCAGACAACTGCCCCATAGGTAATCGTTGGTCTTATTACTGCTGTGTACAACCAGTGTACCACATTTGGTCTTAGTCCCCAGGTCTTGCCAACAGCTCTTCTGCATCTCCAGAAGAGCTGCGCCGCCCTGTCTGCAACTTTGGCTAGGTGTCTGCTCCAATTCAGTTTCGCATCAAGTGTTATGCCTAGATACTTCACTTCATTGGTTAGTTCTAACTCTTGTCCAAACAGCTTTATGCTGCCCAGATCATTTAGTTTTCTCATGTTGGTAAAGGCTGCCAACTTGGTTTTTTGAGGATTGACAGTTAATCCCTCCTCAAGGCACCATCTTTCTACAATTCGCAGAGCATTTCGCATGATGCTCGCCACTGTCCCCGGGAATTTCCCCTGTGACACTATGACAATGTCATCGGCGAACCCCTGCGTCCATATTCCCTGGTCATTTAATGTCCTGAGAAGATTATCCACTACTAGACTCCATAGTAGTGGTGACAATACACCTCCTTGTGGACACCTTTTGTTGTCCTCATGAAGATCGTTTTGTTTTGCATTTGGGCATGAACTACTCTGCTACGCAGCATGTTATGAACCCAGTTGCATGTGGTGTTTTTTATTTTTTGATCTCTTAAAGATCGAGTAACAGGTTATATTATAATAAGCACCAATTTAATAATTATAATTTATTAATACATACCTTTGAATTTCATTCAAAAAGAATTGTCTTTGTTTGGGCGTGCTAAAGAATATCCTTAGAATTTTGTTCTGTATGTTCGTTGTGTTCTATTAGAACTTGATTTAAAATATTTAAATGTACTCTAGTTTGTTGAAGGTACATCGTTGCAAGAGCAAAAACACCTGGAGCGCGTATCTGTTTATAATAAGAAAATTTTCATTTCTATAGTGTATAATTCGCACATTTGTAATCACTCCACCATTAACGCTCGCATACAAATTGTCAAATGTCATTGTAGCCATTTCGGGATTGAAAGCCGTACTAACGTTATATTTCTGTATCTCTCATATCTATTCATAGTTTTTTGCGAGCACAGAATGTTGCAAAAATTCGTGATTGTTTTTATCACAGGTTAGTAAAATAAATCGACACAACAATTCTTCTTGTCTACAGTCAAACTAATAATAACTGTATATTGGAATTCTTCGCTTTTACTCTCCTTAATGGACAAATATCATTAACAGCTGTATAAAGTAATGGCCTCCATGGAAGCGGTTCCCGTGCTGTTCATAACTCCCGTGATTCCCAACAGGGCCTGTCGCTGGAGAGTCGGAAGGAGCCCCACCGACGATGTCCGCTCCGTCCTCCTCCGCCAGACAACTGCTCCATAGGTAATCGTTGGTCTTATTACTGCTGTGTACAACCAGTGTACCACATTTGGTTTTAGTCCCAAGGTCTTGCCAACAGCTTTTCTGCATCTCCAGAAGAGCCGCCCTATCTGCCACTTTGGCTAGGTGTCTGCTCCAATTCAGTTTCGCATCAAGTGTTATGCCTAGATACATCACTTCATTGGTTAGTTCTAACTCTTGTCCAAACAGTTTTACGCTGCCCAGATCATTTAGTTTTCTCATGTTGGTAAAGGCTACCAACTTGGTTTTTTGAGGATTGACAGTTAATCCCTCCTCAAGGCACCATCTTTCTACAATTCGCAGAGCATTTCGCATGATGCTCGCCACTGTCCCCGGGAATCTCCCCTGTGACACTATGACAATGTCATCGGCGAACCCCTGCGTCAATATTCCCTGGTCATTTATGTCCTGAGGAGATTCTCCACTACTAGACTCCATAGTAGCGGTGACAATACGCCTCCCTGAGGACACCCTTTTGTTGTCCTCATGGAGATCGTTTGGTTTTGCATTTGAGCATGAACTACTCTGCTACGCAGCATGTCATGAACCCAGTTGCATGTGGTGCTTTTTATTTTTCGATCTCTTAAAGATCGAATAATGGAAGACATCGAGGTGTTATCGAAAGCTCCCTCTATGTCTAAGAAGACTGCAAGTGCAATAATAATATTTAATTTTAATATTTAAATATATCATTTTTTCCATAGTCTTCAACATAAAAGAGGTAAGACTAATTGGTCTAAATGATTTAGGGTGGGTATATGTTACTTTTCCGGGCTTCGGAATAAACACTACCGTAGTTTCTCTCCATGCCCTAGGTATATAACCCATAGCATGGCTAGACCTGAATATCTCCAATAGAGGACCCATAATTTCACCGATTTTCAAACGATCCTATCGCTCATCTAATTAAATGCGGCTTGAAGATCTCGTTTGATATCTCCCAATCATTCCTAGTCGCCCTCCAAGAGGTGACAACTTGATTGGTATCACAATCATCCATACGCTCCGAACCTGGAAAGTGTACCCCCAGAAGATACTCTACAGTCTCTTCCACAGTAATGGTACACCTCCCGTCCGATTTTTGTATAGATCTAATTGCGTTGGAAGGATCTTGTTTGAGAATTCTATTTATTCTGGCCATGTCAGGTACACCTTCGATGTCGTCACAGAATTTTCTCCAGGCCTTCCTTTTGCTCTCTTTGATTTTATCATTGTATTTACTGAGGCGAGCCTTGTGGGCTTCCCAATTACGTGTTTCCTTCGCCCTATTAAATGAACGTCTAGTTTCTTTCCTTAAATTGGTTAACTCTGCATTCCACCAGGCAGCCCGCTTAGCTATACGGCGCTCCCTAAGGGGACAGTTATTTTCATAGCAGGAAAGAATGGTCCGTTGCAACCATTCAACAGCCAACTCCCAGCTCTTCCACATTCCCTATTCTAACAGGGATATTTCGGGTTGCAGATAACAGGTCTTCCTTGTAAGAGCCCCAGTCTGTTCTCTTGGTATCCCTGTATAGTCTGGGTTCCGTTAAATCTGTACATAGTTGATAGCGGATATACGCATGATCAGAGAGCGACGGCTCGTCGAATACATGCCACCCCCTTACAATATCCCGTATTCCCAACGTACATAAGGTTATATCTATAACTGATTCCCATCTTGGTATCTTAAATGTCGGTTTATCACCTTGATTCAGACAGTCAAGTTCAGTACCACAGAGATAGCTAAAGAGAGACTTAGCCCAATAATTGTTATCCTTGCTGCCTCAACCCTTATGATGAGCATTGGTATCTGCGCCGATAATCAATTCCAGATTGTTCTTACTGGTATATGCCACCAAGGCCTCAAAATCAGGCCCTGGTAGCTCTGGAGAGTCAATGGGTAGGTATAGAGACGCAATTGTCGTCTTCAATATCTCCCCATCGACACTCAGTCTGAACCTGGCTGCCGTCATGTCCCCACTGCATAGCTCCATGATAGGCATCACGTCCAGGTCGTTTCTGAAACAGATACAAGTTCTAATTTTAGTGTCTGGGACACCAACTAACAGCTCCCTTCCCCTAATATTTAGTCCTCCCACCTTACCTCTACTTATCCATGGCTCTTGGATGAGGAGGATATCGACATCTTCAGCCAACGTCCTTTGACACAGTGCCGCTGTGGCTGTTTTCTTATGTTGAAGATTTATTTAAAGAATCTTCAACATTTTGACCCTTAGAGGTTGATACTCCCAGCTCACCCTGAGGTTCTTCTAGAGTACCCTCATCCTGCATCACCGGTTTCTAGTCTTTTTTTGTTTCGAGGGTTACAAAGCTAGCCCTCTGAAAGCGATAGTAAGGTCTCCAATCAGTCCTCACCAACGTTTCCTCAGACTCCTTGTCAATCCGAAGGCCCACATGTAGGCCCTTTTCGGAAGACCTGGAACTGAGGGTAATCCATCGGTCCACTTTAAGCACTTGATTCTGTCTCTAGGGTCTTTTCAAGCCCACTGTCAGATCCTCTCTTTTAGTCTCTGGCAGAAACGCTAAAACTCGTTGCTGTTTTGGCAGCTCCTCGCTCTTCACGAGTTTCCAAACAGTTTCCTTTTCTAAGTCATCTCTCGTAGTGTTGTACGAGTCTTTATCTGCACAGATGACTCCATAGTAGCCGTCCATAAGACGGGAGGATTCAAACCTCGGCGCCATCTGCGCCCTATCTAGGATCTTCATCAGGGCCTTTTATATAGCTCCTACATTTCCCTCAGTCACTAAACTGACCGGATAGTCTTTAGGAACTATTGCAGCATTAATACCTTTAAGAGCTACTTTGTAACTCACGCCCGAAGCAGAAAACTTCGTGCGCTTAGTTACTTTACCCTAAGGAGTGCCCCTAGCCGACACGGTTCGCTTAACGGCCTCTATTGGCTTAGGTTCTGCTTGAGGTTCTTTTTGGGAAAGGGGGAGTCTTATTTTACTCGTATCCACCCCCTGTTTCCTCATCTTCTTTAATTGCTTTCTTTGTGCCCCGGAAAGATGTTTTCTTTCCTTGGGTGCACCCTTTGTTTTCGCAACGTTCTCAATTTTAGTCCGTTGCGTTTCAGTTTTGTTTTTTGGAGTCTCATCAGTCTCCATTGCCAACGGAGTCTCTATAGACTCCTAAGGTTTTGGATTCTCTTCAGACTCCATCTTTTTAATATTTTGTTTTTTATTTCGGTTCATTTAATGTCCACGAGTATGGAAGAAGTATGAGGTCAATGCCCGCAGAGCTTCCATTACAGGCACAAGGGGGTGCCACCTAGTGCCCCAAGGGGAACGTTTGAGACCACATATACCCCAGTGGTCATTCAGCTCTAAGCACGTTGCCTTACACCGTAGCTTGGGAGATCTGGTCCGCGGTAACAGCTTTCGCAAAGGATTAGAAGGTTTTTAGACCTATCCATCCCGCTTATGACTGCCACTAATGAAGTCCCTCAAGAGAGACCTGGCCGTCCCCTTATCCGCCACCTAGGGACGCGCCTGGTGGGTAGCTCAACCCCCGCGGAAGAGGTCCGCGAACGTCCGTGACATCTAGATTGTTTATCATGTTAAAATAAAGATATAGCTATTTTAGTGGGCAACAAATACCATATTAAGCTCTGTTTTGAAAATTGTGGAATCTTTTGAGGTATTACCAATATTATCGATCCTCTTTTTGGTCAGTTACACCTGTTTTTAAACGAATGCCGTACTGTTTCTTATAAGTAGGTATTATGATATGTCAATTTTGAAAAACACACTATATCATGTTCTGTTTTATTACAACGTTCTCATTGTCTTTTTAGGCTATTCCAATTTGTTGTGTATATAGTATGTAGTAATATGTACACAATTTTCTAAGATTTCCAATGAAGATCTTTTATCTAAGATTTAAAATACTTCTTCAATGCCAAAACAAATAATATTTATTTATTGACGAAAATCTGTAAGATTTGGATGTTGACTAAAAAATTTTGCTACCATTATAATGTTCTAATATCCTCTTAAATTTTGGTACGTATAGCATGTTCTTAAATTCTAGATTTTAATATTTATAAGTTAAATCGTAAAGAAATAATAATCTATATGGCATTGAACATTGAATATAAATTTAACAAGTAGACATAGTTGTGTTTTTCAAACACGATCTGTTCTGTTAATCGTAAACCTGTTTTGGAAAATTATAATAAATATCCATATACGTAGTAAATATAAAAACGATCGTTATCATTTTCTTGCTATTCCTTGTCTAAATCTTCCGCCCTGATTCTTAACCTCTTACCATCATATCGTGTGATTCTTATCGTTTTGCTACTTCTAATCACATTTGGATATGGTAAGAACGTCAACAATGACCTTCATGTGTTTATCTTTCTCCTTCACAATTGTGGTGCCTTATTTATTTCTGAAATATCAATTTTTGTAATTTTTAATCCATTCAACGCTTCATGTCTTCTGAGAATATGAGCATATTCTGAGTAATAGTTCGCCTAATAATTTAACTAAGAATATTTTTTTCTCATGTGCACGTATTCTACGGTCTTCACTTATTCTCCTTTGTTAGGGTGATGAAATTCTGCTACACTGCAGGGCACAAATTTATCCGGATGATGGTCCCATCCGTCAGCATAACGCTGATCCTCTTCGTGTTCCTACCTTGAGTCCTACTTGAAAGGCATCGCCTATGGATTTCTCTTAGCATTATGCGGAAGGCGTGCTTCGTGCTCTCAGTGAAGCTCGAACACGGTTGGGTATCAAAAATTGCATGAGACTCATATGACCTGCTAAAATTGAGTTCAGTGTAATTTTGACATGATTTTATTCCTACAGTTAAAATTGCAGGTTTTTGAAATCATTGTTAATATAAGTAATAAACCTCTTATTATCGTACATTTTAAATTTTATCACTCATTCCTTTATCTTATTTTAGCAAGATACACAGCAATACGTACGTATAAACATTTATTGTTTGTGTTCAAATTTGACCTTATAAAGTTTGTATTGTATATTTCTTCTGGTAAAAAGCTTCTATAAAGATATATGTATGTATGGTTTTATTTATTATTCGGTTATTATTATCAAAGCAGTCCCATCCCAAATTGATCACATTAAGCGACCTCCATTGTATATGCGAAGTGTAACATCGCAATTATTATTATTTCCACTACAAGACGTAGCTTACGCTATTTTGTTAGAACAATCATTCTGGTCATGTTTAAATTTCTGTAAAAGGATATAATGCCTCCTCTAACACATTTTAATATACATGACTAGAGCTGAGGATGTTTGCGGTACGGCAGGACCGTATGTAGTGCATCCCCACCAGCGTATAAACACGATGCAGCGAAATACTTTAGTTAGTCGTGAACTGGCAACGTGATCGTGTGTTGTCTTGAGCTCTATTTAATAAGTATGACGGACGTGCCCAAGCCAAGAAAGCGCCCATTGTATAACGACGTGAAGAAATTTATCCGAGACTTTCCCGATTTGTATTATAATGGAGCAAAAGTGGTTTGTAAATTATGCGATAAACAGTTACTTTGCTGGGACAAATACGACTGTAAAAGACATGTTGAAAGTGTACACCACAAAGACAAAGAAAATAATGTGCTGTCTAAAACGCAATTCATTTTCGATTTATTGACAATGCTACTCGTCTGTGATGTGCCAGTTCACCTGCTAGATAAAAAAGCCTTTCACGACTTCTGGAATAAATACAATTCCAACAAAAAGCTACCGTCACGGAGAACGTTACTCACCTATTTACCAATTGTGCGTGAGGACATTGAAAACAGAATGAAAGCAGTAGTAAACAGTGATAAACAGTTATGGGTATGTGTCGACGAAACGACAGATCGAAAAAAACATTCTATTGTGAATATTATAGTGCGTGTACTAGATCCTGTCAAATCAACACTTCCCATTTTATTAGCCAGCAAAAGATTGGAAAAGTGCACTAGCGAAGTAATTACGAAGGTAGTGCTCGATACGCTACAAAAATTTCAAGTTTCAAGTAATCAACTCCTGATGTTTATGAGCGATGGTGCTGCGACAATGCGTTCTGTAGGCCGTTCTCTTAAAGCAGATTGTGAGAGACTTTTGCATGTGACATGTAAAGTTCATGCTTTACACCTTGTGGCACAAACTATTCGGCAATGTTATCCAGAGGTGGATGCATTAATAGCAACCACAAAAAAGTGTTTCTAAAATCTCCCAAACGAATTCGAGAGTTTCACAGTCAGTGCCCTGGTATTCCCGAACCACCAGAGCCAATCCTTACACATTGGGGAAGTTGGTTAGAGGCGGCATTTTATTATGCCAAGTATTTCCAACAAATAAAATCTGTGGTTCTACAATTCAATCCTGCCGAAGCTGTAGCCATTAAGGAAAGCCAGAGACTCTTTCAAAACCCTTCCCTTGATGCAGATTTACAAACTATTTATAACAATCATATAGGATTGTTTAACGCAATCGAGAAATTTCAAAATACTGCATTATCGTTAGCGGAGTAACTGCAAATACTGGACGATGTACACGCCCAGCTATACGCAGTAAATGACAACAAAAATGTTAATGTAATGGAAAAGTTCGAGAGTGTGATAAACAATGATTTTGATTTTACCAGATTAAAATAAATTAGTAATGGTGCAAGTGTAGATTCGGTTTCTATCTATAAAGATTATTTTAATTGTGCGTGTGTTACATTCGTAGATGTCGAGCGGTCTTTCTGAAAATATAAAAAAATTTATTCATCACGGCGTACATCGCTCTCCGCTACAAATATGGAAACATATCTAATGCTACAAACTTACTGCAAGTCTTATCCACTTGGCGCTATGCTATAATAATCGTAAATAAGGTAAGTGTGTTATTTATATACAGTACACATAACTGACATACCTAAGTGATATAAATAGCGAATGCATGTAAAGCAATAAAATCACGCATGCATCACCGATCGAAACAAGGTCATTATATTCGTGCGTTTAACTGAATACTATCCTGGCACACCGCAAACATCCCCAGCTCTATACATGACTATTAACTTTATTAGAAATAAATACAAGCATTAGTACATACCTGTAGCAAAAACTTTTGTGTCGTAGCATTTTTTCTGACGAAGTTTCGATGTATTTTATTTCCCGAGTTGTTCTGAAATCTTGCTAATTTTGAATTTATTTAATTTTAATCCCAAAAAAATATAATTTCCCACTGCTCCGCCTATGACATATTCCCGAGTGAAACTCAGTCTCTTCCTTTTAAGTTCTACAGGTAACATTGATTTCTTCAGAGTTTTCCTCCATTTTATGTTCGAATGATTTTGTAAAATCGGTCTAACTCATACAAATTCAATTACAGGCAACTTCGGATTGGTTTGTGCTTGTGACGCAGTTAAATATTTTCGAGTTGCTTCATAGATAATTCACCGTTTATTTTTCATCATTAATTTAGGTTCCGCCTCTTTCCTGTACATTGCATTATAACTGGCATCCAATTTAATTAAGTTATCTAGCACCTCTGCTTAGCCTCGGAACAATTTTACGATAAGAATTTTTATTTTTTCTTTAATTTATTATTTGTGCTCTTCTAGGAGATTAAATTTTACCCGCGCGCCATTTTTATAAATATACTAGCGGACACCCTGCATGCGCTGTAACGTCTAACTGTTGTGTAACCTATGTGTATCCATATTTATTGAATCATTATTTAGCTAAGATTTTTTAGCTTGGTCATAAATTCGAGTTATTATGATGCCTTCGGGTAGACAATATTTTTTATTCAGTCATCAGGTGCGTACACAAATAAATTTGTCGGTTTGCCAAAGCGTGAACAATCCACGTACGACTATCCATGATCACGGATTTGGTAAATTCAATTTGCACACTTGAAACGGTCGTCCCTAGGTTTTACAATTATTAATTGCCATTACGTGCCATTGGGTTTGGTCCTGTGCAAGAACCCAGGAATACATATTGCTATGAATAGTGGGTTCGTAGTTGGATGTACCACTATTCACACCAACTCTGTCTCCATTTCTGATCCCTCGTTAAATTTAACCGTAACCTGCTCGATCCACATGTTGTGCGAATTTGTTCTCTTTTCTTACTTGCTCTATTTCTTTTTTTAACAGTTTCTCCATATATATCATACGTTGTTCCGCAAATTCCCTTTTTTCGATCTCTTCGGATAATTTACCATTTAATCCCATGATATTTTCTTCTAAGTTTTGTTTATTAGATAATTGAAACGAATCCATTATTATATCTTTTTCTTGGTTGGTATTGCTTAATGCCATTATTTTCTCCATCATAATTTCCATTTTTTCTTCCATTTTCCTTTGTCTAATTTGCATTTCCATTAGCATGTCCAGCATAATCTTATCCCTGTTATCCCCTTCGTGCCCTTCTTCATGTATGGTTCTCATTGGATTTATTCTCTTCTTCGCTCCCTCAACCAATTGCTCGCTTCTTTGTTGTATACCCGAGATACCTTCCATCTTTATAATGCTCTGTTTATAACTTTGTAATACTGCTTTTCTGTTCGCCCCACGTAGGGCGCCAAAATATGCTATGAATAGTGGGTTCGTAGTGTACCACTATTCACACCAACTCTGTCCAGCTTAGATACTCAGTCGGTTACTTTCTTTAAATGGGACTGCTTTCCTCTCCGGGTTTCCAATGGAAAACGTGCAAAAATAATTGAGTTAATACCACAATCAGGCGCCACACAAAATTTATTTGTGAATATTGTTAGTTTTACTGAAGTTACTGTTAAGCTCACAAGTTGAAGGATAATTAAAAAGATAAACAAATCTTTACTCAAAATCTGAAAAACAAAAATTAAAAATAGTGGCGTATTTAGCTAAGGTACAACTTAAAGAAACCTTTGTATAGTACTTAAACCTAACGCGAAAATTAAAGAACCGTGAATCGTAAAAATAAACATAAAACGTAATAGTATATTATTCAACGAGTGAGAAAGTTGGCCATTTCCATGAGAATGAAATTTACAATACTAGCCGAAGGTGAGTGAAGTACTTCATTCGAGTGGAAATGGTCATTTCTGATTAGTTTAATACTATACTTTTTCTAATCACATTAAAGAATTAAGTAATAATGAGTACTGTATTTTTTTATATCTCAAGATATATTTTATCTGGAGCTTTGCATAAAAATTCATCAATTTCTTTGGCAATGAAGGTTTGTGATTTTTTAACCCCATAGCCCTCGGATCTTCTTTTAAAACATGCACGTAATTTGGGATAGATTTCAATATTAATTTTTTTGTGAATGCTCAGAGTAGATCTCAGTATAGAAAATTGTGACCATAATGAGGAAGATTTGTATTTCTCTGTTAGTCCTGAGAAATAAGCTAAGAGAACATTTTCGGAAAATGAATTCGTGTTCTTGGTGCAGCGCCAATGCATAAAAGTTTTGTAACTTGATTCATACTTATACAAAAAGGTTTAAGTATATCAATACGTTATGCACGTATTACGCATTTGTTACAAATGAAACAGACATGCAATATACATATCTGTAACTGTACACATGGACAACACACCTCGTATTTTCAGCATTTACTTCTGCTTAAGACACGTGTTTCTGACATCTATAGGCGTCATCAGTCAAGCTAGTGAAGCAATGTAATACAAATGGTACAAATCTTTTTAAGAACAGATTTGTATCTGTATATACATTTACGCTGAAATCGCCTACAAGATATAGCAAATTTCGTCCTATAAGGTGGCACTATTTAACAAGTGACATCTGACGGACGAAAGAGACTATGACGAAAAAGAAATTTAAAAAAATATAATTTGGGCGTTTACTCTTTATAATAATTTAAATTCCCTTTTCCTTTTGAGTATTACAATTTTGTGCAATTTTTAGTAATTTAATCTTTCGAGGCGTGAATTTATGAAATACGGATAAAAGCACGTTCTACATAGATAAGTGAATGTAATAGAAAATATTCCTAAATTCATGTTGCGCGATTTTGTTAGAACGCGCTACAGTGTTGATGTCGATGAAGCTGTAATATATTTGTCGCTCTTGTCATCTAAAGATTATTATAATGCTTCCTAGAGTTATCGAGTGCATAATGCCAACAAGACAACCACAGTTTACCACATGGAAGCTCGTAACGTGCGAGACTATAATTTAAAATTATGTTCACATTACCGTAATATACAACCGTGCAGAGATTTATGCTGATTAAGATATGTTTCATACATTCATCGTCTTCTGGAAGATAATCGCATAATTTAGAGTTTACTGCGGTATTCATTGTTGGCACGAGAGATGCTATAGTAGTAAGGAACTAATATTTCATGGCGATATTTCTATTTAATGGATGGGTTATCTAAAGTGTTTCGTGACCGTTTTTCTATAACGCTTTTCTAAATACATTCAAACTATGCTAGTGCAATGGCTTTGAAATTAAAAAAATTAATTTAGGCATTGACTAGAAAGTACTTAAAGTTAATAAATCTTTAATTTTCTTTAAATCTGGTTACTGGCAGCCTCACGACTCAAGACTTCGTATTTTTCTTCCAATACTTTAGTAGGATTGGGTTATATTATCTCAATTTAATTTTATATTAATAAGAGTCTTTATTCATGAAAGTATACTGAATGGTGAAATAGTGGAAACATGTCATACATTTCTACCTCTCCTTCCTACCTTAATCCTAAAGTCTTTCTTATGATTAAACAAATGATCAAGTATTTGCAATATAAAAGATCAGAAGATCGGTCGTTTTCATCACTGAAGCGTAGCACAGACAGAAAATTTTCGGATATCACCTCTTCATTTGACCGAAATCTCATTCCACCAAACCGCTTTCTTAATGAAGCGGAATTGGCCTGTCTACAGAGAAAGCGAGACATGCCTGTTCTAAATGCGATTTTTCTACATATCAAAGTTAGATCACATACAGTTGTTTTAACCCGACAACAATTAGAAAAAATTCATTATGAAATTGAACACGAACATCTGCCCCTATAGCCTTGATATTTCCCATGTGACTATCACATGTCTGGATCACTCAAAAAAACATTTTGAGAATGGCCAAGGCTTCCTTCGCAATTGGTTGGAGATACGACAACCTCATTCTTTGACGGCGACATTGACAAACTTCCAATCGAGTGACGAAAATGTTCTAATACAATTTGAGATTTTATACAAAAATGTTTTTGCTGTAACAATAAATTTGAAAAAGGCCAGTTTATCGCAATATCGGAAGTTTCTCTCGGGGCCTCTCTTCCAGAGTTCTTTCCATTTCTTCCGGTCGTTTGTTTATCGTAGCACTGCTTGTAGTTTCTTACCTCTGTTCTCTACTGCTTTGTTAATTTCATCTAGCTATGTGTTACTTGATCTTCCTTAATTATTCTTTGTTTGCATTTATTTTTCATGCTAATTTTTACCGCCCTGTAGATAAATATTTATATCCAAATTTGGTCTTTATATTCATTATTCGGCTGCGCCATCTAGTTCTCTTCTGTACCGGCATAGGCGGTCAAGGGAAGGTTGCCACTTTCGGCGTAGTCTCTTTTGCCCGTCAGATGTCACTAGATTACATGGTGCCACCTGATAGGACAAAATTTGCTATAAATTATGAGGCGATTTGTTTAAGCTTTACTTACTTTACTAATGACTAACTGATGAAGCCTGATAGTAGATTGCAGAAACACGTGTCTTAGATAGAAATAAACGCTGGAAACGACGAGGTATGTCCATGTGTACAGTTATAAACGTGGATATTGCATGTCTGTTTCATCGGTTTTGTTTTGTTTGTTAATAGACGAATTAACTATTTTCGACTTCTTATTTGGAATTTAGGTACCACTTTCTCCTTTAGTTTAGTTAGTTATTTTGTCTCAGTTTTATTAGTCTCTAAACGCGTGTGCCTACGAACACTAAGAAAAGGGTTACCCTTTTCTCAGTTTTCAGTCTCGAGCCTCTGTACGTAGTAAAACTAAGGAGCGCTATCTATCATTTGCTTAGTCAATCCACGACCGTGTCCACCGACTAATGTCATACACAGTAAATAGAAGCTCTCTTTTAAATTGTGCATTACGACTACCAATTTCGACATTTTTCCGAGCATCTTCATTACGTAGCATGGTAGCATCTTCTTTGTCCTTTTTCCTTCGAATATTTTTCTTGTAAGCTTTCCTCGTTAAATGATTGAACAATCGTAGTTATGCACGTACTGTTTCGTATATGATCCAATAGTGGTTTATTTTAGTCAACACATCGTGAATATTTCGGTGCAAAATCCATTTTCTTCTACGAGGTTATATAAAATTACTTGAGATGGCCGTAAAGCCTTTTCCACTGCTACCTTCCTAGATCTGTTGTGGTCCTCAAACCCGGTTAGAGTATTTCCTCCAGACTTCCCGAACGATTTTTTTATGATACTTTCGCTTCAAGATGTTGCTCTCCCATTTGTAGGAACCGCGTTCTTGTCAAACCTTGGTACTGACATAGTACATGAATCGCGGCTTCCTCATCCTCTTAGCAGAATCTACATGGCGTTTCTTCAGTGAAGTCCATATTCATTATATGTTTGTTGAGATTACAGTGCCCCGTTAATAGGTCTACTATTATCTTATCAGACTTTCTGTCTCTATTCAGTAGGTCCATTGTAAACTTAGTCTTGACCTAGAGAGTTCCTTCTTCTTTCCCTAGATTAATTTTCAGCGAAATTTTTCACGGCTGCTGCTTTATTACTAATTGTTTTTTACGATGTCATAGGAAATAGACTAGGCCTATCGGGCCAATTTATCTGCCTTCTCATTAGACCTATGACATTCGTGCCCTGGAGCTCAGGCTAATATTACTTTCTTGTGATCACTGAGCTCGTCCAGGGTACGCACACAAACCCATACAAGTCTGAATTAAACTGTTGGAGAAGATGGCGACTGTGTGATACGTTCCACCATGCCTATTAATTTCTCCAACGCAATGATGCACTGCGGCCACTTCTGTTTTAAATACCGTAATATCTCTAAATAGGTGCACTTGAATCATCGTGCGCTTTTCAGCTCTTATATTTCAACTTCAACACATTTTTCTCTTTAAGGCCGTTCAGTGTGCCAGATAGATTGAACAGATGCGTATTTTTCCACTCCTCTATCTTGAGTTCTTTTTCATCAACTTATGATGGTCAGTGCCGTGGACTTGGCTTATGGATGTTTGGATTTGCATTAGTCTGTAGACTATTTACCTTGCTTTTCCTTGTATGTGGATATCTAGGTGTGGTAAATTTAGTAACATCTCTAACGTAGCAGTTGGAGATGTTCTCATGGCCTCTGTAACACTTACACATGCTGTGTCGCCTACTAACTCCTTTTTGCTTAGCTTTTTAGCCACTATGCGATGTCCATAGCTTATCATGGATGTAATTACCCTTGTATATAGCCATAGAGTCGTCTTGGAATCAAACACCCAGTTTTTCTCACACATTTGCGTACACCTGCCCAACACAATAAATTCTTTATTGTTCATCTTTGCGATATGAGAATTTCGTGTCGTACAAGACCTCATGCAATTATTATCCGACAAAATTTTTAGTACAGCTGGACGAAGTGAAAACGAATTTGTAAATATATTTAAGTATTGAGTATCTCATGTCCTGAAATAGCTGTTGCGTCTTAACAATATTAATAATAGTTAATGAATCTAATGAAAAGGTCGGAACATCTAGTAAGCTGAAATAAAGATATTAAATAAATGAAACCTTAAAGTCTTATTTAATATTTACACTAAAGATATGAAGCTCTAAAATAAATCAAAATTAGTGTTAGGAAAAATATATGTAACAGGTAACAAATAATTAATGCTTTACTGACTGAAAGAAATAAACGAATTTGTAAATGTGATTAAAATAATATACCGGGTGCGGCAATATTGTGTCGGCGGAGCTTAGCATGAAAACTAATAAAGTTGTAACAATGAAATTTTACGTACACATGTAGTATGCTACAGTGCATTTTCTAATTTTATTTATATATTTACAGGCTGTTCCAAATTTCCGCAACCACTTTCAATTTTTTTTTTTTAAATAGATTGCTATACTTTCTTGTTATTATGATGATAGCCACCCAAATTATCTTTGCAATGATATATGACAATGTGCACTTACAACTGTTAGTTTTGGTTTTGTTGGAAATTTTGTTAAAATCTTGACAGTTGCAGCGTCTAACATTTTAAGTCTTAGCCTGAAAATGGGTGCAGGGCCTCACGTAACTTTTTTGTTACCAACTTATGGACTAACACGTTATATGTTTTGAGGGTGAACAACGTGACAACATATACAGAGTGTTAAATATGTCGTGCCAAAATTATCGAAGTTTAATGGCTATTTTCTCTTTTTTTTTAAATTGAACCTATAATTTTTTTATTAGTCAGCAAATTCCTTGTAAAATTGCCGTTAAAATGGTACCAATAACATAGTACTTATTTCGAGTATTTTCGAAGTTATAACCCTTTAATGGGATATACCTATGTTTATAATATTCAATATGCGGTGCATCTAATAGTTGGTTGGCCATGAAATGATATCAAACAAAGTAACTTTTACAAACACCTGTTTCTTAATTTTTTATTATTAGTTTTAGAATTACATTTTGTAATTTTTCAATAATAAAACAAAATTAATTTGGAATGTGTTCAAATATATTTCCATTCTGCTCTACACATGCTCTTAATCGCCTCTGCATCGACAGACTTACATTTTGAGCCATGTTGTTTTCACTTACTTGAAGAAAAGCGTTTCTGATTCGTTGCTGCATGTTCTCTGCCGTTGTAGGAGGTGTTTCGTAAACTATATTTTTTACAGTAGGCCACAGAAAAAAATCACAAGGGGTTAGATCTGGTGACCGCGGTGGCCAGCTTATAAAGCTTCCTCTCCCAATCCACCTATTGGTGAATACCCTATCTAAATGTGTTCTTGCAGCAGCACCGTAATGTGCAGGTGCACCATCATGTTGGTACCACAATCTCCTTATGACGTTATCTGGTAGGTCTTCTAACAGCAATGGTAAATTATTTTGTAGGAAATTTGTGTAGATTTCACAATTTAAAGTATTATTGAAAAAGAATGGACCTACAATAGTGTTTCCTATGATGCCTCCCCAGGTGTTAACACTCCATTTTTGTTGGTATCAAATGGGTTGCACAAAATGAGGGTTTCCAGTGTCATAATAATGAGAATTTTTTCTGTTTGTTATTCCACAATTAGCAAATGTTGCTTCATCTGTGAAAAGCACATGATCTAGAAAAGTTAGATCTTGTCGTAATTGGAAAAGTAGCCATTCACAGTAAACAAGTCTCCTTTCAAAATCCGTTTGTAATAAGCCTTGATGATTTTGAATTTTGTAAGGGTGAAATTTATGTTTTTTTAAAATCCTTCTTACAGCAGTGACTTCTATCCCGTGTTCTTTCGAAATTATCCTTGTAGATACGCGCGGATTTTCCACAACGGACTGGACGACTGTCACTTCATTATCTTCTGTAACCATAGACTTAGTTCTTTCATGTTTGACATAATTCACTGAACCCGTCCGAAGAAACCTTGTCAACAAATTTTCAAACGTCTTAATATCTTGTGCTCTTCGGTGAGGATACTCCATAGCATATGTTCTTGATGCTAAAAGTGGATTTCTATTGCTAGCGCCAAGAACAAATACCATGTCTATTAGCTCCTCCTTCGAAAAATTCATTCTAAAGAAACACAACTATAAACTATTACGGCATGGAAATAAAAAATAATGACAAAAAATGATATAACTGACAACAAGATAACAACTAATAACGAACAAACGGAAATTGATAATTAACTAGCCGAACTTAAATTATAACAATTAAACGCGATTACAGTAAAGAGAAACTATTGAAAAACACTTTATATGGAAATTTTAGGTAGATATTTGACGTTTGGTTACACAGCAATTTTTGCTTAATATCATTTCATGGCCAACCACCCAACTATTACATGCAGCACCGCATATTGAATATTATAAACATAGGTATATCCCATTAAAGGGTTATAACTTCGAAAATACTAGAAATAAGTACCATGTTATTGGTACTATTTTAACGGCAATTTTACAAGGAATTTTCTGACTAATAAAAAAATTATAGGTTCGATTTAAAAAAAAAGAGAAAATAGCCTTTAAACTTCGATAATTTTGACACGACATATTTAACACTCTGTATATGTTGTCACGTTGTTCACCCTCAAAACATATAACGTGTTAGTCCATAAATTGGTAACAAAAAAGTTATGTGAGGCACTGCACCCATTTTCAGGCTAAGACTTAAAATGTTAGACGCTGCAACTGTCAAGATTTGAACAAAATTTGCAATAAAACCAAAACTAACAGTTGTAAGTGCACATTGTCATATATCATTGCAAAGATAATTTGGGTGGCTACCATCATAATAACAAGAAAGTATAGCAATCTATTTAAAAAAAAAAATTTTAAGTGGTTGCGGAAATTTGGAACACCCTGTAAATATATAAATAAAATTAGAAAATGCACTGTAGCATACTACATGTGTACGTAAAATTTCATTGTTACAACTTTATTAGTTTTCATGCTAAGCTCCGCCGACACACTATTGCCGCACCCGGTATATGTAGATATAACCGATACAATACATTTGATTATGGTTTTGAACCGGGTTAGGTGTCATATACACGACAGGTGTTAAAAGCAAACTCCGTATGGTGCTTTACCGCCTATAGTCGGACGAACACTTGTCGATCGACTGCTTGTTTACTCCATGAAAGTTTGGAATCTAAGAGAACGTGTACTAGAGAAGCTGGTGATACGGAGACTAGTTTTATCATTGCGTTAGCGGTCGACCATTGAATAAGTGACGGCAAAAAATTAAGGTTCATGTATAAGATGATTTTTTACTTATTCGTACATACCAGGTATAATTTTTTGCGCAAAATAAGTTCTAGACGGATTTTGTTCAGCAAACTACTGAGTCCTAAATGATTCACCAAGTTCAATGGCTGCATATCATCCACGCATATCATTTTTGCTATAAATTTTGTAATATCAACCGCTCGAGGGTCGTTTATCTCAAATTGAACGTTTTTCTGAAAAAATTCAACTATTGTCGCTTGTTTCTTTTTTCTGGAGGCTCGGTAGATGTACCAGGGAGTATCCCTGGTACATCTACAACTATAGCTACATCTGAATGTTTTTGAATCTCGATAGAATGAAATTTCTTGGCATGGTTCCACATATTTGTGGTATTTTTTCCCACACAATAAATCTTAGCATTGCAGTACTTACATTAAATTTTTGGAGGGTTTCAGATGTCTTTTCAAAATGCTGCCAACTATCACTAATCAACTTGCGTTTTGATGACATTAGAAGTAATAATAAGTTAAAATACCAAACAAAAACTAAACAATTACCAATTTTCTCACAAAACAGGTTTGCACCGGCGGTATTCAATTCTGCTACTATTTGTCCCCTGTTTTCACTTACAACCGCGACTGGGAACTCCACAAGCCGTCAAAGGGGAATTCCCAAAATTTTCGTTCGGATACATCACATAAACATGCTATCTATAAAATGAGTTTATAAAGGTTGTTAAACGAGAATTTAAACAAAATTTATTTGAAAATATTTTTGGCAGATAATCGGCAAATAATCGCAATGATAATCGACGATTACGATTAATCGCTAAATATTGATAATCGTCGATTACAACTAATCTTATTCGGAATCGTTTGATTGCTAGTTAAGACACTGCCATGAAACATGAGTAAGACTTATCAGTTCTTTTTCTTAACGAATGAACATCATAGGTTGTGCTAATTTTTGCAATATTCAGATTGAATTTTATTCCGGTATTCCAGTAGTGCCAATTAGTGAATCTTAAAATATTATTTGAAGGAGATTTGATCATTTTAAATTTTCCATGGTTCTTTTATATTAAATAAGCTTTTATAGTAGATAAATACATTTTATGTGGTCTATATTCAGACTGGCACGATTTGTTGTTGAATATTTTGGTTCTTTGAATAAATACATAACCTACATGTCATGACATGAATGATTGACATCACGGAAAATTTCATTCATAGCCATGCTGGTCTTGACGTTTTATTAAAATTCATTTATACATATATATAGCTAATTTTAGCTAGTGAATAAAAAAATTGATAAAATTTAGAATATTTAGGATACAAACATAATCAAAGTAAACTTGTTTAAGATTATGTAATCTTAACAGGTTCGGCGCCAGAGCGGACACCGGTGTCCGCTATGCTTCCAGCCGTCATGGCCATGGCGGACACCGGTGTCCGCTCAGCATTATAATATTTGTCGATTCTGGCTTGCCACACGGACGCGTCTTCATGAAATTTGACATAGCAATAAGTCAGCTATGGCCCTGCACAATTGCATGCTGGTGCCAGGTTGTTTGTAGCAATATTTATTTAGAAAATACAGTTTTCCAAATAATGGTACTATAAACGCATAAATATCCAATGATTTTATTCAAATAATGCAAATAGATAATTTTCTTATTATTTATTATGATATTCGTTGAAGCACTCCAGACAATATCTTGGATTCCCCTCGCAATGTTGGTAATAAGTGGTGACTTTTTGCACCTTATATTTTCGACGACGCCATCCACTTCTTCTTATAGCATCCTATGCAATATCTACGGTTTTCGCGAGCTCTACATCCCATTTTTGCAAATTGATGTGTTTTCAGATTTTGATTTCTTGATAAACGACGCCGCGCAACATCACGTTGATCTTCATACTTTAACAAATCTTCAATTACCGATAAGCGAAAATCGTTTATCGGAATGTTATAGGTCCAGCTCGAAACGGGCCATAGTCAGCAATGAGTGGCAACAGCGAATCTCCTCTATGCGCAGCAGCTTCAATTGCAGCACATTGCAGTTAAGAATTTAGTAAGACTTAAACCGCGCAAGGATATAGTCGTTTGCATATTCGATCTGTATACGTAATTTGCCCATTTGTTTCAGACATAATAAGGTCCAATTTATTATTATTATTGTATTCTTAGCTGCTACGGAAAAGTAATTTTAAGTAATAAAAAAACAATAACGTTTTCTAAAAGATAAAAGTAAAAAAATAATACAATAATTCTGCAAAATAAATTTAAATTTTAAGAAAGTCACTCAATATAGGATTCGAAAATACCGCCCTCTCTTCCCAAACAATAGCCGAGCCAATTGTAAAACTCCCGCCTCACTCCCTCGAGATTTTTAGGGGTTATTGTCTCGAAAATTCTAAACAGTTTAACTTGCAACTGTTGCAAGTTCTGTATTGTTAGAAGACCGTAAAGATTTTCTATGACATAACCCCACAGAAAAAAATCGCAGGGATTGAGGTCGGGGGATCGAGGTGGCCATATTATCGTACCCCTCCCGGAAATAACACGATTAGGAAAAGTGTTTTCTAAAAACCCTATTACTAATCTGCTGTTATGCGCGGGACAACCGTCTTCCATAAACCAAATTGCATCAAAATCGACATTTAGTTGACGGACAGCAGGAATAATTCATGTTCGCAGATGATCTAAATATTTTACTGCATTCAAATTGCCGTCGATAACAAATGGCCCTATAATGTTATCACCCAAGATACCCGCCCAAACGTTAAGTTTTTCGGGGTATTGAGTTTTAACATTACGAGCTAGATGTTTATTTTCTCGAGACCAATATCGCACGACTGAGGGATTATGCTTGCCATGACGTGGAAAAGAAGACTCGTCGGTAAACAGAATATTTTTTATAAAATATTCGTCCCTGTTAGCCTTTTCCATCACAGACTCACAAAACTCCATTCTTGCAAAATTGTCCTCGGGAAAAATCTCCTGGCACTTTCGAACTTTGTAACTTTTATATTTGTTGCGTTTTAGAATCCGCTTTACTGTACTTCTACTAACACCGATTTTGTCTACAATTTGCCGTGTACATTTAAGGTCGCCCATTTCAACTAATGAACAAACCCTCACGTCTCTCTCCTCCGGATCGCCAGGTATTAGAGGGATATGAGGCTGTTCGTCAATTTTTTGGCATTTGCGGCAATTTCCGACTACGCAGCCATATTTCCTAAACGCATTTACGATCCTTTCAATCGTCGAATGCGAAGGAATAGGCCGATTTACGTACTCTACAGCAAATAAATCAGCGGTTGTTCGACAGGAATTGCGGCAAGATACCACGAAACTATTTGTACCTTCTCTGCGGTTGTATACACTGACATGATAACTACCTTTACGTATGCACAGCTAAATACGAATGACGGGCAATCTGTTGCGCTCGACCATCGGACTTATGTTGCGCACGCGAATTGGCATCGTACACACGTTGCCACATCGCATTACGTTCCATACGTATATTGTTTCCTATGGCCCGTAGCGGGCTGGACCTATCGGTATGACGTGAGCATTCACCATTGAAGTGCCTAATAAAAGAAAAGTTTTAGTTACAAAAATGCAATAAAATATTTACCTAATAGCATTTCTACAGCCAATTTTTGGTACCACCGGATCGATTTCCGCAAGGCTGAACTATAACTCGACATCTGATCGGTAAGATCAATCGAACTTTTTCCTGAATTATAATCTACGATGGCTGTTGGCTTTTGAATGGGATTTCTTCGTCGTTGAACTTCCACCATTTGGTCTGTATGACACGTCGATAAAACTAAGACGTCTCGCTTATCGCGCCATTTGAGGACACATATTCCCCTTTTATTCTCTTGAGCGAAAACCTCAGCTTTTTTCAGTTTTTTGTTTACCACTTCAGTCGGGTTTCCTTTACGGTTCGCACGCAATGTTCCTAGACAATGCGTTTTGTGATCCAGGAGTATGTGTGCAAGCTGGAGACTTGTGTACCAGTTATCTATAATACATAGTCTGCCAGCTTATAAGAGATTTTTTGCTAATTTGAGGACAATGTGAGTAGAAACGGCCAACGAATTATCTGGTGTTTTCTCTTTTCCTGCATAAATACTGATATTCCAGGTATACCCGTTGGCGCAACAAACTTTAAATAATTTTATACCGTATTTATGAGATTCATGTGGATTGTATTGTTTGAATACTAATCTTCCTTGGAAAGGCACCATACTTTAGTCAACACAATAGGTTTTACCAGGTGCGTAAATCATTTGATATTTTTTGTGAGCATGTCTATAAGCGGTTGAATCTTATATAAACGATCTCCATCAGGACACTGTTCATTATCTGAAAAGTGTAGCATCTTGAGCAAGATTTCAAATCTATTACGCCTCATAACGCTGCGAGAAACTTCTGATTTCAAAATCTATTTCTGAGACCAATAATCGCGGAGGTTGTTCATACGAACCATGCCCATGTAGCCAAGTAGACCTATCAAATGCATAACCTCTGCCCGAGTTGTCGGTTCCCAGTTTTGTACACGAGATTTGTTCGAAATGTTGTCATTATTCATAATAAATTGTGTGGCATAAAGGTTGGTTTGATCAATATATCAATTATGTCAAAATCAACAAAAGCTAAATAATAGTCAATCGGATGGTGACCCACTAGATCAGTATGCCATTCTTTTTTTATTCCACTTTCAAAATTTTCATCAAATTGCAGGTGATTTCCTTCGGGAGAACCCCAGACTGATTGCGTTAGATCATAAAGTCATGGTTCAATAGAGGGTCCAGTCACATTTTCGTTCTGAGATGAAGTGCTTTTCTGCCAACTGCTCGTGTTCGGCTTCTTCCTCAAGTTCACGTCTTATTTCTTTATATTCGCTTTCTATTCTTTTTACGACACGTTCATCATGATATATGTGGGAAGGATATCTGAATATCCTAGCTGGATAGATTTGTCGTGAATGGTGGTAAAATTAATACAAAACCACAGTTCACAGCAATATGTTAGATAAATCTAATAAAGTAGTGAAACAGTTAATGTCAAGTGATTTCATTTATTCGTATATTGCTAAAATGAGTTATTTTTTCAATATTTAAAAAAATTACATGAGCTAAGTTATCTAAAGTTAAGATTCGGTCGACCGGCGGAATTTATAATGGATAATGTTGTACCAATTAATTCGTAACCTTATCGTCTTCTTTAAATTTGCATTAAGTACTTTAATTGAGCTATTTGATAAAAATCCAAGTAATAAGCGTTCCAAGGCATAAAACAAGGAATATTGCGTGAGTAGAAAAATTTAAAAAAGTTAAGTATAGGGAAAATGTTACGTCATGCAATCGGGAGTTTTTATAAAAGTGCAAGGAATAATACAAGAACGGTAAATTTACAGTTCGAAGTACTTAAAATAAGAGAAAACAAAAATCTTTTTAATAATATCTAAAATATTGTTAGTCATCGGGTGTAGAGAACACAATAGAGTACAATATTTGTGTGAAAATTACTATCCAGACATGCAACCACCTGCTTTATCCCACTATGGGTTCATAAACACCTGCCGTATCAATGCTATGAAATTCTAATGTATTAGCTATCAGATATATTTTCCTTAGATACCCCAGATATGCTTAAAAACTTTCAGAGCAAACTTCCTTCATAACTTTGAAAAAATCCAATGTTCTATGAGATAAAAGACCAGTAAATTATAACTGCATATATTTTATTTATGTAGAAGTACAAAATTGTTACTGTACTCTACATTAGGCACATAATTGCCAATACCAAATTAAATAATTGTGTGATATTGCATAATACATTTTCTTATGTAGTCCTATATTACACTAGACCACCCTACTACAACTGAAATAGAAAACGCAACAGCTGATTTAAAAAATGGAAAGGCTCCGAGTACCGACCTAATTAATGCTGAATTGCTAAAAGCTGATGGGAAGACTACGGCACAGATACTACACCAGTTATTTAAACAAATTTGGGAAACAGAAGAAATGCCTGATGATTGAAAAACAAGACTAATAGTTAAAATTACAAAAAAAGGTGATAAAAGAAGACGTGAAAATTGGAGAGGCTTAACGCTGTCGAGTACTGTCTGCAAACTGTTTAATAAAATAATATTAAATAGAATGTATAGACAAGAAATTACGAAGAGAACAACAGGGATTTAGGGAAAGAAGATTATGTATTGATATGATAAATACCATGAGTATTATTATAGAAGAATCTCTGGAATATCAATCACCATTATATTTAATATTTGTAGATTATGAAAAAGCATTTGACTTATTGGACAGAAACTGTATGCGGAATATTGTTGTTGAGGATCCATGCAGGATCCTTTCATATCACTTTAATATTAAGTATTTTTTAAATTAATTTAAGAAACGATTAGGTTTCAATTAAGTATAATAACTAACCATTTTTTAATTATAATCAAATTAAATTCAGTAAGCAGGCTCATGTATCCACGGTATATGCCTTATGTTTATCATCCGCGGCACATCATATTTACATAAAGCGGTTGGTCCGATCCGGATAATTTTAGGTACAATTGTACACGAGGTCAAATTTATATTATTTCGCCAGCTTTAAACTATGTTTATACAATCTGGGACTCGGGTTAGATTGCTTTTAGGAACAATACTCCATATACTTTCTAGTTAAATTTAGGACAATACCAGTATGCTAAGTTCGGAATGATTTCAAAGATCTTTTATTACCAGTAATGGTGGGTTCTTTGTATCAGATAATACCGTCAGTCCCAACATGTGCGCGGTATTACAGTATTGCCATTCAAGGTACCTACAATAATTGGATCTTGGTAGTTCAAAGAACCTCCAAACCATTTGGTTTTTATTGTATGAACTTCCCAGGATTTTGTTAAATGTACTGGTGAAACGTTTCTAATCGCTGGTTTATTACGGCAATACAATATATTCTATCGTCAAAGAAACTAACACCGACAGTTTTCCCATATTTTAAGTTCAATTGAGAACGCCTCTTTGAACAGTTTCTACCAATCATGGTATAGTGGGGACTTTGAATTTTTCATTTGGAGTTTTCCTTATCACAAAAACAAAATATCAAGTCAGTCTTATCTACAAGTTTAACACAACAAGTTCGTTATCGTTTATAACTTTATCGGGGTAAACTCCTTATTTACCGAATAATCAAAACACTCATCAGAGTGTTAATTTGTCTTAACATAGACATTCAGCTTATTCATTTAAGTATCAGTTTCTTTTATATATCATCAAACATAAAGTCATTCAAACAGTGCCGATTCATGTAATTAATTACAAGACACAAAGTATCACAACAGTCATACTCAGAAGATAAATAGCTTAAGTTGTATATTTAAAAATAGGTGTAATTAGTGTAAATGAATATATTTAGATCAATTGCATTTATTCAGAAACTAACCTTTCACCAAAGAATAAACAATCAAACGTATACAAACTTACACCTTGTGCGCGGTGAGTCATTCATTAATCGAGCTATAATCAAAGGGAACGAGCGACGAAGAATCGTCACTGCAATCAGAACAGCCCTTCCAATTGTAATGTCTAAGAAAATGATCAACCTAATAAAGAAAGGATGTAATGGATACAAGTGAAAAATATTACACGAGGGGGAGTGTCGGATGAGTTTCTGTTGAAGACAGGGGTTACACAAGATTGTATTCTCCCACCATTGCTGTTTTTAATAGTGTTAGATGAAATTATGAACAAAATAATTGAAAAAGAAAACAGGGGTATAAAATGGAATCTGACGGAATATCTAGAAAACCTGGACTTCACTGACGACATTTGTTTGCTCTCTTATAGTGCAACGCATATGCAGGAGAAAATTGATGTCTTAGTAAAAGAATCTAGTAAAGTAGGTTTAAAGATTAGCAAAAAGAAAACGAAAATGATAAGCATCAATAACCAAAATAGAAAAGATATAGAATTGATGGAAGAAAAAATAGAGCGAGTAGATCAATTTTTATACCTGGGGAGTGTGATGGCCAAATACGACGGTGTAACGAAGGACATCAATTCAAGGATATCGAAAGCTCGTGGTAAATTTATAGGGATGATGAATATTTGTAAATCGGGTAACATAACTGACAGGACCAAAATTAAAGTTTTCAATGCCACTGTTAAACCCCTATCATTGTGCGATTCTGAGTCGTGGATACTAACTAATGCAAACAGGCAAAAGCTACAAAGCTTCGTAAATAGATGTAGTCGGAATATACTGAAAATATGGTGGCCCGTTCGAATTACAAATGAGGAATTATGGGATCGTGTAACACAAGAAAAGATCGAAGTTTAAATTAAAGGGAGAAAGTTTGGATGGCTTGGTCATACTTTAAGAAAACCGAGAACAGAAATTTGTAGGAGAGCAGCCCCAAGGAAGAAGTAACGTAGGACGCCCGAAGATAACATGGAGAAGAACATTGCCAGAAGAGACTAATATGTCAGTGGCAAAATTGGGATCTATAGCTGGAAATAGACAAGAATGGAGACAAACGATTTCTTCCCTATGTCCCAAGAGGGGCTAATGGGCCTTACTACTACAAATACTACTATATTACACTTAGAACATTGGGTCGTTGTTCCCTCGTGACAATGTCTGTAGCGTATGAGCGTCTGAGCGTATTTGCTTTTCTTTAGGAATCACCAGGTCGTTTATCAATTTAATGTTTTATTTCATTTAAATACATTTTTGTTAAATATGTCAGTTATTTATCAACGACTTTAAAAAACTGTTTTTATTGCTTTTAGATTATATAATGCTATCAAATGAGGTGCAACAAGGAGTACTTTGCTAGCTATTTAAATTTTTAAAGTTGGTGTTGCGAGCGCTTAAGGATAGGCGTGGCGGGTAGAAAATTACATCTTTAAATGGATATTATAAAATAAAAATCGGTGCGGCCGAGAATTTTTCTAAAACATTTGTTTCAACAATTTTATAGAATTTATCCCTTACTTTCGGGAACCACTGTATATCAATCCGCCCTTGTAAAACATTACTAGTGAAATTAGCCTATTACAGCGAACTGTATATTAGATGTATGTATCGTTGTATTGCCACATTCCTAGCACCAAATGTTACATCCGAGTAAACATTAGGATTAAATAAATTGCACAAAATATATATTAATGGATGTCTTATGTGTCTGCCTAAATTACGCATAAGATACGACACTAAAATCCTTTTCCAATACCCATCAGCTTGACACGACAAATTATACCAAATAAGCATTTCAGGATAACGAAAACAAATACTGTCTAAATTGATGGCATTATTTTTCGAACTGTTGGCGACATATATCACAAGGAAATTAGATTGACTGACGTTCGGTCCATGTGAATCCGCTGGGAAAATTATTGCCTTCGATTCGGGTCCATTTGTTGACAAGCGTTTCGAATGACAAACGATCTCCGTTTATCTTTGGTCAGGTGTATACGTATGTATACAGTGAGCGTAGCCCTATTGAATCATCAAAAGGAAATGTGGCAAAATGCCTTAACGTGACCTGCCGCTCTGCCCGCTTTATTGAGAACCGATCGTTCGCGATGTCAATGATTAGAAGTCAACCGACGCATGCAAGACGACTGCGGAATTTCATTTGTAATGTAATGTAATGTAATTAGTAAGGGTGTAAAATGCACACTGTTGATTCCAATTAGATGAAAATGGGCTCCGTAAAGGACATGCCATGAATAATTAGTGTAAATGGTAAGATAAATTAGCGAAGATAAATGCTCTTTTAAAACGCTGTAGTAATTGCTAATTTCTGCCACACGAGGACGCTAATTTTTTTTCTTTTCATTTTGTCGTGTCTAATAATCTAGTATTATTTACTGCGTCCTGAATTAAATTAAATTTGTATTATTTGGGAATGTTAAACAGAACTTTAAATGAAAAGTGCGTTAAACAGAGAATAGAGAAACGTCAGTGTCGCGTGAAAAAAAAAAACAAGCAGGCGATAGGCGGCTGCAGGACATCTGCACAGAAAACACCATAACGTATACTTCGAAAGGGTGAAACTATTGACTAAGTCCACTAAAACTGGCTTTGTGAAAATGTTGCGCAATCCAACCACCCTCCTCGGACTCACCTCGCGTTGGGGAGATGATCTTAAATTGACAAAGCAGTGCTATGTGTCCACACAAGCAATAGTTCTGTACCTCCGTACTCAACGTAATACCTATGTACGATTTAATAACTAACCCCGATTACACGATTGCCCCGGAGATCTTCAGCTGAAAGACCTGCTCAGTTAAGAGGCGAGCGAAGGGAATTGATAATTAATATATATATATATATATATATATATATATATATATATATATTATATAATATATATAGTAGCTTAAGTTAGTTGGCGATTTAAGGTCTGGTTTACTTTGATATGTATATATTTAAGATACTCTTACATGTTTTGGCACATAGTGCCTTTATCAAAGAAATTTAAAATATAAATGAGAGTATATTAATGTCAGATTTATATATCTGTAGTTGTCATAGCTAAAATGAAAATATTCAAAGATACATTCAAGTTTAATAATAATAATTCATGGTTCAGAACTCAAAACAGCAAGACGTCAATTACAGGGATTGGCAAGCCATAAGTTATTATTATTTCTGCGCCTGAGGAGCGACATAAGATGTTAGCTATCGGCATTCACCTTGAACGAGAAGAAAAACCACGAAAACCTAGTCGGACAGCCTAGTCAGGCATCTAAGCACGGAACTGCCGACATGATAAGCCAGTATACAGATATTTAAATGACATAAGATTGATATTTATACAATAACAACATATATTCATCATGGTAAATTGGAGATCGTTACATTATTAGGTTATAGTATATACTGCTTATATCACTTCTGTTGTTAATTGAATTTTTTTCTTGTTTAATATTAATCATTTCTTTAATTTCCCGTCCCATTGTGTGTTGCTCTTTATCGATTATCTGTTTTCAAAATGGGAATGGTGATAGCGTTGTAGTTTGTGTGTAAATAAAGCAGTTTTATCTGTTTCGGAGTATTTGTGGGCTTGTATTCTTTTGTATAAATATTGTTTAGTTTGGCCTATGTAGTAACTATGGCAATCGCGACATGGTATTTTATAGACTATATGTTTCTCGATTTTTTCTACTTTAGGTTTTAATTTTGAAAATAGATGTTTGTAAGTATTGTGTTGTAGCTATATCATATTTATTTAAAGTGTATTTTACTTTTTCTGATAATTGTGGAATATATTGAATCGTGATACAAATTTTTTAATAAGTACTTTCAAAAAAAAAAAAACAAGATAAACAGATTTCCAGCGGCGTCTTTCATAGATGCATATCTCCGTAGGAAGGGCCTGTAGGAAAAAATAATAGGAACTTTTCATCTTATTTTTTCATGTTCTATCTGCATCCGAGATATTTCCCACATTTTCCCGGACTATCTGTATACAAGTGTCCGGTATCATTATGTTCAAATTTTAGGAGTGTAAAGTATACTTCATTTCAAATAACAAAAACGCAAAACTTGTATATCTATTTTTATTTGTTTAAAAGTTACAGATCTCTGAATGTGATTGTCAGATCATGAAAAAAATGTAATCCTAAAGTCAATAAAAACTGATTTTATTTAAAAAAGTTCAATTAATAATATTTTAAATGTCCACCTCCTTGTTGAATGCAGGCTTGTGCCCGTAAGCCAATAGAAGAAGTACTTATCCGAATTTCATACTTGTTTTGTCGGATTTGCTCGGCAGCTAGGTGAATACGATCCAACAACTCTTCTCTTGTGTTCGAAACTTGCGCGTAGACTAAATTTTTCATGTCCACCATAAATAAAAGTCAAGGGGATTAAGATCGGGTGATCTCGACCAATCCATCTTGGATAATTGACGTGAACCCAATTTCGGACAGCAA
The DNA here is from genome assembly GCA_935421215.2 of Melolontha melolontha. Classification (NCBI taxonomy): domain Eukaryota; kingdom Metazoa; phylum Arthropoda; class Insecta; order Coleoptera; family Scarabaeidae; genus Melolontha; species Melolontha melolontha. The sequence goes on from OW285241.1 coordinate 98,566,033, forward strand.
TTCCTTAATGTGGTGGTGCCTCATCCATGTGAAACCACATGTCTCGTCGAACATTCAGTGGGACATCCTCTAAAAGACCTGGCAGTTCATCAATAAGAAATTGAAGGTAATTGTCCGCATTTAACCTCCCAGGTAGAACGACAGGACCAATCAACAAGTCATTGATTAGGGCCGCCCATCAACAAGTCATCGATTAGGGCCGCCCAAACGTTAATAGAAAATTCATGTTGAAATTTAAATGGGCGTATGGCTTTGGGATTTTCTGATGACCACCTGTGGAGCTTTCTCAGATTTGTAACACCACTTCTCGTGAACGTAGATTCATCTGTCCAGAGGACTGTTCTGCAGAAATTAAAATGAAGCTGTGACTGTCTTAATATACCGGTAGAATAGACTAGACGAGCATAGTGGTCTGCCTCAAGCAAACCGTGTCCCTGCGATAATGATGTGGATTTAAGCCCTCACATTTTAAAATTCGCCAAACTGTCGTTCGTGGCACTCCTAGTTGCCTAGCGATTCGACGTACACTGAGAGTTGGATCCCTTGCAACAGTAACTACTGCTTCTTCCTCTAAGTTTGCTGGCAAATTTACTCCTCGGTCGAAAAGATAATCACGCAGTCCGCATTCCCGAAATTGTCTGTGTATTTCCAGAAACGTTCTGTAATGCGGAATGCGCCTATCGGGAAACCGATGCCGGTATTAAATAACTGCTTGACGTGCACTGCCGTTACAGTAGCCATACACAAAATGCACGTCCTCATACTCTTGAGAAGAAAATTGGTATGGCATTTTGAATAAAGGAAACGTGTCCACTCACTAATAAGCTGTTGTATGAACTGAAACGTAATGTAATCATTTATTAAAAAATGCAACTTTAACAGTCATTTGAACATTTGTTTATTGTATGATATTCATGGCACTTGCGAAATAAGTAAGAACCTTCTTTTATCATAAATCATTTTCCAGTACCCTTTTTTGTAGATCTCCAAGAAATTACTGTACACTACGACATGTGTTTATTTTATTTTAGGATAACATTTTATTATGCTACGTTAACAATCACAGGCCTGTTATTGAATCGTATAACTTTTTTTAAATAAAATCAGTTTGTATTGACTTTAGGATTACATTTTTTTTTCTTGATCTGACAATCACATTCATAGATCTGTTACTTTGAAACAAATAAAAATGGATATACAAGTTTTGCGTTTTTGTGACTTGAAATGAAGTCTACTTTGCACTCCTAAAATTTGAACATAACGATACGGGACAGTTTGTATATATATATATATACATTGTATATATATATATATATATATATATATATATATATATATATATATATAGTATATGACAACATAATTTGAAACATATTTGAGTGGGTAAAACCTCACAACATTTGTATAATACCAAAGCATTTTTAATAATATAAAAAATATTATCGAAAAATATCGGCTCACGCCGATAAATAGTGAAGACACGAGAATACAGTTTTGTATAGATACGGTGGTTACCGACTATAGAAAACACGTCTGCTTCGGCTTTTATTATGTAGACAGCGCTGAATATTCCTTCACGCTCTGTCTGAATAATTTCGGCTAGATAGTAACGTAGTTATGTTTGTTTGAATGTGTCTTCTCCAACAGGGGCGTATTGAGAATCATGTAGAAATGTTAAATACGTATCTACGTCTTTGGAGAAGATACATTCAAAAATACATAAATGAACTTGTATTGTGTTCTTCACACCCCATTTTTAATAATATTTTTTATATTATTAAAAATACTTTGGTATTATATATTTAGTGTTTATAAGAATTTTATTTTTCTTATTTATTTTATTGGCCGTGTCTTAATATTAAAAATAATAGACTTTTTATTGGTTTAGCGACCTTTTATTGAATTTTGATGTTTTATTCTACGACGTTTCGACTTTTATTATTATTCAGTCTTTTTCAAGTAACTGGAAACAAGAATTAATACAATGAAAACATGAGAACTGTGTGAGAACTGTGTTAATTCTGTCTCACAAAAGCAAACACAGTTCTCATGTTTTCATTGTATTAATTCTTGTTTCCAGTTACTTGAAAAAGACTGAATAATAATAAAAGTCGAAACGTCGTAGAATAAAACATCAAAATTCAATAAAAGGTCGCTAAACCAATAAAAAGTCTATTATTTTTAATATATATATATATATATATATATATATATATATATATATATCGCATGAAAACCGAAAGATTAACGAAAATAATATAACGGACAAGATATAAAAAAACAAGAGGAAGTAGTTGAGAAAGTACAGCATAGAATTGAAAGAGCGGGCAAGAGAATGTAAAATTGGAAGAGACAAAGAATCTGGTTAAAGATCGAAATCCCCGACTCCACAATCTTAGATTTGTCGACAAATGGACTCAAAAGAAAGTAAAGTAAAAAGTAAAATTGTACTGAATAAAATACTTTACTATAATAGGCTCAAAATTAAGGGAGCACCCTTCGAATAGTGTTTACGATAGTAACATACATTTACGGTTGGAGGCATAAAATACAAAGAAACGCATGCGATATAAAACAATAGACATATATGAAAGGCAAACAATTGAACATAGAGAAACAAACAAAACAAAAAACAGTCATTATAACAAAAATATACATACACAAAAAGTACCTAAAAAATATTCTCATTTGCGGATTTATGAATACATGCAATACATGCTATAAATTCTTTGAGAGATTTGTAAAAACTTTAAAGGGTTATTGGGCCGTTAATGCCGCCAGATAATCTAGTAAATTATTTACAGCCACTAAACCGACAGAGTGAGTGCTGTGTAGTAGAAATGAATAACCTTTCATTTCAGTTTGGTAATTAGGTTTAATACTATTGTTTTAAAATGCGTTTAGAAAATTTTAAATATAATAAAATAAAATAAAACCTCTATTTATAGACACATCTGAATAATACATAGCACTATTTTGCTTTCATGGAATTTTACAATGAAGGGCCCTCCTCAGTCTAAACCGATTATAGAACTCCTCATCTCGATCGATTCTAGAACTTTTCCATGACCTTGACTTTGAAGTGACCTTAAGGGAAGGAATCTCCTCTGTCTCAGGCAATTTTAAGGTTTGGTTTCGCTTGCGCGTCCGGCGGTAACCTCCGACCGTAACCGCTGTCGGTAACGACCGACGGTAGCGTCTGTGTGTTTTCGTTAAAAGCGTCCGCGTTCGCATGTCAGTTGAGTCTTGTGGGGTCGCTCGTTCGGTATGGATCGAAAACAACTCGCTGCTATACTCTTACTAGAAGATGAAGAAGAAGAGGATTTGTTTTTATTAAGAAAAAAGCGAAAAAAAGTTGATTCCATTTTTAAATCAAGAAGCGCAGAAGGCTACCACAGCATTTTAATCAATAAACATTTGAATCGATTCTGCCTTTGCTTGATGTAAATCCATATCAAATGATAAAAACACACAATGTTGTATTATGGTATGGTATTAAGTCATAAAAAAAAAAAAAAAAAATTAGAGCTTTTTTTAGGTTGAATGCAGACCAGTTTCAATTTGTTTTAAACCTAACACGCAATCATCTTAAAAAAATGTCGACAACGTTTGTGAAGTACCCAATTTCACCACATGAAAAATTGGCAATTACTTTAAGGTAAGTGTATATTGTTTTGAATTTTATTTTTAAACAAGCAATTAAAATTAAACAAACAAATATGCATTCCATTGCAAAACTTAAATTTGTGGGTTTTACAAACAAACAAACTAAAATTACAACGTAACGAATAATAATGTAAAACAAAAGTTATATGACTTATAACCGAAGCAAAACAGTTTGGCTATCTGTACCTTCTGCAGAACCGGGGGATACTAGGCTGTGGCCCTCTAGCAGTGAGGTTTGTTCGGGAATGTTTGTATTCAGTTCTGCAGAGGGTTGCTGTATAATTATGTCAAAACGTGCACGTGATTGAAAATCGGACACAACGGATAGAACTTTCATCTGAAGTTCTGTTATTAAATGAGGTGGCAGTGTCTTTACTTTAAGAGCTATACTTTTAGAAAACAAGTCAACTTCATCGTCTTCCTTTTGGTTGCATATCCCTTGCAACAACTCCATCCTTTGTTTTGATCTTTCTTCCATTCCTGCTTCCATTGTATTCTGCTTTTTTTTAACTCTAAGTGTACGGCTGCATGGAGTGCTGCTCCTGGAGGTTCCAGGTGATTCAGATGGTGGCTCACTTGCATCTGAAAATTTTTATCATGGCAAGAAATGTCTTCTTCGTCCAAAGTAGGTTGAGTTTGATTAATTGACTGAGTGTCTGCTTCATCCTCATTGGTAATACTGGTATATGATCTAAAAAATAATAATGACAAGATGATGGAAAGATATAACCTAAAATGAGTAAAAACCTACCGCCTTTCGCTCTTTACGAAATCGAGAAAAGTTAATCTCGCAAAAAGAGGCCATTTTGGGCGATAAGTTGCTGCACTGGCAGTTCTCATTTTTGTGTTTTTTTATGCTTCAAATAATTGTCCCTAACATTTTTCCATCTTGCTTTACAATCGTCACCTAAAATAAAAAATCTAAATAAACTATACATTTTTGTTGCAGGTTATGGCAGCAGGAGAATCATTTAGATCGCTGTCTTTTGCCTTCAGAATATCTCACAGTTATATTTCTATCATCGTTCGAGACACATTGGAAGCACTGTATAGACACCTGCCACCAATTTTTTTAGCGTCACCGAGCAAAGACCAATTAAAGCAAAATGCACTAGATTTCTGGAACAAATGGAATTTTCCTAATTGTATTGCAGCTGTAGACGGCAAGCATATAAGAATTTTTTGCCCAAAAAATAGTGGATCACTATTTTTTAACTATAAAGATTATTTTTTCATCGTTTTACTTGCTTGCGTAAATGCAAATTACAAATTTGTATATGTCAACGTTGGAGCATTTATGTATGATCGTAAAATCGGAAAGGGGTTAAAAGTAAAACCAAAACAATATCTCTAAGGGCCGGTTTATTCACCTTCCAGTAAAGTATCGAGTAACGCTACTTGTAAGATAAATCCTTACTTGCCAGATTAAGTGTTTATTCACCGTCTAGTAAAATTTAACCGCCCAGTAAAATTACTTAATTGGCAGGAAATTTACTTGCTGCTCATCTACCCCATAAAGTATCAAGTAAGACTAATATCATGCTGTTTGTGAAATGTCATGTAGAAAATTAAGTTATTGACAAATAAAATGGATTTATTTGAAGACATTGACGATATTTTAGACAACGATTTTGTCAATATTAATAATTTAGTGAATCGATATCGAATAGAAGACAATTTTAATAAATTTGATGATGACGAATTTGTTCGTTTGTATTGTTTATTATATACTGTGTGTGTGGTAAATAAAGTATTAATGTTCTAAACATAAACTTCATCTTTATTTCACATGTAGTCATAGTAAATTATAATATGATGCTAGACATAAAAGATATATTTAAAAAAAACTCTGTACTAAATAAATATAATAATAAAACAACCAATATTAATACAGAATATATATACATATATTTATTTACTTGTATTGAAAATACAAAAAGGGGTTGAATAACAATTTTTTTGATACTTCTGGCCACGCATCCTCCTTTTGTTTCCATGTTGTACTGTTAGTCTTTTTGCATTTGATGACATTCTTGTACTTTAAAACTAGGTCAACTAAACTTCTTGATTCCTCGATAGAGAAATTTGCCGATCTAACCCGCTTCTTACTTTCCATTTTCTATGAAATTAAACAAGTTTTGACAATAAAATGCGAACTGTAGCCTGGAATTGCTCATAATTTAGGTAATAATATAACATACCTTTTTTATATTAAAATATGTATTTTGTATTAATAATGTTTATGAAAAAAGTAAAAATGGACAACACGTGATAACACACAACAAACGCTTGAGATTTAAGGTTATATTAGATGCACTCATTTGTCATGCCGGCAACTAGAATTTAAAATTACCGAAAGCTGTATATCCTTCTCTATATCATGTGTTAGTGGTATGTTTCATCTTTCTCTATTTTCCCCTAAACATGCTACTGTTGTAAAAACATCTAGTTCTTTCCAGTAACTAACCGACCTTTAAAATTATATGAATAAACCCAAAAATAGTAAATGTGCCAAGTAAATTTAATTGTCAAATAACTAACAGGTACTTTACTGGAAGGTGAATAAACCGGGCCTAAATTGAATATCATCTTGAACAACAGCTGTGTCATTTAGTTAACCAAGAAAATGCGCCGCCTACGCATCAATTCGAATTTTGGTTAGAACACAGTTGTGCTGCCTCACGCGCGCATATTATAGACAATATTTTCCAGTGTAATAATTATGACGTTGTTAGATTATTATTAGATTATTAGATTTCTGCAGGATCTCTCATCATTGTTTCAAGTTGCAATTTGTCTTATTTATTTATTCGGATCATTGACATTAGTCCAATAAAGAATCCACATATACGAAAGCAAATTAAAGAATTTTCACAAGATGAACTAAATTATTAGTAGGTCTTTTAAAAATAAACAACGTATAAAAATGGAAAGATACAATTATATAGAATATGAATCCAAAAAATTATAAGTTAGTTACGACGTGAACCCCCCGAAAATTATATTTTGTGCCGCCAACGGATTAAGAATGTCAATAAAAAATATCTGAATTAAATTGACACTCAATCGTACGCTACAATATTTATATTTATATGCAAATTTTGAATCGAAGTAGCTTTTACTTGATAGAAATTCATAATTGTTGAAATAAAAATGAAAAAAACAATATCACTTAATTTCCACATTATTGGTACAATACCATAATAATTGTTTCGACACACAGTGTCTTCCTCAGATGGAGTTTGCTATCTGCCTCGTGCAAGCAACAAAACTCACGAAAACTGGTCTTTTCAAATCTTTCCTAAATCCAATAGACTTTCTCGGGCTTACCTTACGTAGGCGGGTTGCTGATAAAAATACAAGCCATCCGACCTGTACTACGGTTACAGTTCAGTGAAGAAGGTTTGTCCCTTGACGAAACGTTGTTAACTTTACTGATCTATTTAAAAGGGCGCTACCGCGTTTTGTAGGCAACTTGCATAAGCGATTATACATTACACGGGGAACGTACATGCAATAACGTACCCACGCTTAATCTGGCGGTATTCAAGGAAGCTAAATATAATAAAAAGAAAACGAACAACAACCAAATAAGAAGTAACAATATTTATTATAAGCGTTGACGTTGAAAATAAAAATATAAACAAGTGAAAAATGTATCAAGCGGCAAAAATATAATAAAGAGTGAAGCCTGATATATATATAAATATATATATATATATATATATATATATATATATATATATATATATATATTTACATATATTTATATATATATATGATAAACGTAGTGCTAATGAGAACTCATAATTATTGAATTCTCACATACATGCCATTGCCGCTTTAATTCGTTGCATCAATTTCTACACATGACAAAATCACCTTTGTCTAAGAATGTAGCTGCAACGTGTCACGGCGTCAACCGTCCAGGTTGTCCGGGAAAATGAAAAAATGTGTGGAAGTCGTATCCATCCGGGATGTGTAGACATCGATGTTTCATAGTTATTACTAATCGTCAATACACGTTACCCAGAAATAGATACAACTTTCATTTCCATACTGCGTGTATATATACTTATGATGATAAACGTAGTGCTAATGAGAACTCATAATTATTGAATTCTCACATACATGCCATTGCCGCTTTAATTCGTTGCATCAATTTCTACACATGACAAAATCACCTTTGTCTAAGAATGTAGCTGCAACGTGTCACGGCGTCAACCGTTCAGGTTGTGTCTATATTATATATATATAACGGGTCTTTCATTAAGCGCTTCCTATCTTTAAATTTAAATAACACAAAGTGTGTGTGAGATATCATCGAAATTCTTTATTCGTTTTAAAGACCTATTGATGCCATTATGTGTGGAATATAACATCGTTCAAATGTCCGCCACGGCTTCTCTGAGTGGAGCGCATCCGAAATGTCCAATTTTCCATGTCTCTGGCGCATAAATCAGGCTGAATTTGACTGATGGCATGGGTTATGTTGGCTCTGAGGACCGCTGTGGTTTGTGGCTTATTCGCATACACCTGCGACTTAAGAAAACCCCACAAGAAAAAGTCTAACGGAGTCAAATCGCACGATCTCGGTGGCCAGTTCACATCAACTCCACGTGAGATGGCCATGCCCTCAAATCGCTCGTGCAGAATATCCAATGTGGCATGAGCTGTGTGGCACGTAGCGCCGTCCTGTTGAAACCACATGTCGTTGGTGTCCAGATCATCCAATTCAGGCCAAAAGAAGTTGGTAATCATCGACCTATAGCACTCGCCGTTGACAGTGATGGCCTGGCCAACGTTGTTCTCAAAGAAATATGGACCGATGACGCCGCCAGCCCTAAATCCTCACCAAACAGTGACTTTTTCGGGATGCATTGGACGCTCTTGGATCTCATGTGGATTGGTATCGTCCCAAATTCGACAATTTTGTTTGTTCACGTACCCATTCATCCAGAAATGGGTCTCATCGCTGAAGATGATTTTTCGATGAAAATTAGGGTCAGTTGCCAACTGCTCCAGAGCCTATTCAGCGAACACACGTCGTTGTTTATGGTCGCTTACCTTCAGTTCCTGGGTCAGTTGAATTTTGTACGGGTGCAGGCCCTAGTCACGACGCAAAATTCGCCAAATTGTAGTCTGCGAAAGGCCGAGTTCTTGTGAGCGACGCGAAATCGACTGCCTCGGATTCTCCTGCACACTCTCACGGACAGCGGCTATGTTTTCGGCAGATCTTACGTTTCGTCGACGTAAGGGTGTTGGTTGATCGTTTACTGAACCAGTGGACTCAAATTTATCCACCACATTGCGAATGGTCCTCTCGGTAGGACGATTATGGCGACCGTAAAATGGGCGAAGCGCGCGGTACGTTGCCCGAACAGAACACCCATTTTGATAAAACAATTTTATTATTTGCACGTGTTGTTGAATGCTATATCCGTCCATGGTGATTTGGCAAAACAGACTGAATAAATGACAACTAATTTGACAGATGTAGCTTCAACAAGATGACCGTTATCAACTGTCAAAGTTCGGAAGTCCCTGTTGGAAGACACTATATATATATATATATATATATATATATATATATATATATATATATATTCAAATTATGACTATTATACACAAATGCACAAAATGTTAAGTTGCACAGAAAATCTTTTAAATAACAACAGGTTCAAAATTTTGAACATGCCGGTAATATTAGCATACTGTATACTTTCAGAACAATAAAATAATATATTTACTTTCGCTGAGATCTAATTAATTTTCTACATAAATATGACGCTAAATAAATCTCAAGTAAAACGCTATACTAATTGATACCTATAATTAAATGCTCCAAAATGAAATAAAAATAATCGGCAAAATAAACGCCGGAAGCAGGAACACTACGATATTATTTTTATATAGTACAAAAAGGAATTCGGAATCATTGAATGTGGAATGCCGTGTGAAAAATGGCGTCCTCTTACCTATTCAAGGATACAACAAATCATAAGGCGGACGCCGTGCAATAATTCAAGCTTATTTTGGTGATTAAACAAGCAGAATTGCGGTCACATCATCCCCCGAATCGTTGTACTATATCTTTCTCCAAACGTTCACAAAACTTAACGATAATTACAAGTTATCCTACACATACGTTCGCACCGGTTACTATACTCAACCTAAGTGATCCAAGTCAGACGCGATCACACAGAAGAGTTAAAGAGGGGAAGAAGCGTTTTGTAGAATGCAATGTTCCACGCTACATACTCGACACCTGTTGTTAGCTTGGTGGGGTACAGTCGGAAGAAACAAGTACAGCACGACGCAAAACACACAATTATTATTTAAAAATTATATTTTGAAACGTAACAAGTTGTATTACAGACTAACACCTAAAGGGTGTTAACAAATTCAGCCCTCAACAACTATAGTGTATTTGGACTAACATAACTACTATCGTGCGGTCAAATATAACCGCAATTTTTATTTAGCTGTAGGAACACCAAACTTTGGAAGTTTCTGTCGCACTGATGTAAATAGGAGATATATTGAAAATCCAGCCAGTAACCATTATTTAATGCTATTGTGTATATCCTGTTTAGTTCGACATCGAAACTACTTTTACTCATAAGTACGTTAGTTAATCTATACACTATTGATAGGTATGCTGATAATTTTTAGTTTATAAGATGAAATGAATTAGTGTGTATTGTGGTGTACTGTATGTGTTGGTTTCTGGTATATAGCGATCTCGTGTTTATTAGTTTTGTGTGTTATAATTAGGTCCAAAAAATTCATGCTTTTATTTATTTACAGTTATTCCCCTTGTTAATTAATAATTATATATAATAATTAATAATAATAATAATAATAGTAATAATAATAATAATCTTTATTATCCAACAGCAAGCCAATTACAGGATAATAATTAACGGTAATTATAAACGGTTGCTATCTACAATACTATATATACAATAGTATACATAAATTAAAAAATTAATTAAAAATAAAAAACGAAGTATTAGCGATACACAAAACAAAAGGAAATTTAAAACTAATACAAAATATGTTTATATAAAAATTGAAAGTTATGTTATGAAAACAGCTTTAACAAAGAAAAGTAAGAGTAAAAGAATACAATGCTAACTGCAGAACGGGTCCAGATCCAAGGTGTTGCATTTCCGCATCATGTGTACCAAAGGTGCCTTCTTTAAAACATTAGCTCTGGCTGTTGGCAATAGAAACGTGGCACACGAACGCGTACGGTAAGCCGGCACAATAAAATCAACCTGAGACAGCAGACCAAATGCATCCATGGAGTTGTTGACCAGTTTCAAAAGAAAGGTGGCACTTGCTTCTTCCCTTCTACTAGTTAGAGAGCGAAAACCATGTCTATTGACGAAAGTGTTATAGTCCGCCCCACGCACTGGATAAATTCCATCGCACTTGAGGGTGAGGTATTTAAGGAAACGCTTCTGAATTCTCTCCAAAGCGGTCTGTTGGTAGACGTAATATGGATACCACACAACTGCACCATACTCCAACACACTTCGCACATAAGCAAAGACAGAAAAAGGCGACGAATTACTGAAGTCACGACAGGCACGTATTAGGAAGCCTAAAGACCTTGAAGCTGCGATACAAGCAGAAAAGATATGGGCGGTAAATTGCAGCGAAACATCAAACAAAATTCCCAAGCCTTTAACTCCAGATCTACGAGGTATCACCATTTGGTCTACACTGTATTGAAAGTTATATGAATTCGCAATCCTTGAATATGTCACAATGGCATATTTGTCAATATTTAAAGAGATGTTTTTATTACAATTGTGCACAAACTTCAAGTTGTTATCATGCTCGTTTCAATCTTCAATGCTCGCAACCCTCATATAGCGTTTTAAGTAATCCGCGTCAGCCAAAACTCTGCATCATGCAGTAAATCATTAAGACATATATTGTAAAGTAAATGCCCCAAATTAGAGCCTTGCGGTACATCGAATATTGGATGGAAACGTCGAGGGTGGAGACCATTAGAACAGATATAACATGAGCGAGAAGCCAAGTAAGAAGAAATGAGATTCAATAACAAAGGATAGAAACCAAGCACATCTAATTTAGATATTAGTATTGAGTGATCAATGGAATCGAAAGCTTTGGCGAAATCCGACTTGAAGGCGATCACCGATAGCTTTGATAATAAATTGTGTTATTTCTACCAAATTAGTTGTGGTAGAACGCCCTGCAACAAAACCATGTTGGTAAGGAGACAGCAGATAACGTGCCTCAGACACTATTTGTTCATATATTAAAGATTTGAAAACCTCAGCAAAATTGCTTAATATGATAACTGGTCTATAATTGGAAATATCACTAAGATTACCACTTTTATGGACTGGCACAATCCTGCCAATCTTCCAACATTCAGGAAAGGAACCAGTATAAATAAAATTAAATTGAAAACTAAGGGTTCATATAAAACATGTCCACAATCTCTAATGAAAAAACTTGGTAGACCGTCGTGACCAGACGTTTGATTAGCTTTGAGCTTGCAGATGCAGTTAAAGACTGCACAGGGAGCAACAGAGCATATTGTTATATTATTAGTGCAAATACATGTAGGAGACAAAGCTGCAGATTGCGAACGGAAGACCGAGAAAAAAAATAACCAAATGCGTCCACCATACCCTGAGGCGTAGAAATTTCGTGATCGTTGAGTGCCATGCAACCAGGTATCCTAGAACTGGCCCTCCTGTTATTTACGAATTTCTAGAAAGAAGCAGGGTCCTGAATTATTTGTGCTTCTACGCGGCACTGATAATCAACGTAAGCTTTTCTGAGCTCAAGCTTTGTCGAAGATCGCAGTCTATTAAATTCATTCCGGTGACAGGGCGACCTACTCTTCTTCCACTTCCTAAAATAATACCCCTTCATTCGTAATACGTATTTGATATTAGGATTGCACCATGGAGGAGAACGACGACGACCAGAAGTCCTAATCTTGGAAACAAAATTGTCCACTATAGAAAAAATTCCATCGTATAGCGCAGAAACAGCAACATTCACATGCGTGGAGGAGTTAATGAGAACATAATCCGTCACTAGAATTCAACTGGCAAGCGATTTGCCTTACCATGACCTGAATAATCAAAATTAGACCCCGAAATGTAAATTAAGGGTTAAAAATATGATCCAAAGGTATTTTTAATAACATAAAATATTATTAAAAATCTGGTGTGAAGAACACAAATGCAGGTTCACTATTAATATTTTCTGTTTCTGTTTTCGGACACGTTCACAGAAAATATTAATAGTGAACCTGCATTTGTGTTCTTCACACCAGATTTTTAATAATATTTTATATTATTAAAAATACCTTTGTATTATACAAAACTGGTGGGGTTTACCTACTCATGTATGTTTCAATTATTCTGATACATTACTAGAGCTGGGGATGTTTGCGGTGTGCCAGGATAGTATTCAGTAAAACGCACGTATATATTATATGCAAAATTTCAAAATTAAAAGTCATTTAAATGTGATAAAAACTTATTGGAATCGATAATACAAGGGTATTATTACATTCATATAATGCAATTCGGCATGCTCGCTTCGAAATAAATATTTGCATTATATGAATGTAATAATACCCTTCCTTGTATTATGGATTCCTATATGTTTTTTATCACATTGAAATGACTTTTATTTTTGAAATTTTGCATAGTTATTTGTAAATGTGTAATATTATCAATCTAATGCAGTATTTGTTTATTATGCACGTGTTTGAATAAAGAGTGCTTTGTAAACAGGATTTTGAAGACATTATAAACATGAAATATTTTAGTTCGGCATACTTGCTTCGAAATAAATATTTGCATTATATGAATGTAATAATACCCTTGTATTATCGATTCCTATAAGTTTTTATCACATTTAAATGACTTTTAATTTTGAAATTTTGCATATAATATATTCGTGCGTTTAACTGAATACTATCCTGGAAGACCGCAAACATCCCCAGCTCTATACATTACACATGCGGTTAAGCCGTAGTATGAGTGAAGGCACAAACAAAATGCAGTTTTCTAGAGAGTTGGCTGTGCTAACCTTTGGAATGGCGTCGTTACTTCACATTAATTATGTGGACGGTATGCGAGGTAATTCGGCTGTCTGACAACAGGTAGCACCGAATTTACTTCTGCGCTCGGTCTGGATAATTACGGTGATAGGGCGGGGTGGTTCTTTTCTGTGAATGTGTCTGGAAATATCCTTTCTCCAGCAGGGGCGTACCGATGAGCTTGTGGAAAAGCGAAATACGTATCTACGTCTCTGGGGATAGGATATATTCGGACACGTTCACAGAAAATATTAATAGTGAACCTGCATTTGTGTTCTTCACACCAGATTTTTAATAATATTTTATATTATTAAAAATACCTTTGTATTATACAAAACTGGTGGGGTTTACCTACTCATGTATGTTTCAATTATTCTGATACATTAAAAATATGATTTAGTCCATTGTTTGTTTTATTTCTTACTTTCTGTCTTCATGATTATTGGGTGTTTTGTGTATTTAAGGTATTAAATTTCAAATTGTGCATAATTGTTCCATGTTTTCTAATTGCAGCACAAATTTGTCTCGAAGATACTCTGCTTTAAATTGAAAAATTATTTTTAGGTTTTCTACATTGTATGCTACTACTTCTGAGAATGGAAGTTAATATTAATATATCTTCCCGAAAACTTTAGACAAATAGTAACAGGCTAATAGGTCGGTAGGAGTTCGCTTCTTCCGGTTTCTTAACTGGCTTATGAGTGAAGATGGCCCATAAGCTGCAATTTACCGGATATTTAGGAAATAACCAGCTCTAATTATTGTATTAACTATGTGTGTTGAATGAATCATACTCTTTTCTTTGGAACGAACATTCATTACATTATGCCCTCACTATTAAAAAAAATCAATGGCATGATTTTAACGTTGGACTTCAACTGACGCGCCTTCTTAGAATGAGGAGAGATACTCGTTTTCCATTGGGAAAACTCAGTGCCATAACCATACACCCAACTTTGATCCCCAGTTATAATTTTTGCGATGAAGTCCAGATCTGCTACAAGACGATCCTTTAATTCCATACAAACTGAAACACGATATCCATTCTGTTCGTCAGTCAAAAGTCTGGGAATAAATTTCGCATTCACTTGTCTCATTTGCAAATCATCGGTTAAAATGCTTTGCACGGACCCGTACGAGATGTTCGATTCTTGGTAAAGCTCTCGCATAGTCCTTTCGTCTGTTTTTGAGGTCGAAGGACGTCCTGACCGTTGCTTGTCTTCAATCGAGTTATTTCCGGTTTTAAACCGCTCGTTTGTACCACTTGTAAATATCCTTAGAATCACAACATTACCGCCTTATTCTGATTCTAACATTTCATTGGTTTCATTGGCACTTTTTGCAACTTAAAACCTTAACTAAGTTTGGAGCAAAATCAAAGCTACCCTTGAAAAAGGGTACCGGAAAGAAGGAAATTTTGGAAGGAAAGTTGTAGAGCGGAAGAAGTCGTCTTCCGACGATGAAGTGGACTATAGGACACTCTTGCAGGAGGATGCTTTTGGTAGACGAGGTAGTGTGGGGCGTCTTCGTGATAAAACTCACACTTTATTAAATGCTAGTTAGTCCTCGTCATATGGTATTCTTCTTTCTACCGAGACTTGGCTGTCTGATTAGATATCTGACGGTGAATTCTTTTCTCCATCATATTCTGTTGTTCGACATGACCGCGATTCTCTCGCAACTAGCAAGATCTGTAGGGGGCGGTGTTATGATGGATTTTTCAAATGATATTATTGATATTACTCATTTAACATGGCATCATCTTTAATTAATTTATAGATCGTCAAGATTAGGGTGACGGTTCAGAACTATTACTACTTATTTCAGGTTTATATTCCTTCAGACTTAGATTTCGATCCCTTAGAATATTTTCTCGATTTGCTTTAAGTTTTCATTTTGGAAAAGCGTGTGGTCATTGTTGAAGATTTAAATTTGCCTAACTTTACATTTGAGTTTGGTTTTCACGATTTAAAACTAAACTTATTTTTATCTTTTATGGAATCCCCAAGTCTGCGTCGATTTAATAATGTTCTTAATACAAATAATAGAACACTTGACTTGATTTTGTTTAACTTTGGAATGACGTTGAAGTTTTGCACGATTCCTTACTACTTATAACCGAAGATATTCATTATCCTGCTCTGGACATTACTATATATAATTTGAAGCCTTCTAAACAAACTATATTCCCTTCAACAGCAATATTAGATACAATTTTTACAAAGCTGTTTACAATAAGCTCTGCTTTGATTTTTCTATAACGGATTGGTCCTTTCTTGAAAACCATAGAAGTGTCAATACGGCTGTTTTTTAGCTGTTTTATAGCAAAATGTATTCTATCTTGGACTGCTCTGTTGTTAAATTCCGTTTAAATCATGAACATCATTATCCTCCTCTGTTTTCTCCTACTATTAAGAAAAATTAAAATTAAAATATTACCATAAAAAATGGAAATTTACTCAGTCCAATTATTACAAATATGAATTCCAAAGAGTACGAAGATTGGTAAAGGTTGCCATCAATTTAGCTTTGGAGTCATATATTCACAGAACTGAATTAGGCCTTATCACTGATCCACAGTCCTTTTGGCACTTTGTTCATTCCAAGTAAGGTGTTACTAGAATCGCCGGCAGACTTAAAAATTCTATTAATGAGTATTAATGATCTAGCTTTTGCCCTAACCCTGTCTAATGTTTTCTTGCGAAAATCTGCAGATTCTGCCTTCTCTGATTGTACATCTAACCTCTATGTTTACTATCTGTTTCACCGACTGAGGTTATCCATACTATTAAGGGGCTAAAAAACACGTTGACTATTGGTGATGATGGTATTCCTTACCTTTTTGTGAAGGATTGCGCCTACATTTTTACCGATCCCTATTGCAAAATTCTCAATTTGGCTATTCGAACGACTATGTTTTCCGGTTCTTGAAAAGTTGACAGAATCTCACCAATTTTTAAGAAGAGCGATAGTTCCGACATTCGAAATTATAGACCGTTATCTCTATTTTTGCGAAAGTTTTTGAAATGTTGATTTATAAACATTTCTCTTATGGCACCAAACCACATCCTTTTAACGCACAATATGGGTGCATGTCGCGAAGGTCTACTACAACTAATTGAGTACTGATATTTCAGGACATAGCTCAGACTGTTGATGTTGGTGGCCAGCTGGACATTATTTACACGGACTTTTCCCGTGCATTTGGTTTAATTGATCACCGCATTTTATTGGAAAAGTTAAGCTCCTTTGGCATTCGTAAATCCTTGCTGAAATTATTTCAATCTTATCTCTCCAATAAAATGAATTATGTTTATTACGATGGGTTCAGTTATAGCTCTTCTGTTATATTTCAGGAGTACCGCAAGGATCAAACCTTGGCCCATTCTTATTTAATATCTTCATCGATGATCTTATCAAAACTGTTCTGTATTGGCTTATGCTGATGATAATAAGATGTATCACAGCATTGACCCTTTCGTGGATATTAACTTGGTCCTAACAAATGCTGTAAAAATTTATAGCTGGTATTTCTTACTTATATTTGTCCAATCGTAATAACTAGAGCTGAGGATGTTTGCGGTATAACCATGGTTATATCATGTAACCATAGTAAATTACTATGGTTATATGATATAACCATGGTTATACCGCAAGCATCCTCAGCTCTAGTAATAACTTAAGGTTCAACACATATAAGAGTTTCCTGATGTCTTATTTTAGAAAGATTATTAGAATTGAGTCGCGTTACACTATTAATAATGCTGAGATTTCTTCGATTAAGGATTTGGGTGTTACGTATGAAAAATTTACATTTTCGAATCATGTCTTTAATGTCATAGCTGCTGCTTCTAGATCCCTTGGATTTATTATACATACATGCAAATATTTTAATAACATCGACACCACTAAGACTTGCTCACGTTATTTCAAAGCGCGAATATGCATCCATAGCCTGTTATCCCTTTTGGAGCGCTCATATTAATATCTATTAGAGCGAATCTAGCACAAATTTTTGAAAAAAAGCCTTTCCTTTAAGTGTGATGGAGGCAATCCAGTGCGTAAAATTAGAGTTACTTTAACGACATGGCGTTGTCTTAGTCTCAGGAAGGAGAAAGACCACTAGCGCTCTGTTTATGCGGAATGTCATTATTGGTATGGTAGACTCACCTGACTTGCTGTCTAAAGTTGATTTTCTTGTGCCACGCTTAGAATAAAGATCAACTCAATTGAGTCATATACCTACTGCAAGAATGAACATAGAAACCTATGATACATTCGACATCTTCGTTTTTTTTTTATTGCTTTACGATCGGGGAACTGTCGATACAGATGCACCGATAGATTTGATCGGATTGTCACTGCCCTTCACTATCTCAAGCGCGCTATCATGAACGGTACTTATCCTACCACGGTCTGTCGGGAAAGCTGTTAATAGTGTGGCCTTCTTTTGGCAGTTCATACATAGGTGTGATCAAAAAATATGGTGAATGAATTTTGATAGCAGCAACTGCAGGCGCAACATTTATTTGAAATAATAAATCTGATAGCCTGATTCGTTGAGGCAGTCAATACCAGTTAGAACAAGTTGTGACTTCTCAGTCGGCTTTCAAAGCCGGAAGAGTGAGCTCATGTTTACCGTATCTGTTGCGCATTATGGATTCCAAACAACGCATTAACATTAAGTTTTGTGCAAAGTTTTTATGTAATCTTCTAACACAAAGGATCGACGCTCATTTGCTACTCGCGCAAATAAATCTAAATGTACCAACTCGTACTACCCGCAATTTTGACGTTGTCAACATCCCGACTGCGAGAACCAATATTTTAGTAAAACCTGCTTTATACCATATGGCCACTAATTTTAATAAGCGTACCTCTTTGGATTACTGCTTGTATGTTTCTTGCGTGCGGGTATGTGTTTAGTGTAATCTCATTGTAATGTTGTGTATTTTTTCTACAGACATTAAATAGTCTAATTTTGTATAATGTCCTATAATTAGTTTATAAACTGGTGGGCAATAACGATCATTATTATTATATGACGACTTCCAGCGATAATTTAACCAAACGTTATTTAGAAGCTACAAATCATCTAAAATTTTTCCGAAAACTTTGGTACCATAGGTTAAGAATTTGTCTTTCCAGTAAGCAAACGTTGATAAAGTGCGCGCACGTGACGATACGTTATTATCTTGGAATCACATCAAAATGGCGATTACGTCTACTTACAAATGAAAAATGAAATGAGAAGGAAAAACCTTAAAGAAGTACTGTATATGACAACATAGTTTTTTATAGTTTTTGTATAGATACGGTGGTTACCGACTATAGAAAACACGTCTGCTTCGGCTGTTATTATGCAGACAGCGCTGAATATTCCTTCACGCTCTGTCTGAATAATTTCGGCTAGATAGTAACGTAGTTATGTTTGTTTGAATGTGTCTTCTCCAACAGGGGCGTATTGAGAATCATGTAGAAATGTGAAATACGTATCTACGTCTTTGGAGAAAATACATTCAAAAATACATAAATGAACTTGTATTGTGTTCTTCACACCCCATTTTTAATAATATTTTTTATATTATTAAAAATACTTTGGTATTATACAGAAGTATTGTATGTTGTCAGCAAATAAAAGGAAATTGCTAAAGTTTATGCGGTATTTAAAGTCGTTCACAAAAAGCAAGAACGTTACTAGCAATGGATGAGTTGGACTGGAGTTAATACGTATAATCTACACAATTCCAGCTATGACCAGTTTGGTCTATAGTTTCGTGTTGCATCTTGTCTTCTGACTTATTAATTCCTAAATAGTTAATTGACGAAGGTGATACTTGTTGAAACTTCATTATAACGCTAAGAAATAAGTAATTAAACTTCTAATTTCAAAAATTATCTTATTGTAAATACACTACAATATTATTTCGCCATACAATGGCTTCATCAGGTGAATGAAATACTGAATATGTACAATACAAGTTTGAATATTTATGTGAAAATTATTGGGGAAGTGGTGGTGGAAAAATTTTTACAATCTTAAATTTAGTAGAGGGGAGTTGTTTAAATCTAGTTGGTCATTTAAAGCTAATCCCAAACTATTGTATCTATTAATTTCTAAGTGTTCTAACAGGTTAAGTTTTTTACTTTTTTCTTGAATACGTAACATTTTGAAATCTATATTAAATCTATGATTGATATCTATACAATGACTTGCGAAAGTTTAATCTGTTCTCTTTTCTTTATGGCTTCTCTCGTGTTCTTTCATCCTAATTTTGAATGTCCCCCCCCGCCCCGTTTGACCTATGTATACCTTGTTACAATCTTCGGATGTTAACTTATATCAACTCTGGTGTATATAAGTTAACATGCGAAGATTGTAATAAGGTATACATAGGACAAACGGGGAGGACATTCAAAATTAGGATGAGAGAACACGAGAGAAGCCATAAAGAAAGCAAAACAGATTCAACTTTCGCAAGTCATTGTATAGATATCAATCATAGATTTAATATAAAATCTGATATTATATGTAATTTTGAGTTTGAACGAGTGAATGTGTATTTTGCATTGATTTTTTTTGAATCAGGAAACCAATCCTAAATATTATTTTCAAATATTAAAATTATTTTTTCCAATTCTAAAAATACTCATTCACAATTTTAGAGGATCAATATTGACACAAAATTTTTATTAGGGGGTCCTAAAATGTGCCCTCCTTGGGTCGGTGAATTGAAGACCCTAAAAAATAAATTTTTTATTTGGAACAAAACCTGCTGGCCCAGTACTGGTAAATTGACATCTACTAATACAAAAACGGCTCAAGAAATTAGGGAATATTATATAACGTTAGAAGAAACATTTTATGACTATTCAAAATATATTTTGGAATACAATATAAACCAAGAAAAAATAAAAAAAACGAAATAAAATCATTAGAAATAGACTAGCTGAAGAACGAAAATCTAGATGGACCAAAATATTACCAAGTTTACCAAAGACCATATAGTATAATAGTTTTATGGCAAAGAATCGGTAATAAACAATATTTTTAGTCCGCATAAATCCAATTGTGGTAAAGAAATGTTTTCATGATAATTTAATGGATGATGACAACGTAAACAGAGAACTCATCTTTGATAACCTAAGCAAAACAAACTGTCCTAAAAAAAATTCAACTTTTTTAGTTGTGCTCGAGGTCATTTGTATAAAATTTTAAATAACGTTAAAAAGTTGACATTATTAGTTCTGTGATTGAAACTATAAATTCATTAGATTACTTAAATATTTATTTTTTTTTAATGCAACCAATGATCTGACAATAGACTGGATCATCCCTAGAGCTATATTGCCATAAGCAAGAGCGATGGAAACAACCCAGTGCCATTTCTATCCGAACACTCCCTAGTGTATATTTTTGAAAATTCCTGGATGTAAGTTGTTGTACGTTCTTTTTGGAGGGAAAATCTAGTGAGAAATTACTAGATGACACGTGGGAAGTCGAATAATAAACTAAATTGAATATAGGTATGCCCTTTTTCCGATAAATGAGATTATTCACTTAGTTCCAAGTATTGTTTGATTTGGACAACTTTTCCGGATTATGAAACTAGCGAACTAAGAATGGAAATAACTTACAGTACCATTCAGCTTTAAGCAGATATTTCCTCTGCGATATTTAAGCACATTTACAAAAACATAAATTCATAAAATTGGCTAACCTGTACTTCATTTTAGATTAAGTTCAACACGTGTTACAACTTCACACTAACAGTATAATAAATATAATTATTCTATTAATTACTACCATGTTTTGGACGTTTTTCTTTTACGATATTGAAAAACGATAACAATGTATGTTTGGGGGTCAAGCTGTTCAGTTATTTTATTTAATTAAATTTTCCACACAACCGTTCAAAATGAACGGAAAGTAGACGAATTATATTTTACTTATAACATTTAATAAATATTAAGACACTTTACTTACCCAAAAAAAAACAATTTAATCGAAGCACATCTAATACCGGCAAGTCTGTCAAACATAATGGTGGACCATAGATAAAAGTATCCTATCGGAATGATGTAATCTCAATGATAAAGAAGTTGAACCAAACATAAGCGCTATCTACAGGCAGTTCTATCGTTATGGAGAACTATTACGCGGTAATTTTAAATTACTTTGCAATAATGATTCAAACTTTAATAAACATTTTCAACCAAGTTTGCAAAATCAATTCTAACAAGATTGTATTTGACAGAACTGATTTGACAAACATGATTGGCAATGATTTTTAAACAAAAAAATGAAAAATAGGTAAATCAAAGAACAAATAAAATAAAATATTTTTATTTCTTATGTTTTCTATACATATCTCGTGCATATTTATACAAGGGAGACATATTCGGTAATAACTGCAGGTCTTTCCCATGTAACACACTATTTACACCATTAAAATAGTTACTAATTTTGAAAAATTAAATAAAATTATTTTTATTAGTTCTGTTGAGTGTTCGCACTCAATAAAATTAAAATTTACATATTTTTTCAAAGTATTTACAGTTTTCTGTAACATCTTTTCCTCATTTGATTTCAAAATTTTACACATTCAAGAAAAAAGTAAAAAACTTAACCTGTTAGAAAACTTAGAAATTAATAGATACAATAGTTTAGGATTAGCTTTAAATGACCAACTAGATTTAAACAACTCCCCTATACTAAATTTAAGATTGTAAAATTTTTTCCAGCACCACTTTCCCAATAATTTTCACATAAATATTCAAACTTGTATTGTACATATTCAGTATTTCATCCACCTGATGAAGCCATTGTATGGCGAAACAATATTGTAGTGGTATTTACAATAAAAGAATTTTTGAAACTAGAAGTTTAATTACTTATTTCTTAGCGTTATTAATTCCTAGTTAAACAATAGGATTAATTATGGTTTTTATAATGGTTACTTATCGAATGTTTTTATATTTACTTCTGAGATTCGCCACGGCTCAAATATAGAGACTCTATTATTCTTACTGTTTATAAATGATTTGCTTGCCGCCTTCTAATACCTTGAGTTGTGGTGACGATATAAAAATTTTCATCAATGTAGTGTCAAGTGGTGCTGATGTCAAACGTTTGTAAGAAAGTATTGATTTTATCAATAACTGGTCTAGTGCCAATTACTTGTCTTTCAATTTAGATGCCTGGTCGTATCCTATCCTAAGAAATGAACACCTTTTCATTCCTCCTATTCTATTAACGGCCATATGCTTCCGAAAGCTACTTCTATGAGAGATCTTGGAATAGTATTTGATCACTGCTTATACTAAAATCTTCAAGCGCAAAACATGTGCCTCTCATCGAGTAAAACATTATGTCTTTTCTTACGATCTACCAACATCGATCTTCCCCAAAACGTTATATTTTGTGCTTGTAAGATTGAATACGAATCTGATTAGAATCCTACACTCTATTACAGATAACATTAGACTGGCTTTTATCGCCCAACTTTAGTCAACGCTCTACCTGGACACAGAGAAAAAACTGAAATAGATAGGATATCGGCGGCTACCACACCGTTTTCTCGCTTCCAGAGTGTATATAGTGAGCTCCGTATTTAATTTAACGCTAGCTTTATTGAAAATAAAAGTGAATAAAATGTTAACTATGCTTAGAAACAATATTGATTTTCACATAATAGTTTTAGGGCCAATTAACTATGTTTAAATAATTGTTTCGGCGTTATTTATTCAAAATTATAAACGTAATGAAATTCAAATTATACAAGCGTGATTTTAATTTTCGCTCCCCATTCACTCATGATTAGGCAAAAACACCTCACCGTGAAAATTTCGTAGTATGCCTTTGCACTAAATCATTCAAATTCATTATTTTCAAGTCAAAATAAATCATTCACAAACATCCCCCTTTCCGAAGAACTCGTATACCAGTCTGCCTCTTGGGACACAATTAAAACCCATTCATTATTCTCGCACCATGGCAAAAACAACCTTCCGCCTCCTCCTCTGTCACGCTTTCGTCCCACTGGCAACATAATAATGCACTCCATAAACAAAAAGCATCAAAATTTTCAGTCATTTATTTGACGATAAGATTAGAGCGGGTCGAGAATTCGCGACAGATTTGTTCACCGGAGACTTTATTGCCCCCAGCTATTTAATTAGTTATACGTGTCTTTTACACTGGAGAAACTTTACGCTGTAGCTATTGCGTATCTAGGTCGGGACGAGATCAATATGATGTACGTACATGAAACCCTTTGAGGCTGCAATCGATAAATATGAAGTATGGTCAAGATTATAATTAAATAGGAAAATACATCAAACTTTTAGTAAAACATATTTGATCTACTCACTCATTAAATTTAATACATTATTAAATAGATGAATATGTGCGAAGAGGTACATTATAGTAATCGTTAGAAACTGTCCAAATCGTGCGTAAAAGACCAATGTAAATCAAATGGTACTTAATTTTTAAACGATTTCTGTTATAAATTACCATAGTGACGTCGTCAGCAAAGCCTATAAATGTCACATTGTGTAATTACATCCTGTCATTTCATAGTTACACTGTAATTTTGCATTTATATCAGTAAGACACTACGAGGTAGATGAGAATTAATTGATTAATTTATATTGAAATCAGTGCCATTTTAGTAATTTAATGTAGCCAAGTATGGATTGCGAAGAATTAGCATTTACGCTTCCAGAAATCGCCGAAGCGGCACATAATGTAACCTCAAATTTGTTATCAGCGCACTTATCTATGTGAATTCTTGGACTGGTGTAACAAGAAAAATGTTAAAAATTACACGGAAAATGTTTTTATCGTTTACTTTTCGGAAAAAGCCTCAATTTGGAAACCATCGACATTATCGTCGCATTATTCTATGACATGTTGAAGACGTTTTTCAATTTAATTAAAAATATAGACGTCAGCAAATTCGCAAAATTGATCGCATTTTTAAAACAATCATCGAAAAATTACAAACCCAAAAAATAAAAAATATTCACATTTGAAGAACTTAAGAGATTTATTTATGAGACACCAGATAATAAATTTTTATTGATGAAGGTAAATACAAAATAAACTGTAGATATTATTCTACGGAGAGATCCAAAAAGACTGTCATGGCCGCTCGTATGAAAAATGACATCAAGTATAGATGTGCCACTTTTTTTCAATGGTGTTACAAACTTTTTCAGTGGCGGCACATAAGTTGAGAAAAATATCGTATTTTATCGGGTTCAATGACTTGCTTTTATTATTTTGTGCTATTTATGCTGATTTTATAGTTAATTATATCTGATAAAATTATAAGCAAATACTACTTATTATCTTTTATTGAAATCACAAAAAAAAAATGTTATTCAATATTTATTAAAAAATACAATTTACAAATTATACTCAAAATGTCCACCATGACTATTAACACAAGCATCGACCCTTTTCTTCATGCCTTCGAAAACATTTCTTAATTGCTCCAGAGTTATACTTTGTACAGCATTAATAATAGCATTCCTTAAATCCGCAACATCATGCATTCGGTTAACATAAATTTTGTTTTTTAAAAAAGCAAACATAAAAAAATCTAGTGGAGTCAGGTCAGGGGATCTCGGTGGCCATATTCCTGCCCCGATGTCTCTGTTGTCATAAATTTGCTGAAGATATTCCCTAGTTTGTCGAGCTGTATGGGCAGTGGCATTATCATTCTGAAAATAACCTCCTGTATTTCATTCGGTTGCAATTCATCAACAAACAATTCTAATATTTCCCTGTAACGCTGGCCCGTTATCGTTTCTTCAAAAAATATAGGCCCTATTATTCGTTGCCTTGACATTGCTAACCACACTCCAACTTTTGTTGGATGTAATTGTGTGGTACGTCAAAGCTTTGAGGAACTACGTATGCAAACTTTAACTCATATTACTAGTAGTTTATATTGACTTCTATACTCTCATTACGTATTATTACTTGGCTATATTAACCTCGTACCTGTTGGTGCAGAGTGTTTTGCTTACTTTGAAATTTATTTGGTGCAATTTATATTATGACTTACTGAAATTTATTATTTTCATTAATAAATATTGTTGTTACTGTTTATGCTGTTGTTTGTGTTTGAGTTTCTTATGTCCTAATGAGCAAAAGTGATAGTTTTGTAAACCAGGTATACGAACACCCTTTATAGATTTCTTAAGCCCTTTTGGCCCGAGGGTGTTCTACGTTGACCAGAAAACTTGCCAGACCAAACGGTAGTGGTGCCCAAATAATATCTATGCGTTGTGTTGGCCCACGACGCTCTCGCTATTTAATACTGAGCTGGCCGGTGAGTTTTTCGAGGGGCCTTTGTAGACCAGGGGCGGAATTAGGGCGGTGACCTAATTCCTACTGCGGTTTTTGTGTTACCCATACTGCTCTAGGCGTAACAACTTATTACATACGTTTACTTAACTACTAGTAATATATATATATATATATACATGTGTCCCGTATCGTTATGTTAAAATTTTAGGAGTGTAAAGTAGACTTCATTTCAAGTAACAAAAACGCAAAACTTGTATATTCATTTTTATTTGTTTCAAAGTTACAGATCTATGAATGTGATTGTCAGATCATGAAAAAAAATGTAATCCTAAGTCAATAAAAAGTGATTTTATTTAAAAAAGTTCAATTAATAATATTTTCGAAATGTCCACCTCCTAGTTTAATGCAGGCTTCTGCCCGTAAGCCAACAGAAGAAGTACTTATCCGAATTTCATACTTGTTTTGTAGACAGCAATGTTTACATCCCCACTTACTCTGCAATTACATACATTCTAATTTGATATTTGTAAATATTTCATATAAAAGCCGAAAAACTCCAATAATTTATCAATTGTTATATATATATACCAGGTGATTCAGTTTGGTATTCGCCCGCCTGTAACTTTTTTTCCTTTAGAAAAAAGTATAATAAACCATATATGTTCGTAAATCCGATGGCAAAGCCTATTGGATGGGATCAACAATTTATCTTTGCAATGACATCTGTCAAAAAAGTGACGGTCAATTTTTTTTTTCAAATGACACCCTGTATATTTTTTTGCACCATTTAATAGGTATTTTATTTCTAATTCCAAATATGTATCACTATGATAAAATAATAAAAAACAATCACAAAAATAATAAAAGTTTATTCAGATGCGTAACAAGTAGATGACGATGAAAACAATTGTTAGGAATTTTTTTTTAATAATTTTAGCAAAAAAACTTAGTTCATCAAATGCTCGAAATGTGCACCGTATCTCAAGACACATTTCAGCCCTATGTAATACCTCCTGAGTACAGACACGCAAAAGAACTTCTTGAGTCAATTGACGACATTCATGTTTTATTCTATGCGGCAGATCTTCCAAATCAACTAGAGGTGTTGTATAAACCCTCCCCTTAAGATATGGCCACAGAAAGAAATCAAGTAGCGTGAGATCCGGAGATCTAGGGGGCCACTTTACTTCCACACTACGATTTCCAATCCATCTCCCAGTATAAACTTCATTTAAATAATTGGTGACAATTCTACCGCCATGAGCTGGTGCGCCGTCTTGTTGTAATATCAGATTTGACCGTATTTGTAACGGAACATCGTCCATATATTCGTATAATTCCTCCCTTAAAAACTGTTAATACCTTTCCGCCGTGAGTGTGCCTTCATAAAATTTTAGCCCAATAATTTTTCCATTAAGGATGCCACACCACACATTTATTCCCCAAACATTTTGAAAATTGGTTTCTCGAAGCCAGTAAGGATTATGTTCTGACCAATAGTGGCAATTGTGGCGATTCACTTTTCGATTGTTATGAAATCGAGATTTGTCTGACCACATGATAAAATGTAAAATCCCAACTTCGTGGGCGTAGTTCAGCCAGGCTATAAAGTTTACCCGTTCGTCGTAATCTCGAGGAAGCAAAGCTTGATGTACGTGAACTTTAAATGGATGCAGTTTATTATCTTTCAAAATCCGTTGAATTGACGAAAAAGAAATATCAGTTTCATCGGCTATTTGCCGAATGGATATGTGGGGATCAACATTTACTCGAGCTAAAACTGCAATTGCATTGTCTTCATTTCTTGTAGTCCTTGGTCTAAAAGCACTTCTCTTCTTCTTGAAACTCCCAAATGCACCCAAATTTCTTGCTAGTTTTGCAAATAATTTGTCAGATGGCAATGATCTCTCTGGATACCGTTGTTGGTATATTCGTCTAGCGACCTTACTATTTTTTTGGCATTCCCCATAGATTAAAATCATATCGAACTTCTCTTGGTTTGAATACACAGCCATTTTTTAAAGAAATTACAACTAACTGACACGCCGTGATATTTGTTGTTGACAGTTAAAAGTGAATTGAAATTATTTTCATGGGTAAATATTTTTTTCCTCGAACTTACTATATCTCCACGATTTTAGTGATTATTTTTGTTACTCTATCCAAAAGTAAAGAGTGTGATACATATTTGTAATTAGAAATAAAATACCTATTAAATGTTGCAAAAAAATATACAGGGTGTCATTTGAAACAAAAAAGTTGACAGTCACTTTTTTGACAGATGTCATCGTAAAGATAAATTGATCATCCTATCCAATAGGTTTTACCATCGGATTTACGAATATATATGGTTTATTATACTTTTTTCTAAACGTAAAAAAGTTACAGGTGGGCGAATACCAAACTGAATCACCTGGTATATATATATATATATATATATATATATATATATATATATATATATATATATATATAATTGAAAAGAAAATTATCGACCGTGATATATTATCAAAAATTAATTAAAATTCGGGTAAGCGGTCAATTAAAAACTCCTTTATTAAATTACCCTATATTTCGCGACAAACTTTGTCGCTTCTTCTGGGGTAAAAAATGTAGAGTTAAAAATAATAAAACTGACGTACAAAATATAAAATCAATTTTATATTTTGTACGTCAGTTTTATTATTTTTTAACTCTACATTTTTTACCCCAGAAGAAGCGACAAAGTTTGTTAAAAAATAATAAAACTGACGTACAAAATATAAAATCAATTTTATATTTTGTACGTCAGTTTTATTATTTTTTAACTCTACATTTTTTACCCCAGAAGAAGCGACAAAGTTTGTCGCGAAATATAGGGTAATTTAATAAAGGAGTTTTTAATTGACCGCTTACCCGAATTTTAATTAATTTTTGATATATATATATATATATATATATATATATATATATATATATATATATATATATATATATAACTTAAAAGAAATTATCGACCGTATTATATTGGTTAAATAAAATAAATTAAAAGCGGGCAAGTGGTCTGTCAATTAAATAGAGATAATAAATAAAATGAGCTTTAATTGACAGACCGCTTACCCGCTTTTAATTTATTTTAACCTATATATATATTGTTGTGAGGCAAATTACCTCCAACAATATTATCAATTAGAAATTTCAATTTAAATAAAATTTTGAAAAAATTAAAATATTATAATATACATTTTTAAATATTAAATATAAGTCAAGGAAAAATCAAAGGAAATATAAATATAGCATTATGAATAGTTTTTATTATCATAGTTTAAAATATGTAATTAATTTTGAAGGAAATTGTAATAGATTTAAATTTGAACACAAATTCTAATTTCAAATATTCATCCATATTTCCGTTGTTCATTAACCAATGGGAAGATGTGTAGAACATTTTTAGGGGACGCTTTTGTTCTTATCGGTTTTTCCGGGAGCGTCGTAAGATATTGCTTGAGAGAGGCGGACGAGATTTTACTAAAAATATCAGCGTTGTTTTCTAGTCCGCATTATCCTAAAAACCATATATTAAATCATTTCAACGATTTAAAGTGTGAATAATATTATAAAAAGTTAGCTCAACGTTTAATGCAGTAATCAAAAGTTATTTGAACGACGTATTCCAGTGAATAAACAAATATCTTCGAAAGCATCATTTTAAAATAAAAATTCCAAAATGGCGACTACTGATTTTTAGTGTCTAAATTCAATATTTCAAGAAAATTACCTCCTTTTGGGATCCTAGAATTGAAAATAATACATCCTGTACCTCCTGTCCTGATGCCAAATCAGTTTCTGAAGAAATTATAGAAGATCCGTTAGAATTTTTCCTATTTCCCGTATTGGTCGAGGCAATACCCAAGATCCTTTCTTTACCCGGACTCTATTTCAACCTTCCGATGTAGAAGGTATCTAAAATCACATGCATATAAGAGAAATCATTTGGGCATTTGTTTAAAATTTAATCGTTAAACTTAGTTATACCTCGTTACCTTATCGCAGTTATAAAAACTATTCTGAATACGCTTATTCTTTATTCTATTGTATAATACTCAATACTAATATCAAATTTTTAGCCCAGTCTAAAACTTTACTTCATTTATTTTGATATACATAGATGTGAATTACCTCCTCTAGGTAATTCCTTCTCCGGGCACATCTGTAATACTGTTTCAGTGCATTATTGCATCTCTTAGTTTTGATTCAAGCCTTTTATTTTTAAAATATGTTATATTTCCTTTGATACAAACAATCCACGTTTTGTAGTTTTGGTTTTATTATAATTTCCAAAATAATACAGATTTAAGTTATTTTAGTATAATAAACATAGTGTACAAGTGCATAGAAAGCAAACACTTACCTGTTAAGATATTCATGATCTAATTACCTAATTTGTTATTTTCTTTTCTAACCATTTTATTAAACAATAAACTTTGTCTGTCAATTTTGTCTGAAAGTGTAGTTTTTTTTATTATTGTTTGTGATTCACCGTACGATATACTGTTAGGTTTCTGTTTAAAGACTACTTATTTAGCAACGATCTAAATCAAGTGGATTACTATAGTGAGTTACTGTTTACCGGATAAAGATATCTGCTTGTCCGACGTAAAGTTCATGTTATCGATGTATTCCCTTCGTAATCGATAGATATCTGTTTTTAAAGAAATTGGTGCAAATAAAAGGTTTATTATTGTTTTTTTTTATATATGTGTTTGTATTCTTTCTACAGCTCTCGGTATCGACCCCAGCACACGCCCGAGATGTTTATAGTTGTTAGAGTTTCTTTTATTCATTCATTCGTACATACGTTCATTCACACAGTCGTACGTTAACAATATATATATATATATATATATATATATATATATATATATATATATATATTAAATCATAAAATATGGATTTGTAAACCTCATTCAAACTGTTTGGAAAGTTAAATTTTACATTTATTTTTATAAAAAACATCAGTTCTTGTATAATGAGATTTATTCCTCATGCCATTGAATATATCTGAAATGTGTTTAGTGTCTTGTTTAAAATAAAATTTGTTTCGATTTTCCGAATTTAATACTCTAGCAATTACTCGAAAAGGTAAAGCTTTAATTGCACTCTATCTAACTATACATAAATGCGTCCGCGTTTCTTTCCTTGCTCTGCAAACTTTCTCGCGTCCACTTCCCAGAAAAAAATATTGATATACCGGCTGCGCGAAGTGGCATGAACAACAATATAAGCGGTTGCACGCTCAGTGAAATGGAAAATTAACTTTACGAGGAACAAGAATGTCATGCTACGAGATATTTTCTGTGACGATGGCGCAGCTCAGTTCAACAATGTTCTAGTTTTCGCTGTTTAAATACATGACTTCAATTCACAGTTCCGTCGATGTAAGAAAATTTGTGGTCTCTTTTTAAAAGAAAGCCGGCGAATCCAGAATGTGTTAGAAGACTGGCTGACTCATTCGCGAGTAAGAAGACTTTTATTTGTATTTTCACGTACATGAAATGCTGTATGTTGAAAACGGGTGAAAATAATCGTGTCTTTTTAGAAAGAATTATTTGATAGAATTTAAATTACTTTCTTCAAAAATAGGAAAATATTTTTATCGCATTTCTTTAAAATTGAAGCTGGCGGAGTATGTAGTTAATTGGACCTTTGGGCTGAATACTTATACTAAAAACCAACTCAATCCTTCTACTATTTATATACACGGTGTGGTGGATAAAGTTTGGAACAAAATTCATAATGTTTTTACAGTCTTTTTCTTTTGGTTTTCCCCTTTTGTCAATTGTGTTTCACAATTTGTCAAATGACTTTCCCATTTATTATAATATGGCGGCGATGTGTGAAATAATTTCCTTATTTGTCAAATGTGTTTTACTATATGTCAATTGACTTTCACGAAGTGTGTTAATCATTTTATATTCATCTATTATGGAGAATCGTCGAATTAATAGTAAAATAAGTAATGATTTAAGAGCTTTAATAATTCGTTCTATGAAAAATGGGCTCACGGCAAATAATATTGGAGAGCAATTTAGAATTTTACCCACTACTGTAAGAAAGATTTATTCTACATACCGGAGAACCGCTAATATTCATAAAAGAAGTGCTGGTCACCGACCAAAAAAATTATCTGTGTTACAGATAAATGAAATTTGCAATTGGATTGATGAAGATTGCAGTTTATCACTTCGTCAGTTAAAAGAAAGATGTTTGACGCAGTGGCCACTTCATCAAATGTCGCTATCGACGATAAACAGAGCACTAAAAACTTTCCATTATTCGTTGAAGAGAATCTCTTTCGTTCCGGAATGAAGAAATACACCACAAATCATACAGACTCGCTTTGAATATGCTATCCGGTACAATAGAATCATGTTCGAAAGGGAAAAGATTTTTTTCATTGATGAACATGGAATTCAAGTTAATTCTCGAACTTCATATGGAAGATCAGTTAAAAATACTCGAGCAACGAAAATAAAAGCTCAACTAAGAGGGCGGTAATTATTCTGTGGCTGCTGCAATGAATGTAAATTCACTATATTTGTTCCAAATCCAAGATAAACCATTCAATACAGTTCATTTCTGTGAATTTATTACAACTCTAATTAATCATTTACATAATGATAACATACAAGGCGCCCTTTTTGTTATGGATAATGTTAGATTTCATACAAATGAAGAAGTTGTCAATCTCATTAGAAGTCATGAGCATTTTGAAGTTTTTTTACCTGCTTACAGTCCATTTTTAAATTCGATAGAGGAATTATTTAATCAATGGAAACACTTAATAAAGAGAACTCAGCCGACAAAGAGGATGAATTATATGCAGCAATACACAATGCTTCTGAACAAATAACTGCAGATAATTGTCTTCATTATGTTCAGCATATGGAAACATATCTGGGTGATTGTTTAGAACAAAATGAAATATTAAATTAATTGTTTCTTCATTTATATATTTCGATAGTTTGTACTGTGCATATTTGTGATATTTGAAAATGTATTGCATACATGTATGTATCAATTTCTATGTACATTACACAAGAATAAATTAGATAACTTAAAATTTCCAATGTATACTTTATTTTCAAGGGTACGTCAATAACTAAATGAAAATGATGCACAGCTTGGTAAGTAGTTATTAAGCAAAACATATAATTTACATACATGGGAAAAATAATTGATATAAAGTGAAAGAGATTTGACAAAAAAAGAATTTAATTTGACATATATGTCAATATGACAGGAATTGGGAAAGTCATTTGACAATTTGTGAAACACAATTGACAAAAGGGGAAAACCAAAAGAAAAAGACTGTAAGTAAATCGCTTGGACAGGTTATTTTTTGTTTTTAAAATGCCGTCTTTTGGGGAATTCTTTTTGTAATGACATTGGTTTTTGACGTCATCATCTTTTTTGGATGACAACATTCACATTTTTTAAGTAAAAAATAATATAACAAAAATATTAATTCAAATCAACTCAACTGGGAAAAGTTTGACATTTGTCTAAATTGTAAAAAGGCAATCTACATTTTGAAGATATGAACAAAAAATAGTACTTTCAACTGAACGGGAAAGAATAAGAGATTTGAATAATGGTTGGATACGTGACAAACAGAATATCAAGAAGGCACCGGCTACAATGCCATCAAAATAAACATGTGGTATAACATAAAATAAATATATCATTAAGAAAATTTAAATTATCATAGAACATTCTACAAAGTTAAATATAAAAAGCTGAATCATGTTAATATAGGGTATAGTAAAAAGAAATTAATAAAAAAAAAATTATGTATCAGAAGCAAGCTAGTTTATCGCCTAGTCAAATCTAAATTTTAGTATTATGCACATGAGTAAATTTCTTCACAGGTAAGAAAAAAAAGACACAACGATTAACTAGTGATGCTAAAAAAAGGAAAATGTAATTCGACGTAAGTAAATTTAAAAGTTTAAATACGAGAAGCAAATAAAATAATTAAATGCAGCAATCAAAATTTTAACGCGAAAAGGGAATATCTAATTACTTATTTAACCAATTCAACAGAAAATTGTAAAATAATATAACTCTAATTACACAATCGGTACGAGAAAATTACGAAGGCAAAATTATAACGTTATACTTCACAAAATGGCTGTCGCAAAATTGTCCTTCGTCGGATTTCGTGGCTTAGTAATTAACAGTTCTGATTATATATTTTTTGAATGCCACAAGTTTACAGATTGCACTTATCTGACATCGACGAATGTCAGGTATGTTAGCGGGTCCTGTGACTTGTGCTTAAAGATGCCTTTGTACTCGAACTCGTGATTCAGAATATCGGATGTTGCATTCTCTCACATCAACGGAATCCCTCAGTTTTGTACCCTGACTAATTAGGGGTGAACTTGGCACCCAAGCGGCAATCTTGTGAAGTTGCAGCTATCGTTACTTTAATCGACAAAAAAATCCATAATTTGAAAAATAATAAAAGCTGCATAAGTTTTTCCAAGAATATCGAAACGGTAACTGTAAATTCACAACTAAAAAGACGTCAACTAATTGACAGCAAAAATGATCTGGCAGACAACTTGCTATCACTAAAGTGCGAAGGTCACCCGCAGTCGTTTCCATCCCTATTCTAAGGTTCCGGCACGCATAACAGATACAATGTTAGCAAAGACGCAATGAGTATACAAGGACCGACCAAAATATTGTAACAATATGTTTTTTTCCAAGACAGATACGCGCCGAATAATATTATGTGGGTGAATTTTATTTTTAGGTGATGATTCTATTCTCCACTCCAGGTTGCTTGGAGAAATATAAAAACTCATATTCAAGTTTTGATTATCACTATCTAATATTTTCTGCATTAGTGTTACCACCATCGTCATCGGTATTGGATGCAGAGAACTCATCACAACTTGCTTCAAAATAACTGGTCATTATGTCAGAAGGTGAATAATCGCACTCATTTACCCATTTCAACAACGTTTCCTCGAACTTTGAATCGCCAAACTTTACGCTTTGTACACACTTCACTCAATGCAGCTTGCGATTCAACTGCAGGTTTCAACTTGTACAAACAAGCAGATGCGTTTACTTCAAATTACCTAATAACACACACCAGCAATAACAAGCTGAGATGTGTTAGTTTAAGAAATTTCTTGTGGACCTCCCAAGCCCAGTTTATGTAAATGCAGGATTGTGATGGTAAATAAATATTTTCTAATTAAAAAAAAAATAAATAAAAATTATTTTGCTCGAGAAATAGCTGGATGAATACCTGCCTAGACCATATCAGAGCGCTGGATTAATTTAAGAATATTTAATCAAATTATAAGCAATCAAATATTGCTCCAGGCCTGATAATCCCGGCTTATGCATCTTAAGGTTAACATCGCCAGTACAAATAACACGATCAGATTGTAAATTTAATAAATTTAATGAGACTCAAGATCGTCAAAAAATACGTATTTATTAACAGTATGCCTTGTATATACACAACAAAAGCGATAATTCTTGAAGTCACTACAAGACTTAATCGATAAATTTTCCTAACAAACAGGACAGCAAATAATGCGCTCACACCGAGAGTTCGGTCGCGCGTATACAGCAGTACCTCCACCACGCCCATCAATATCATTCCGAAAAGCATCGTACCTGATAATATTAATTAAACTATCAGGAATATCACGCAAAAGCCACGAAGCCAAAAAACACGATTTCAACGAACACTTGGGGTCTAAAGTATTTAGCTTGAAAATAATAAAATAAAATAAAACAATAACTTTGTTATACCACTTTATTCACATGTAATAGTGGCCGCGGTTTCGACATACAATGTCATTATCAAACTGCAAAAGTTACAGGCCTACATAGATCTTATAAATGA
Source organism: Melolontha melolontha (assembly GCA_935421215.2). Classification (NCBI taxonomy): domain Eukaryota; kingdom Metazoa; phylum Arthropoda; class Insecta; order Coleoptera; family Scarabaeidae; genus Melolontha; species Melolontha melolontha. Next base: position 98,602,048 of record OW285241.1, read on the forward strand.
CACAAAAATATATGGGGTGGTTTATGATGTTATTTAAAATTACTGCTATATACTTAACTATTATATACAACATTGGAAAAAAGGTGTATATATAAGATCCAACTGGTCGCTAAGAACAATATCTATTGTACAAAAATGTTTTAAATATGTCTATACGTTATATGCACGTATAAAGCTTTTGTTTCATTATGAAACAGACATGTAAATAAATTTACATATCTGTAACTGTATACTTGGGCAATACCTCGTATTTTCGGCATTTACTTCTGCTTAAGACATATGTTTCTGCCATTTATAGGCGTCGTCAGCTAAGCTAATGAAGCAATGTATACAAATGATACAAATCTTTATAAATAAAATCTGTATCTGTATATGACATTAAGCCGAACCGCTCATTGGATATAGCAAGTTTCATTCTATAAGGTGGCACTTATTTACGAGTGACATCTTACCCCGTAAGATGTCACGTAAGAGACACACGATACCTTGTACGCCCTACCAGAAAAACTCCAGAACGCATGACCGTTGAGGCGCTATCAAAGATGCGAAGTGTATACATAGACCGACCAAAATATTGTAACATACTCCCAATAAAAGACGGATGTTCGGCCATGCTAAAATTCATTAAATCAGTATCTCATGGCAGTCATCGAAGGTGTATAATTCTTACAAACTGTATCCAACTTCTCTTTGATTTCTGCATATGTTTTCCATGATTTTACAAATATATAACTAGCTCAATTACAACAGCTCTCAAAACAGCACTACTCTATGGGTACTTTTCATACTATCCTAGTATATTGTACTCTCTCTAGTACTTGTTTTACATTTAATGTCATGTCCATTGCACCTCTGTTTGATTCAAATCCGTTCTAGTTGTTCCCAAACGAATGCTTAACTTTATCTCTTAATCTTGCTTCAAGTATTATTTCGTACAGTTTACACATAACACTAAGATTTGAGATGGCATATAGCTATTTTCAATCGCTTTTCTTTTTTAAATAGGCCTAAACGCCTTCGTTGCAGAAAAATTACGAACCACAGGAACATATATGGTTTGACATCACAATAACACTCAAAAATCTAAAGAAATTGTGTCATCGCATGTGGATTCATTAATCCACAAGATGTCCCGTATCGTTATATTCAAATTTTAAGAGGCTAAAGTAGACTTCATTTCAAGTAACAAAAACGCAAAACTTGTATATCCATTTTTATTTGTTTCAAAGTTACAGATCTATGAATGTGATTGTCAGATCATGAAAAAAAATGTAATCCTAAAGTCAACACAAACTGATTTTATTTAAAAAAAGTTATACGATTCAATAACAGGCCTGTGATTGTTAACGTCGCATAATAAAATGTTATTCTAAAATAAATAAACACGTGTCGTAGTGCATGCAGTAATATTTTGGAGATCTACAAAAAAGAGTACTGGAAATTGATTTATGATAAAGAAGGTCCTTACTTATTTCGTAGATCTTGCCTCGAAAGCCAACAAGTTGTTCATCGATTGTGACGTATGGACCGGCTTTGTAACTGTTGACGCAGTTATCAATAAATATATTCCAAATATTGGAAATTGGGTCAAAAGCGGTTTTGTCTTCCGTTGTTGTCTCGTAGCGTGATCATCAAATCTTAATGAATTTATCAAAAAGTTAAATCTTTCTTTGCTCATAGTTGCCTTATACCTCCCTCCCGAATATCGAACAAAATTTTTGTTGACAGGTGATTATTCTTTAGAGCAGTAGATAAAAGTAATAACCCCAGTAATGTTTTGAGTTCAGTTAGTGCCACATCTGAAACAGTAGCGCTCTTCATTTTGTACCTTTCCCGTAGTTCCGCAATTTTCTGGTTTGTACGTAGTAGTATTTCACTTAAAATTTCATCAGTGAAAAATAAACTCAAGGCATCTATTGGTTCTGCTGCGTTTTTGGCTAAGTACGTTGGTCCTGGTCGAATGTAGACAATTTTTTCCGTTGGATTCTTTCTGCCTGCGTTTTGCACAGGAGTAGTTTCTTTCCTAAATATGCTCGTTTATTTGAACTTATGACAGCGTTTTCAGGTCCTTGTAGTTTAGTAAAGCTTTCATGAGATGTTGAAGGTTGCACAGCCTTTATTCTTTTATTAGGTGGTTGTTAATCCAATTCTCTCAAAACTTTTCTTTTAATTTTCCATACGTCCTCCAGTTGAGTTATATACGCATCTTCATCAAGTTCGTCAGAATATAGTTACTATCACCATCACTATCATCGTTATCGAACGGATTTTGTTCCACTATGTCTCTTTCATTGTCACTTATGTCACTAAAATCACTTGCATTTATAATATCATCTAGTTCCTTTTCGGTAAGCGCGCGTTTCATATCCACTTTTGTATTCTTGGACATTTTATCACACGCTAAGTTATAACACACGTTAAATTGACGTACTAATTTTATAACGATTTTACTAAGCACACGTAAACTAACCTTAAAACCAGGTAACCCTACTTCGTCATTGTAGTAAATGAGTGGGAGAAAGCACTGCCGGTTCGATAGGTTTTTGCATAAAATTCAGCAAATGCACTAGTCATTTTTACAAAATGGATACGTAAAACTTACATGCGTTATTATTCTAGGGTTAAGAGTGGATGTCTTGATATGCTGATGCCAAAAATAAAGGAAAATGTTAAAAAATGCGCCGTTGTCCCTGACATTGGTCATTTTGTCGTAATCACGTTCGATTAAACTGTTGAATCTCCAAAAAACAGAAGTACTGAGTTTGGAAGTATGTACTTTTTTATTATAAGCTAAAGTTTGCTGATAATATGCTACCTCTATGCTCTTCTGTCGCAAAAGCCCTTGATTCGTCATGCGATTTTCGTGAAATTTTAAAAATATGTAAACAATAGAAATTTTATATTATGCGCTGGTTGTTACTAAACTATAGTATATATCCATTCTTTGGACACTGTATTATATGTACGAGAAACTCCTTATTGAGCGAGTACAGAAGAGGTTCCTAAAGTATTTATTTTTCAGACAGGATGGAGAATATCCTGTTCGTGGCGCAGACTATAATGCTTTGTTTGAGAGACATAGTGTTCGGGCACTGTCTGTGCAAGGTGATATATCGAGTGCTAAGTTTACGCTGAAGTTAATTAACAATGTTATTGATTCTCAGTCACTGCTCTCTTATATTTACTTTCTTGTGCCCTCCAGTGAAACTCGGTCTAGTGATGTACTTCGCGTCGCGACAGCAAGAACCAATATCATAGTGGACTCTCCAATATTACATACGCTGCTCAAAATCGTACAGGGATATTTACAGAATTAAGAGAAAAAAGATTATTATATATTGTTAAGCAACTTTATTGATGAGATTTTTATATTCACAACGTAATTCAACCAAAAAAGTACAAAATTAAAAGTAAATTCAAGAAGTTTTAATAAACTTGAGTTTGCAAATACGAATTTTGTTAACAACCATGTAATCTTAAATCTTAATGATTTTAAATTTAGAAAACAATCCTAAACATATCATCAAAAGCAAATTCTAGTAATTAGTATGACCTCCACGATTGTTTATTACTGCCTTAATACGGTTGCGTATTGTCAAAATAATTAAATTGTCAATCTCTTCCTGTGGTATTGCTTTCCATTCCCTTTGAAGAACTCTAAAAAGGTTTCGGGGACCATTAATGTGATCATTTGAATTTGTATCCCTCCTTTGTAACTTATCCCACAGATGCTCTAACAGATTCATATCCGGAGACTGAGCTGGCCACTCTAACAACAAAATGTGTTGCTGTTCACACATTCATTACAATTCGAGTCACATGTGGAGGCGCATTATTTTGCATGAAGTTGAAATATTTTCCTACTGCTACTGCATATGGCACAACGACAGGTAAAATGACTTGTTCCACATAAACTTGAGCCGTTATTTTACGTTCAATCAAAACGAGATCTGTTCTTCCACCAATACTTATGCCAGCCCAGAGTTGTATGTACCTATAAATAAAATGGAAAATGTATGAAATCAGTAATTGTGTGCACGACAGAGGATTTAAAAAAACACTTACCGTTTTAAGCGTCTTCCAAGGATTGACAAACTGGAGAAACTCGATTGTATATTTTCAACATCAGGTGCGTTTCTAAGGTTATTTCTGAAAAACATGTCCGCCGTGAGGAAAAAATATGTTTATTTTCGGAAAACGAGCGTTCTACATCTAGTGATGTTATATTCGCATAATCAAAATACGTTTTTAAACATCTTAACGCATCGGCAGACGTGCCCTCACAAATACGTGTTAAGGTGTCAAAATCTGCATTTCTATCTAAAACACTTTCAAATTTAATTAGAACACTTTCACTTTTTGCGTCTTCTACAGCACACAGTTGTGCGTGAACATCTTTAACGATTTGCAGTGATTCCTCTAACGACAGCGACGAATTTTCTAATTTTGTTATTGCTTCTTCTAGTCCCAAGTAATTCTCACGAATACTTTGTAAATCCATTTTAATCTGGGCATCTTGATATTTTTTCTGGTTTGTATTGATAGCTGCACATTCTTTCGGATCGAATGATAAAACCACGTCCTTAATTTTTCCAAAAGTTCATGATAGTAAAACCCCGCCCGTAACCATGTACCCCAACGTGTCAGAATCGGCTGTGGTGGCTCAGAGGTATGGGGACACAATTCGTGAAATTTCCGATTACGTTTTGGAGATTTCAGGAATACTGCCTTTGTACTCGATATTAAAGCATCTACCTCTGGATAACATCTACGAACCTGTTTTGCTACAAGATGTAGAGCATGGAGTTTACAAGTAATATGTAACAAGTTAGGACAATATTTTCTAAGAGACCGGCCTACAGAACACATGGTTGCGGCACCATTGGTCGTAAACATTAATACTTGGTCTCTCGAAAGTTTAAATTTTTCCCAAGTATCTAATAGCACCTCTGAAATTTTTTCGGCATTACATTGTTCTAGTCGTCTGGATGTTAATAAAATTGAATACGTTGGTTGATGTGGTTCCATATTACGCACCATCACATTAACTACAGATTGTTTTTTGCTGTCAGTTGTTTCGTCCACACATAATCACAGTTTTCTATTTTTCAGTTCGGCTTTGATTTTATTTTCAACCTGTTTGCGCACCGATGGTAAATTCCTTCGTAACGTTGTCGTCCTCGGTAATGTTTGATTCGCGTATTTATGCCAAAATGAAATAAATGAATCATTACTTAACAAGGTAAACGGCAGTGTACACACAATCATAGTTACACATAGTTCATGTATAAACTGTAATCGATTAATTTTGTTATTGTTGTACTTCGAACTGCTTACGTGTACTTTACAATGTGTTTTTGACCAACACATTAGATACGTATTGCACACTAAGCATTTAATTTTTGAGCAATCGTATATTCAGTCCGGGAAATCCATAATAAACTTATTCACTTGGTCTGACAACGGTCGCTCTCTCGATTTATGTGTCGACGACATTTTATTACGTATGCTTCTTACACTTACATGCAGTCTAAGCAAGTACCAAACACATACTGAATCCTTTTTATTAGTTCTGATGCAATACAATCATCCTCACATCCGCGCACATGGCGCACGGAAATTTGTCTGCTCTACTTATTACTTATCATTTTTACTATTATTACTGTTATTATATTTATTATGTTATATTTCTTATTTTATAGAAATATTACTTTCTTGCCATTTCCATTCCCACCTTGGCTTACATGATCCTGTGATATCATCTGACATTTTTTTAAACACAAATACACTAAATTATATTAACACTTCTAGCATGCATCGAGTCCGATATGTTTCAATGGAATAGTCGAAGAACGTATCTGACGACTTGCGATTCACACATAGGTCTCGATCAAGTCCTAACAAGTTTGTATCGTAAGTAATACCCGGGTACTATTCCCGTCATTAGGCGGTGTTTTATTTGCCAGTCACATAAGGGTCAAATAGAGCATTTCAAATTCAATTTCAATGCGATCAATTACTTTGCTTACTTTATCTATTAAACAAGGGATATTTTTGATATTAATTGCACCTTTTAGAAACAGAATGTTTCTGAGAAGCAATAACCCAAAAAAAATAAACAAGACAAGTCCATGTAAAGTAAGTAGTTATTCTGATTATTAACTCTTTCCGGACGAAATGGGATACATTCGTTTCTCAGACTCCAATTTTTTGCTGCTGTAATATTAATTTTCTTTTTTCGTCGGCGCTGATTTTTTTATTGTTACATATTGCTATGAATTGTGGTTTACATATTTACTGCACCACCATCCACAACTAATCTACCCAACTAGGATACTCAGCTAGTTGATTCCCAACAATGAGACTTCTTTCTTCTCAAGGTTCCAATCGGAAAAACGTGAAACTGCAATATTATTAAGGCGCCAGTCAATCGTTCTTGACAAATATTATGATTATTTATTTTATAAGTTACTTATTTTAATAGTCAAACAATAGTTAAGGTATAAGAAATAAAATGAGCACAAGATAAAATTTAAATGAATATTTAATACAAAAAGAATCAAAAAAGAAAAAAAAAACTATCATAAAGTATAAAGATAAAGTATCTTTCAATGACACAACGATGTAAAACAATTCACTGAATATGACAGCTAAGTGAATTAAAACTTCCTCTTAATTACTTCCGATCAACTTATCTAAAAAATAATAAAGTTTATTTTTAATTGCTCCCCAGAGAACCACACTGTATAATCAAATATAAAACACGTCCAAATCTACGCAAGTGCAAAACAGCAAACACATGAAAAAATACCCTTGACTTCCCAACGTGCAAAATTTTACAATTATAATTTTTTTACATAGAAATTTAAATAATACTCTTTATTATTTATTCTTACCAATAATAATAAATCTCTTAAATAACAATATTGAATACAAGCTAAATATTCTTATATTAATCAAAATTTTATGAATTCATAAATAAAAAAAACTTTTTAGGAGACTTACAAGACACGTTGTTTTATCTTAAAACCAACAAATTACATACGAGAATAACAACTCTCTACAATATACGGGAATTTAATATAAAATACAATCAACTAATTAACACAATCAAATCATCCCGATTTAATTAAATATATATATATAGATATATATTGTTGTGAGTCAATTTTCTTAATTAATTAATTCTTTTCTTATAAGATATCGGTTTCAAGAATGTTATATCTTGAATGTCCAGATTTGTGAATTATTACTTTATAGTAAGAATTTTGTAATTTTGATATGGGTTCATAATTGGTTTTGAAATCATGATACCATATAATATTGTATGTTATATTTAATTTATGGTTATGTTTTGCTTATTAGTAAATTTACTTCGACTTATTTTCGCGAGGATTTTGGATTTTTAAAACCAACTATGTTCTATCTTTCTTTTGAGCAAGTATCTGTAAATTTTGTTATTTGTTTGACTTATGTGAACTTCATTTACAAGATTTGTAATTGAGATCACGTGGGTGGATTTTCTTATAATATTATATTTTATATTATTTTAGAAACCTTTGTATAAATTTCTTAGAATATCTGATTTATACTTTTACAAAATTTCTGATGGGAGTCTTGACGACGAAAAACATTATTTTTCTGACGGATATAAAAAGATTTTTATCTGCATTTTATAAATTTAATTTTATCATTATTCCGATTATATACCGTATATAATATGTTTATGGACATTTATTGTACATAAAGAAGTGATATAATAAGTACTCTGGATGTATTATCCATATAAGGAGAACATAGATATGCATGTGTTTACTGAAGAATAGATTTTTATGAAAGGAACGCTCTTAAAGAAGAAATCATATTTCCTTTGAATTATTTTGGTATAAGAACGTCTCTTCAGGAACTTAGACTGAACATAACCTGGTGGGAGATTCTGCAAAATTGTATCATAAGCATCGCAGCGACTAGGATAGTATCCAGTAGTTTGAATTAAGCAATTGACAGCCAATCTTGATGTTATAATTGGAAACTTTCCTGAGAACTTCACCCAAAGAACATAATGAAATTGTGAATTACAAAATTTAACGTATTTAGCAGGTATTTAAGTGAAATTGTAATATATAAATTTGTTAAAGATATAACATTACTCGAAGTCACTTATCTATATAACATTTACTCACGTCATCTCAAACGTCATTTTACTTTGCTTTTAAATGTCAGATTTGGTAATTATATTTGAATTTTTTTTTTAACTTAGGTAATTTAGAACTTGGCATACGGACAAGTTTTCTAGAATTTGTATAGGCAATCCATTTCATATTATTAAACGAAGATATCATATTATATTACGTACATAATTTTGTTTTTTTTTAAATGTCTCATTGAATTCTTTTTATTTATATCTTGTGATAATCAATATAACATTATTTAAATATATTTCTTTACATCAATTTGACTTTCCTGTTTTATTTCATGTATTAGTAGATGTCTGTCTGTGTATCGAGAACTTGCTTCGAGACCCTTGAGATTGAGTAGTTTTCAGACTTAATAAATAAATATATTTATTTCTTATAATTAATATTATTGCATTATTGTCATCAGAACGTGAGGCTTTTCTCTGCTCAGCCTCTTAGCATTATATCATTTGACGTCCGAACGTGGGGCAATTCTCCACGGCATTTACCGTATTATATAAATATATATATATATATATATATATATATATATATATATATATATATATATATTTTCAAAGAAATTCAACGTTCTTGTCTACGTTCAGAAGTAGGTCTCCCCCTCAATATATCTCGCTATCGCTTTCACATAAAGACGACCTCCAAAAATCAAGTTTTTGCTTACGCACATTTTATCTAAATATATCGGATATACACAGATATCAAAAAACAATGTACATTTATTTTTAAATAAATTTAAAATATAATTTAGGGAAAAATCCATAACAATATGTTATTTATTAATAATTACAGTATTTTCGGTTTTTTCATTTGTTGGTTCACAAAAATAATAAATTTCTGTGCAGGCACTATGATCCAGCGACGTTTATTTGAGTAACCAAACAAGTTTTTACATGTTTTCACATGTTGAGCTCGTCAGTCAGGGTCGGCATTTACCTCACACTAAGTGTCATTGGTAGTGCAGTTACTTGTTTATCAGAGTGCAATTCAGTATTGTGTGTTCTGTATAAATTTTTGAATCATGTCCAAAAAAATTAGACGTGATCTTACTGATGAAGCTGATCAAGCAATTGCGATGCAATGGCTGGCGGAATCTGATGAAGAATGTCATACTTCAGAAGTAGAAGATTTCCTGGAAGTTAAAAGTGACATAGAGAGTGTGGAAGAGATGAATTGTTGCTTATTTACTTATTTATATAAACCATTATTTAAATTATAAATATTATCCTTTTTTATCAGTACGAATCTGAGGACGACAGAAATAGCGACCCAGATCATGAACGAAAAGATCCTTTATTTACATCAGAAGATGGTACTAAGTGCAGCGAGAGTCCACTGAAAACGTATAGGCGCTTAGTTCAAAACATAGAAACTACCAAAGCCTACCTCAAAGCCAAATCACAGAATGTAGCAAATATTGTTGATTGGTTCAAGTTGTTTATTGATAATGAAATTGAAGATATGGTTGTTGAGTTGTTGAGAAAAGCCGAGATGTCTTACGAACAATATAAAAGAAAGCATCTCGAAAAGCAAAAGACCTAGCTTACAACAAATAGTGTTGAAATGTATGCTTTTTTAGCCATTCTAATTACAATGGGAGCCCTGAAAGTAAAAAGGGAAATATTATCATTTCTTTCTAGTAAAGATTGTCTATATTCGCGTCCGATATTTACTATTGATATGATCTTTTATGCGATTTGACGATATAAGAACAAGATCAAACCGTCGAACTACAGACAAATTTGCAGCAATGCGTCAAGTTTTTAACATGTATGTAGGTAATTGCTATAATAACCTTAATACAGGCTTGCACCTTACCATAGATGAGCAAATTATTGTATTTAGATCAAAATGCCCGTTTAGGATTTATATGAAATCAAAACCTGCAAAATATGCAAATATCTTGTTGAAATAGCAACCACGTACACAGTGAATCTTCAGGTATATTTAGAAAAAAATCTAACAAACCGGAAAAAGAGCAGGGAAAACGTGTCGTAGTTGATTTAGTGTCTAGGCTTGGTCGAGGTTACGGGATCACTGCCGATAACACAGGCCTGCATAAAATTTGTGATGACGCGATTTTTGTTTGTTAAGCTCAGTTTTTATATAGCAATAACTAATTAAAATACAGTTGGTCTCTACCACCCACAGATTTTTTTTTTGCACAAAAGAAAAAGAAAAAAATATAAAAAAAATCTTATAATAGGCGTTTTAATACATTTTAAAATGAATGTACTACTTAAAATTCTAGGTATTAACCCAAAAATGATTTTCTGTTGTGGTTTTAAAGAAATTTGTTAAATAGGCTCTCATTACCTGATGTAAATCTTTTATTACATGCATTAATTTTGGACAAGATTTCCGGGAATTTTTACCTGCTAAATCCTATTTATTATGCTTTCACTTTATTAGTACTGCGAAGAAGGATTTCAAGTTTATCACTCCAAACAAAATGTATATTTTAATGTAATTTACTTCATTATAGCTCTGAGTGTCGATCACTAAACAAGTAAAATTAATTTGTCTTTAGTGTTGTGCGTGGTATTTGATAAATAAACATTGCTTAAAAATATGCCTAGCCGGTGATGCAAAAACAAACCAGATGATTTCTGTTATATTTGTGGATATTTCGTCTTGAAAAAGTTTAAGAGACCAATTGGTGAATTTGTGAAAAATGCATATTATGCTTATTTCAAAATCAAATTAGGAGATCAAGATAAAGATTGGGCACCGCACGTTGTTTGTAAGGTATGTGAAGAAGGTTTAAGACATTGGACAAAAGGGAATAGAAAAAGCCTTCTTTTTGGAATACCGATGGTTTGGAAAGAACCGCAAAATCATCATGGAGATTGCTACTTTTGTCTTTGTGATATTAAGGGGCATAATAGAAAAACTTTGAAACATATTTTGTACCTAAGCAATATTAAATCAGCTCTCAAGACCAGTTCCTCACAGTGATCATGTACCTATACCTATACCCCCCAAAAGTACTACAAGAAGATATTGAAGCCTCTTCAACTTCCGGCTCCGTACAGATGGGTAGTGATTTTGAACCATCAACCTCAGGTCAAAACCAACCTCAGCTATTTTCACAAGCCGAACTGAATGATTTAGTAAGAGATTTGGGACTTTCAAAAGATCTTTCTGAAGTACTGGGGTCTAGGTTGAAACAAAAAAATTAGCATGCCCCAGAAACTACTTTCAGATCTTCCTTTAGCTGAATATGACAGAAAAACAACCAAACGAAGCTTTTCTGAAAAACGAAAACGTTTTTTTAAGAAGCATAAAGAATAAATAACTATTTCTAATAGTTTCTATGTGTATATTTTTGTATTTTTTTAAATATAATATAAAACTAGCTTATAAATGAAATAAATCGTGTTTTTTCGTTTTTTTTTTTGATTTTACTGGTTTGAAATAGTATATTACATACCGATCGGGGAAGTGCTCTATTACAGCCGAGCATCAAGGTAGCTTGCAGAGGTGCAAAGCACCGAGGTAAGCTGCAGACGCGAGGCTGGAATGAGTTCTCCCGAGGTATGTATACGATTTTACTCACAATCTACTATTAGTAATCCTATATAAGTTTTGTTTTAAATAATAATAATAATACATGACTTACATGAGTATCGGTATTTATTTTTATGATAATTTGATAAACTATTTTAAGGAAGATACTTGTAAAATCGTTGCTAGGCAATGTAATAAGTTTGTTGAATCTGACAGTTAGGTAATTATTTTGCCAGTTACAAAATATAGTACGACATTTTTAATAATAAAAAATCTTTATACGTGTATACTAAGAAATATGTCCGACAGTGAACTTGAATGCACCCCACCAGAACTGCGAGTAGCTGCAGAAAAAGCTACTGAAGGCATGATTCCGGAAAAAAGCAGGGAGAGGTACGAGAAGACTTACGAAGCATATAGTAAATGGTGCGTGATTAAGGGTGTGCAGCATACCTCTGAAACGGTACTCCTTGCTTATTTTGCTGAATTAAGTAAACAAAATAAAGTTTCCACATTATGGTCAAGGTAATCGATGTTGCGAGCAGTTCTTAATATTGGGCAAAATGTTGATATCAGTAATTATGCAAAATTGCGAGCATACCAAAAAAGGCAGAATGTGGGATACAAAGCTAAAAAGTCAAGCGTTCTGTCCAAAGCAGACATTGATAATTTTCTCAACAACGCTCCGATAGAATATCTTCCTCAAAAGGTAACATTCTAATTCCTTCAGTGCATATTAAATTTATGTTAAATTACATATTTCTTTTAGGTTGCTTTAATTATTGACATCTCTGGAGCCTGTAGATGCGATGAACTTTTAAAAATGAAAATAAGTGATCTGGATATTTTAGAAAACCGAATTATAATAGTAATTCCTGTAACGAACACCAACTCCTCCCGTACATTCGTAATCACAAAACCGGAATGGTTGAAAGTAATAAAGCAATACTACGACCTTCGCAACAACATTGAATCTGAAATATTTTTTTTACAAATGAGGAATGGCAAAGTTACACGACAGCCATTTGGGCATAACTCTATCGGAAATTTTCCCAAAAAAATAGCAACTTACTTAAAACTGGAAAGCGTTAATGGGTTTACAGGACATTGTTTCAGACGTACTTCAGCGACATTACTGGCAAATACAGGTGGAGACATTCTACAGTTGAAAAGATTAGGGGGGTGGATATCCAGTACCGTTGCTGAAGGATATGTGGAGAACTCATTACATGGACAAGTAAAAATTGCTAATATGTTGTCAAATGTAGAACAATCAAGATCGTCGATTTCTAAAAATGAACAGTATATTTTTAAGCAACAACATGGTCTTTCTTTAACAGTTAACAGTAATGATAATTCTAATGTAACCATTAATATTTACAACTCTAAATAGGTTTATTATTGTTTCTTTACTAAATAAATACAGAGTTTGATTCCAATTTATTCTTAAAAACATGTTTTAATGCCAAAATGACAATGATGTCATATTTGTGACTAATAAACTGACACTTGCTAGCTGGGAAAACACTTTTCCGGCTATAGCTGGGAAAGTGAAGTAGGTAAGCAATAAGTCGCTTCCCGACTGTTTCGAAGGGTACAAATCTACAGATTACTAACCGATTGTGAGTAAAATAACCTTACGTAATACAAAAAAAATAAAAGCAGATTTGAAATCAGCGCTACCCAATTACTAGAAAACAGTTAAAATTTTTAAATCAACATTCAAAGAGTTGAAAAATGCAGGCCTGTGTAATTTTTTCATTAGTATACCATTGGCCAATGTACTTTTTAATCGCGGTCTTACATTTTATGTGGTATCCTCAGACAAAATTTTAAAAAAATACATAAATATCACTGCCAAATAGAGAGAGAGCTGAAAAGTTTTCAATATTTGCCTGTAATAAAGACATAATACTGACTTCCTATGTACCAAAAAAAAGGTAAATTGTTATCGTATTGAGCACCGAAGATCGCGATGGTAAAGTTGGAAGTGAAGATAATAACTTCAAACCCGATATAATACAATATTCCAATGCTACTAAAGATTCCGTAAACACTGTGGACAAAATGGTAAACGACTATTCAGTCAAAAGAGACACTAAAAGGTGGCCATTTGTATTGTTTCAAAATGTTTTAGACACTGCTTGTCTAAATGCTTTGACAGTTTGGACAACCAAAAATGCAGAATTTAGAAAAAAAGACCGCGATTATAGAAAAAACTTTTTATTAGAACTGGGATGTGAACTTATAAAGCCTAATGTGATTGAAAGATTTAAGAACAAACATTTGCACAGACGAATAGTAAAAGCTATTAGAACGTTAGTTCCAATACCACCTCAAGCTACGAAAGCCCCTGGTCCATCTTCATCTTCAAGCCGATGCGACAATATGCCCCAGAAAAAAAGACAAGCAAACAAGAAACACTCGCCGTAAATATAGAAAATACGTTTACCCAGATCATAATGTTGTATTTAAAACAATTAATTGTACTGTTTGTAACGAAAATAAATACATTCAAACTTTTAAATAAGTAAGTAGGTAAGTTTATTTATTCTACCTAATATAATTTTTTGTTTCAACTTTTACAGAAGTACTATGACGTTACATATATTGACAGTTTGAATACTTAAAGCAACATCTTGGGATACATGACTCAGGCCGGGAATGTACCTAAGGAATAAAGTCTACTGCAATTCACTAATTTTTGCTAGCGTGACCATTTATAATAAATGCTTTGTTATACTCTTATTTATTTGCATCAAGATATAAATTATAATTATCTTCAAAGCGCCCAATAAATCATACACTTTTAACGTTCAATATATTTTATTAAAATTAAAAACCAGAAACAAACAAAAAAGATACTGTAACAGTATCTTTCGTTCTCTGAATGTATTTCTACAATTTTCTCTATAATTGGCACGAATCAATATCCTAATTGTTTCCTTTCGCTGCAGAGACACTTTGTTGGGCATCTCTTGACAACCTGTAATCTGTAATAGGCAGCGTTCGCAGCTTTTAAATTCGTTATCTGTTTAATTCTAAGTATCGCGTGGAATGTCATTGACAGCTTTTTCAAGTGTTCTATGTTTCTATTCCACTTTGAATGACTGTCAACTCCCATATTTTTATTGATTTTGTAAACACTTCATATTTGGTCGTTATCAATATATGTTGGGTTTTACTAGGGAGTATCTTTAAGTTGCCGGAATTACGGAAAAGGAGAGAAAATAAAAATACAAAATTATTATTCTTTTTCAATATACGTATTCACCTGCGGCTCTAACAGATTTTTCGCATCTTTCAATTAGCTCGTGTATGCCTTCATAAAAAATGTTTTATCTTTGTCTGAAAACTACACCGAAATTGCGCCCTTAACTTCTTCATGGCTGGTAAATTTATTTCCAGGGAACAGGTAAATAAAAATAACTCGGTGCAAGGTCTGTATTATAGGGTGGGTGATTCAAAATATCGAAGCCCACTTAATGCAGGGCAGCCAGCGCAACTTATGGACGGGAGCGTTATTGTGTAAAAACAGGACAGTTTTCGCCAATTTTCTCCTATTTTCTGTCGCATGGAGTCTTGCTTGGACTCAGGGGTTCATAATAATGAATACAACATCCTCGTCTTCATTACAAAGGTCTAGAGACGCGCGGTAACATTCCTCAGGGTGTTGTTTTTATGGTGGTAAGAGTATTCTCAGTACCCATCTTGCGCTGACCTTAGTCATGTCAAGATGATCATGAATATTTCTAAAAATGATTGTATCGGATACTCCAATATTTCTGTAGGTTGTCTTCTGTTTTGGGATGGACACCTGCACGTCCAGGTACATGAGCACACTGCTGTTTGTACTATTCCCAATAGATCTCTCAGTTCCACTCTGTTAATCTTGTGTCCTCCATAAAAGCCACTATCCTCCTCAGGGGAAGTTTGAGAACACTCGTAGGATCCACTAGATCTCTTCCAAAATGTTTCTGTCGTAGTCCCTTCAGTTTCTCACACATATATATTACATGGAAACTCGTTTCCTCCAGTTTTTTACATCTCCTACACCAGGGGTCGCTAAGCAAACCCATGCTGTACAGATGCTTCCTTAAAGGACTAATGACCGGTTATTAAGTGGGTAATTATTTTAATTTCTTTTTTGTTACTACGAATTAGGTTGGCTGGAAACTTTCCCTACAGCTCCCTTGGTAGTATTTTAGTATGGAGCTGGCTTTTCGTTAACCTCCATTTCTTTTTATGTTCTCTTGCCATAACCATATCTACCTTTTAGCGGAACCCTTAGCGATTCCACATACAGGTTTTGGTTATATGAAGTTCCTATTAGTACCTTCTTTGCCTCTCATTGCCTTTAATTCCCTCATGTCCTGGCACCCATATAAGCGACACAGTATTGTCTTGAGGACCTGTTCGCAATACTTTAACACTTTCGATCTAGTAGATGGATTCATAATGGCTTTAGTAGCTGCCTGACTATGTCATTATGTAGATTTTTATGTTTGCGCAGCCGGCTCCCCGAATTTCCTCATTTTAGGTTGCGACTGCAAAAAATTCGGCCTGAAAAACCATCGTATGCTTTACTAGACATATCGATATCTTCCTTCTAGGGCACATTCCGCATATGCCTGCACCTGTCGCCTGATTGGATTGTGATCCATCCACAATCACCCGAGCAACTTTTTGTCTGTTCCCTGGTCGGTATAAATATGTTCAGCTTAGTTGTATACATAATCTCAGGTGCCATAATATCCGCCGGTAATTGAAAGGTCGGCTCTTCCAGTGTAGTTCCCGTGATATCTGTATGCCCCTATACAACTTTATTAGGACACCATACATCATTGGCCTTTAGCCTCAGGATCGCAGCCATGGCCTCCGCTTTTACAAATAGTTCCAGCGGACGGAGACCCACGATGGCCTCCACGGTTCCCGTCCTGTTCATAGCCCCCGTGATTTCCAACAGGGCTTATCGCTGGGGAATCGTGAGAAGCCCCATCGACGATGTTAGCTCCGTCCTCCTCCACCAAACAGCAGTTCCAATGGTAATCGTTGATTTTACTACTGCTGTATACAGTCAGCGTTCTAACTTGGTTTTAGTCTCTAGGTCTTGTCAACAGCTCTTCTGCATCTCCACCATTATTAATTTTTTGACTTTTCAAACAGTTCTGGAATGGTCAATCCAATAGGTCGCGCCGGCCGTGGGATGTTTTGAAGTGATTACCTTGCTTAAAGAGACTGCGTTACTTATAAACCATAGCTTTTTCCCGGGAAAGAATACCTGTAAACTTAATAACGCCACGATATTTGATCTTCTTCATATTTCGCACATTCTTCCCGATCGAGTTGCTTGGTCGGCCATAGTTCTAATACTACTGATGCACTTATGATAGAAGTTTATACGAGGGACGTCCGCAAATTGATACCCGTTTTCAGATAAAACAGAAACTAATCAAATTTTTTTATAAAACTTTTTATTTTATATTTTCATACCGTATGCCACTTTTCTGCATCGTTCAAATTTAAATTCAAGCATTTGTAGTATCTCGTAACGAGCTTTTGAATATCAGTATCATAGAATTCTTCCGCCATCTCATTAAGAAAATTGTGACTTCTTCTTTAAGCTTTTCATCGTTTTGAAAACGTTTTCCTCCCAGGAACTCTTTCAGTTTGGTAGTAGCCACTAGGAGCCAAGTCAGGGCTGTATGAGAAATTATCTATATTTCCCAACGAAGCTTTTCCAAGGACTTGTTTCATTTTCACGGCAACATAGGACTGCATTGCCATGCGGAAGCACGATACCGCTATTCAGCAATTTCTTCAATGTCCGCGTGTGCTGCGTTAATTTCTACATTTCGACAAACTAAGTTTGTACAAGCATGCAGAAATGCATGACGTCGCAACGCAACGTATCGAAATGTCGAAATGAAGAAATTAGCGAAGCACCTTAGACGACATTTATATGTAAAGTGAGATTTAATACTCTTTAGCTCTCATTTACAGTACAGGGTTTTTCGGTTGCCTTTCACGATTTGTCATTTGTGATTCATTATTTATCAAATGACATTCACTCTTTTATTTGTCTTTCACCATTTGTTATTTGTATTTCACCATTATTCAAATGATATTCACATTTGTCAAATGAATTTCATCTTTTGTCAAAATAATCTCATGAACTGTCATTACTGTAACATGGAGCGTGTGAGAAGGCGAAATGCGAAAATTAGTAACGAAGTGCGCGCATTAATTATTAACTCCATGAATCAGGGAAAATCTTATATTGATGTCGGAATACAGTTTAATGTAAAACCGAATACAGTGCGTAAAATTTATGCAAAACATGTGCAAACGGGACAGATACATAAACAACCTCCGGGTCACAGAAAGCAAAAGCTTAATGAAGCTCAAAAGGAACGAATATGTGATTGGATTGACGAGGATTGCACTCTTACACTTCGTGATTTACAAGCAAATAGTCTTTGCCAATGGCCCGACATGCAAATATCTACATCAACAATTAATAGGGCTTTAAAAGAATTCCATTATTCTATGAAACGAGTGACGTGCATACCAGAAAGAAGAAATACACCAGCTATAATACAAAATCGTTTTGATTATGCAATGGAATACAACAGAATTATGCATGAGAGAGACAAAAATTTTTTCATTGATGAATTTGGTATAAATGTTTACTCAAGAGTGTCCTCTGGTAGATCTGCCAAAAATACTCCAGCATGTTTACGTAAAGCCCAAGTTAGAGGACGAAATTATTCAATTGTAGCTGGAATGAATTTTAATTCGTTATATTTATTTCAAATACAGGATAGACCATGCAATGTGGAACATTTTTCAGAGTATCTGTTAAATTTGATTAATCATTTTCGTGTTGATAATATCGTAGGAGCTTATCTAATAATGGACAATGTTCGCTTTCACAAAAATGCTAAAGTACTAAATCTTATTCAAGCTCATGGCCACCATGCTGTATTTATTCCGGCGTATAGCCCATTCTTGAATCCAATTGAGGAATTGTTTAGTCAATGGAAAAATTACATCAAGAGATCACAACCAAGAAATGCGGATGAGCTATATGAATCCATCCACAGAGTATCAGAAAATATCACTCACGAACACTGCCGTCACTACATACAACATATGGAGTCCTACTTAGGCGATTGTTTACGAAGAATCGAAATTCTTTCGTAAATTGTACTTGAATGTTTAAGAATTTCATTACTTATTGTCTATTTTACATAATAAGTTTCGTTGGTTCCTAATAAATATACATGAGTTCGATTGCTTTCTATTATTTTATTTGCATAAGAATAGAGAAAATCATTTGACAAATGGTGAAACAGTTTTGATAAAAGGGAATTACAATTGACACAAATTTGACAGTTGGTAAAGTCATTTGAGAATTAGTGAATTACGAATGACAAATCGTGAAAGGCAACCGAAAAACCCTGTAAAGTTAATTATACTAACTATATAGACGCGAAGTATAGAAGTGAGAGTCATGCCTATCCAGGATACTGTGTGTTGACAAGCTCGAATAAAAGCGTAATGCATGCATATATTCCAGGATAGATGTGACTTGTCACGAATTCTTCATTATTTTAAGGACAATGTTGTTCTGTTTTCTTTTATTTAATAAGTTGTAGTAGTAGTAGTGTAAGCCTTTATTTAAGCATAGTGAATAAGTCCTGGATCTTGCATCATCATTTCATCACAATATTTTATTATTTTGAACATCTCCCCTTACTGTTAGCTCGCCCGATCGACCAGTGTTCTCGTCACTGTATGTTTCAAATTAATCTTCTTAAAAAGAAATTCTGTTATTCACATACTATAATAGAAATAAAAATATTTATAAGTAGTTTAGTATAGACGTAAGGTAGCAATTTATGGGTTTAACTTAATTTTTTTTATATTACATAAAAACGATTTTCTTCACATTAGTAGTGTTAACATATTTGAAAATGAAAATATACGCCTGCGCTTTAGAAGGTAGAATTGATATTTAGCCGTAACTAAGGGAGATAATTCCACAAGAAACTGTACATACCCTGTAATTAGGAGATCGGAACAGTATATTAGTTTTAGCGCCTCTGTAGTAAAATGCTTTACGCATCCGCGTCGAGTGATGCCGTATGAAATAACGTGTATAATTTAATAGCTCAGGCGTTCCAAATTCGGACTGAACGATGTTATACAAAAGTTTAATATCATTTTTATTACCTACAGCAAAATAATAGCGTTAAACAGTTCGAGAGGAATTTCGTCACGAAAGCTGTAAGAGGTATACGATATTGTGCTTTTCAAGTATAGATATTCAAAGAATCTACTTTGAATTTTTTCAAGGGCAGAAATATGAATTTTATGAAAAGGGAGCGACGGATGAGTATTCTAGTTTTGAAGGTCCATACGAGAAGCACAATTGCAAGATTACACTAAATTATCTAGTGTTCCCAATAATAAATACTAATTTATTTATTTTACCATATTTTACAACAGAATTATGATTTCCTACATGATAATATCAAAATAAAACTGTAAGTACTACATGTAACAAGTACTACAAGTACAAGTAAGACAAAAAAATATTCATGTGCTATATCCAGTATTACGATTTTTATTTTTACAAAATCTGGGAAGAAAACAAAATTTTTTGGAAACAGCAAACTATTTTATTGCTTTTCAAAATATTTGCCTTTATGGTCTATATACTTTTGCATGCGTACGAATCAGTTCTAAAAACATTTTTTCCACTCTGAAGATTGTATCTCAGAAACATGGTTTTCAAAGGCTTCGACTGCTTCTTGAGGTGTTGAAAATCGCTGTCAATGCAT
This sequence comes from Melolontha melolontha, assembly GCA_935421215.2. Taxonomy (NCBI): domain Eukaryota; kingdom Metazoa; phylum Arthropoda; class Insecta; order Coleoptera; family Scarabaeidae; genus Melolontha; species Melolontha melolontha. The sequence continues at coordinate 98,622,605 of OW285241.1, forward strand.
TTTTTGTTTCACAGTTGGGAACAAAAAGAAATCATTCGGCAACAAGTCAGGTGAATATGGACAATGAGACATTATTTCAACACTTTTCCTCTTAAAATAGTCAACTGTTAGACGTGCTGTATGAACTCGCATTGTCGTGATGAAGAATAATGCGAAGTTTTCGGTTGTTCTTCCTGATTTCGTCTGGAACTTTTGGCAAACAAATTACTGTATACCATTCAGCGTTAACAGTTTTTCGATCCTCTGAAGGAATTCTTGCGATGTGAAGAAACAAGCGACATTTTCTTGGAAGTGCTCCTTGCACGAACAACTTTTGTGGGGCTCGGTTCGTCTTGGAACACCCATACAGTAGATTGTTGCTTGGTTCCCGGCTCATACGCATGTATTCATGTTCCGTCACCTGTGACAAGGTTGTATTCGGATTTTGCGATTCCTACGTTAAATTTTTTGCTCATCTCTTTACACCAATTGATACGAGCTGCTTTCTGTGCTTAGGTCAAGTTATGTGGAATCCATCTGGAACATATTTCTTTTACAAATAAATGTTCATGTAAAATCGAATGAATTGCAGTCTGCGATATTCCAAGAGATGTCTCTACCTCACTATAAGTCACATGTCGATCCTGTTCTATCATTGCCCGCATAGAATCGATGTTTTTTGGACTCACAACAGTTTTTGTTGGACCTTTACGTGATTTATCAGCCACTGAGGTATGACTATGGCGAAATTCTGCAAACCAATTGTAAACTGTCTTCTCTGATGGTGCTTCATTATCAAAAGTTGACCGAAGCGATATAATGCATTCTTGTGGAGCCTTTTTATAATCGTAAAAAATCATCCAACGAAAACCTTTACGAGTAATCTCCATTATTTTACAAACTCACTGTCTTAAAACTGTCACTGTCAACAAACTACTGACTCAGTTTCTAAGCTATCACGGGTTTCTCATTGACAAATGTCAAACTTTAAGAATATAGTTATTACATGTCAAAAGCATCATCTAGTGGTCGATTGTAATAATGTAAAAAATGTCCTTCGTATAAGAAAATTAAAGGTTAAATATCGTGATGGTATTCCGTTCATTGTTTTTGCGGCACTGTCAAACTAATATTGCCCAAAAACAACTTTCAAAATATTTCTTACCAAAATACCAGAGGTTTACGATCTGAAACACATTTATTTTGTAGTAATATTTGCAAGTTGTCTTGTGACATAGTTCTTCTGACAGAAACTTGGCTTAATGGCTCTGTGTTAGATTCAGAACACTTTCTGAATAATTATAGCGTTATACGTAGTGATCGGCGGTTTGATGTTGTTGGTAGGTATAAGGGAGGGGGAGGTGTTTTAATGGCTCTGTCTGGGCGAATTATTTATAATGTTATTGACACCATTTGTATTACTGATAGCATACCATTAATAGATCTGATTGCGTGTAGATGTTATTTTCTTGGCTGCCAATTTAATTTAGTACTAGTATATATATATATATATATATATATATATATATATATATGATATTTCCTATACTGATTTTGAGCTATTCTTCGATGCGTTGAGTCCGCTGCTATTCAGACTTCTTACTTTACTTGTCGGTGATTTTAACGTACCCGATTTTAATAACAACCTCGCCCGTCAAACCAATACAAAAGTTTATATTCTTAGTGAATTTTATAATTTTCATTATTTAAAACAAGTAAATAACATTGTCAACACTAATGGTAGGCTTCTTGATTTGGTGTTTGGCAATCTTGAGGGTGAAATTCTGGTTTGTCATCATGATTCATCTACGGTTCCCGAGGATTTGCACCACCCTGTCTTATCAATTTCTTATCAACTAAGCAGGTCTGTTGAGGCTGCTCGGTTTCCGCAATCTGTACCTTCCGTTGTGACTTCCGAAAAGCTAATTATCCACAAATTATCAATGATCTTAACAATTTTGATTGATCCATTCTGAATTCATATCCAGATGTTAATTTAACTCTTAATAAGTTTTAGGATTGTCTTTATGATATACTTAATAAATCAGTCCCTAAGTATATCCCTACTAACTATAATTTTCCTCTTTGGTTTACATCTGAAATAAAAGAATATCTAAAAACTAAAGAACATTATAGACAGAAATGGACTCGTGTACTAATGGAAGTGAAATTTTCTATAAGGATTTTAAAATAATGAGGTCTTTGTTTAAAGAACAGATCAAGTCTGCTTATGCTGAATATCTGGCTAATATGGAGAATTCCATTCGGAAAAATTCCGCGGAATTCTGGAAGTACATTAACCAGGAAGGAAGAACTAGAATCCCTGGCAGACTTTGGCAGACATGAAGGTGAATTTAGTGATCCTCAGGGGATAGTTGATGGTTTTGCTGACGTTTTTTCCGGCGTTTTTCTTCCTTAATCCATAACAATTGTTCCAGATACTGTTTCACATATATTGTCCTTTAGATCTCTCCCTGTGTCTCTAACTGAAATTGAAAAAAATATGTCTGCTTTTCCAGATAAGGCAACAATGGGTGATGATTTGATACCCAGTTGCTTTATTCGTAATACCAGTGCTCGCAAAGCCGTTACAGATTGTTATTACTTTGGCTCTGAAAACGTGTGCTTTTCCTGATCGATGGACGAAAGCTAGGATTACACAGGTTAATTACTAATCTAACGATAGTCACTTAAAATATTTGTGAGGTATTGGATAGTAATGGTCAACTAGTCGTTGTATACATGGACCTTTCTCGAGCCTTCGATATCAGTAACCATCACATTTTATTAAACAATTTGAGTCTATCTGCGTTAGAACTTATTGCCTCATATGTTGAAAATAGAGTTAATTATGTGTTTTATAATGGCTTTTACTCTTACCAATTAATTTCAATATCTGGTGTGCCTTAGGGCTCTAATCTTGTACCTCTTCTTTTTCTGCTTTTCATTTATGATCTCCTCACATCTTTCAATTGTTATGTGCTGGCCTACGCTGATGACACTAAATAATACTTATCCGTCGAATCACAGAACGATGGTGATATCAAGATAATATTAATGTGTTTGCAGATTTGTGTAATAAAAACAGGATAAAGATTAATGTGTACAATTAATAAAGTGGAGTTATTATATAGTATTGGTGGCCAAAAGTTAGTGAAAAGGAACTTGTGATTTCTTTTCACTAAAGTAATTTCAGTAATCTTGGTGTCAAATTCGACTCGGATATATTCTCTAATAAAATAATTCTCGTCTGCTTCTAGAATCTTGGGCTTTGTTATGAGGTATTAATCTATTACCTTCAATAAAAATGAAATGACAAACTAACTTTTTATTTATTAAATGGAACCTAACAATACATATTAGCGTTTTTCGCCATATCGACCATTGGGGCCTTAGCCAAAATATTAGTTTTAGTACGAGGAACTGAAAATTTAGCCGATAAACGCGTGCCGTAACTCGGTACAAGAAATTTTACTTCATCGAGTAATGGCGGACAATCAATTTTGTTTGTAGCAAATTTGATTAAAAAGGTGGCACTAGAAGCATTCCTCCGTTCCGACGGCTCCATGCCATACTCGCTTAAAAGGTTATTGTAGTCTACACCACGCGTTGGATATATTCCTTTAGTTTTCAACAAAACACATTTCAAGAACCTCCTTCGAATTTTCTGCAACCCAAGTTGCTGGTAAGTATATATGGGATACCTTACGACAGAGGCATATTCCAGTTTAAAATGGACCATACTAAAATATAACGTTTTTAGTGTAAACACGTTAGAGAATCCTCTGAAAGTTCTTATAAGTCTAAAGCTCGAGAAGAATAGTTGCAGATTGCTTCTATGTGCCCAGTAAATTTAAGCTGTGTACTACTTAATACTTAACTTAAACTTATTTGCATGACACCAGGCGGTAATATTATTGATATTTCTTTGCAATGTTTCACAGTCGGAGATGGTATGAATTTTTGAAAAAAAATTAGATCAGCACACGCAAGCACACGATTGGCAGTCGATTGAGGTTAAAAGATCATTTATATACATTATAAATAGTACGGGTCCTAGATTGGACCCTTGCAGTACACCGGAAGGAGCAGTCAATATCCTGGAATTATATCCATAATAATAATAATAATTATTATTATATAACTTAATACCCGACAGGCTAGGCCCAATTACAAGCTTCATTATAATTATAATTACATAACATTGCAGTGCAATTAAATAAATCATGGAATTTAATAGTGCTGCGTATCCGCGAGCCATCTTCAAGCAAACAGATCATCCAGCATTCTATTGGCCACGTTGGAGAGAATATAGGTAGGAGTCCGTTTCAAGACATTCGTCTTCGCGAAGGGAGCCATAAATGTAACGTAGTATCTGGAGTTTATACGAGGAACCAAAAACGACATTCGCTTCAATATGAACGGGCAATCAATAATGTTTCTCATTAATTTAGTTAGGAATTTCCTACAAATATTCTCCATTCTAACGCTTAGAGACATGCCATGGCGTAAAAGTAAATCATTCTGGGATGTATACTTCAAAAACTTACGGTGAACACGGTCCAAAGGAATACGATCGCGAGCATATATGGGACACCAAACTAAGAAGGCGTATTCCATTTTACTCAAAACATCAGCATGGTACAATGATAACAAATATAGGGTGATTCATTGTCCAAATAGGAATCAATTAGCTTTACAGTATTAGGAGAAAAGCCGAAGGAAGACATTTTAGTGATGATATTATTGTAGTCAACCGTATCGAACGCTTTAGCGAAATCTGTATGTATCACATCTACCTGCTCTCTTTTGTCCAAGCATTGACTAATATACTGCGTAATTTCGACCAAGTTCGTTACTGTTGATCTTCCCACGCTGGTATGGGCAAATGTAAGGTGAAACACAAGCATATATTTTGAAGTATAGAAGTTGTTCAAAAACTGTGGAGCAGGTAGATAAAATACTTATGGATCGATAATTGTTCATAAAGCTCTTGTCCCCGTGCTTAAAAATTGATACAATACGACTTAGTTTCCAAAAGTTCGGAAAAGTAGACGTACTGATGCTTAAATTAAAAATTGAAGCTAGAGGTTCGCTCAGAACAGGTGCACAATTTCTAATGAAAAAGTTAGGAAGCCCATTGTGACCGGAGGTGCTATCAGCCTTCACTTGCATTAAGACAGACAAAACTTTCTCACTCGAAACCGTCGGAATATTAATACCGTCAAATGAAAGAATATTTGCAGGAAAAGTATCAGGTAGTTAGTTGAACGTGGTACAAATGTAGTGGAAAACATGTGTGCAAAAGCCTCAACAATTTCATCCGGATCAGTTAACATTTCGGTTCCTGAATTCAAGCAGGCAGGAATCCGGGATTTACCGCATTTTTGTCTCACAAATCGCCAATACTGTGATAGATCATTTACTATACTTCTTTCAAAGTTAGATATGTACTGGTTATAAGTACAACAGACTTCAGTATTGACTAAGCTTCACAACCTTACAAATTCTTGCTTATTGTTAGTGGAGCCTATACGTTTCCATTTACGGTAGTGATATTCCTTCTGTTTTATCATCCTTATTACCTCTCTTAATGTTAAGTTATAAATTACTTCGACAGTAAACCATTTAGAAAAACGGCGGGGACGATTCACATGTCCGAACATATTTTTGGGCAGAATACAGAGCATCGTAGAAAACATAACACATAGTAACTTTTGATCAAAAAGTCTTTGGATCGCGATAGCCATGAAGTGTAAAAACCATCTATAGAATGATTTACTTCTGTACTGACACAAATAAAATTTATTTTAGGTTATGATTATTACTTGCATTTCATGTATATTTTATAATATTTATAGAGAATACAGAATGCATTTATTTATAAACAACGCTTTAATAACTAATACAAAAATAAGGTTGATTACAGGAAGATGAAAGTACTAATAACACAGGTCTACAAAATTAAACTTTTTGACAGATGTTTTTATTTTGATAACTGATTTTATATAATTTTGGTAGGCTGATTTCAAAAATTCTATGCATTTATTTGTATCACGTAAGGTTTTTTGCAAATATTAAATGAAAAAAAAAACGATATTTCTAAAAAAAATTATTTGTTTATTGAGTAAAAAGGTGGAATACAAGTTAAAAAAGTGGAAAAAAATACTTTACTCAGTTTTTTTTAAGTGAAATCTTTGTCTTTTTGCCAGAAAGCTGCGTTGTCCGGACATTCGGTTGTATGTTTTTAAGAGCATATCCCGTTTTAACATCCAGCAGTAGTCCGCCATCATCGTTATGCTCCATCTGCCTTGGTATCGCCGTTCCATTTCCTTAATGTCTTGGTGAAACCTCTCTCCCTGTTCTTCGCTAACTGCTCCAATATTTTCATGAAACTAGTTCAAGTGTGAAAACAGGAAATGCACTTTCAAACTCATATTACAACCTAGACGATGAAAGTGTTGTAACATATTTTGAACAATATTTTCGTAGTTTTCGTCCTTAGAGTTCCCAAGAAACTTATCAATTACTTCTTTAAATGAAACCCAGGCTTTTTCTCGACATTGGTTATTGTGTTTTGAAAATCCTTGTCTTTGCATAATGTTCTTATCTGCGACCCAACAAAAATACCTTCTTTTAACTTGGCATCGGATAAGGCTGGAAATGTCTCGCACAAATATTTAAAACACTGTCCATTTTTGTCTAGGGCTTTAACAAACTGCTTCATCAAGCCAAGTTTGATATGGAGAGGAGGCAGAAAAACTTTTTTGGGGTCAACCAAGCTATCTCTTAATACATTTTTGCTACCAGGTGTAAGGCTTGTTCTAGAGGGCCATTCTATTTGAGTCCAATGTCTATCCCTTGCTCGACTATCCCACTCACAAATAAAGCATGGAAATTTTGTATAACCTCCTTGTTGTCCTAGTAGCATGCACAGCACTTTAAGGTCACCACAAAGCATCCACTGATGTTCTTGGTAGTTTATTTTCTTTAAAAGAAGTTCAAAATTTTCATACGTTTCCATTAAATGTACCGAAAAACAGGCGCCATTCTTCTTTTACATACGGCACATTTCCTAATTTTGAAATTAAGTCAGGAATATTCTTGCAATACACTAGCGGTCCGTCTTGAGTAAAATATTGACATAACTCTTTTTCGCGATCCCGGTAAAAGCTTGATGTGACGCCAGGTGCCAGTAAATGTTTCTCACGAAGTCGGGATGCTAACAATTCGGATGCATCCTTTGGAAGGTGCAAATCTCTAATTAAATCATTTAGTTCGCTCTGGTTAAACACTTCGGGCTCTCTGAAATCTGGTGTGAAATCTGAGTCATCTGGGTCGCAATTAGATTCCTCTGATTCTGACGATATGACGTTTTCTAGTGCTTTTGGGGCGGTAGGTATCGGAACATCTGGTCCATGAGGAACTGGTCGAATAACAGAGTCAAGATTTGGATACACAACTTGTTTCTTATTTTTTTTTCTGTTGAATGCTTGAACATTACACGAACAAAAATAACAATCATCACTGTGATTTCTAGGCTCTCGCCATACCATAGGAACACCAAAGCTTAAACATTTCTTCCTACCTTTTTGCCAGTTTCTCAATGCTTCAACGCAAACGGAACAAATAGTATGAGGAGCCCAGGACTTGTCTTGGTCGCCAATTTTTACACCAAAATAAGCGTGGTATACATTTTTCACAAAGGAAGATATAGTAGCAAGATAAGTAGCACGACGACTAACACGACCAAACTGCACATAAGCAGGTTTGAACGTTGTATTGACGCTTCTGCGCCGACTCTGTTGCTTTGCTGAGAAATCTAATATTAACCAGTGTTGCCAAATCACATTTAATTTCATAAAAATCAATTCATTTAAAAATCATGCCTAACATGGAACAAACATATTCTTGTCATAGGTATGTATATTAATAAATTAACATTTTTAAGATATAGAGCGCTATAAAAAAAAATTACGTGATAGAGCAAAAATATGGCGTTTTTTGGAATAAGGGCCCCCAAACATATACAAATTGGCAAACGGCTTTCAAACATCAAAATCACTGTAGACCTGTGTAATTAAAGGAAGATGGTGAGTATCCTCGGGAACTTATGGTGAACTGTGGCTTATGACTTCACAATGTATATCAGATAAGATGAGATATAACAAATTGTTGTTAGAATTAGTAATGCTATTGCATTGATTAAGATTGCACATGTCCATAAAAGACGATAAAAGTATCGATTTAGTACCATTATCCGTGTTGAGGTTAAACTGAGAATAACTGAAGTCATCTATGCTTGAAAGGGGCAACTGAAATACTGAAAATTTATTTCGAAAAAGTGAATTTTGCATCAAATGTAACGGTTAAATCTTGGGGTTAATTACAATGAGGAATGCTATCGTAATTTAAATTATCATAGAAAATTACTAGGTTAAATTTGCGTGTAAATGATAAAATATTGCATTTTGTAATATAATAATAATAATAATAATAATAATAATATATGTTTATTTCAAAACTCATATATATGTACAAATTACAAACAATAAATATAATAATAGACATAATTTCAATCCTGAATACAGACAGTTAAGCAATATACATGAAAATAAAGAAAAGGAGAATATTAAATGTAAGATTGTTTCTATTAATAGTTTGTGTAAGAAACAACAGCGTATTTTGGCCGCGCCATTCATCTCAGTAATTGCGAAATTAAACGGTTCCAATATGTTAGATGAAGCAGCGACACTCTGAAGTATTCATTTTATTTTCATACAGAATGTTTAAATTAAAACTACGATGTAATATCGAATCGATTACGTAGAGCAACGAAAGTTTAGGATAATAACAAATGTTAGTCAAAAACAATACAGTAACATAGATTTGGGACATCTGTATTTAGAACTTGCAAACAAGAGCGACGACAAGTACGACATTTCGCAATTTCTCTAACTTCTGAGTAAAACTTCTTGACAGAAGACGTCTTCATTCCGTAGTCGTGCTGCTTATACGGCAGACAATAAAAGGGCAAAACGGGACTCATTTGTTATCCCCGAACTGTAGGGCGAAACTTTCTATCTAAAAGTTTCGGAACTTGGTATTCTCTATTGAAAGCCTGTCGCCATTGCCTTAGATGACGGCGAATAGAACGTCATTGACGCATACTACAGACGGCGCTAGTGAAGTTTTTAATAAATCGCTCAGTGTTGTGAAAGCGGTTAACATTTTAATTAAATATACCTAATAATGTTATAATATTATGTATTTAATTGACATTACGTTATAATGAAATATCACAGTAGCACAAATAACTTTGTTCAGAGCAGACAAACCAAAGTTGCTAATGTTAGAGAAATTATTGCCAGTTTCAAGTTTTTGCAACATGTGTATAGCAAACGCCAATTAAGTTGGCGCGGGGAGGGGGTGCGAAGAAGCCGTTTTTAAAAACGTCCACCCCCACTACTCAAGTAATTGTCAGAATACATTTGTTATTGCCGATTGACAGAACATAATGTTTTTGCTAGGGGATCATAAAGTGATACACGCTCAAACGCGAGAAGTAGTTTTTAATGTTTACAATTACGAGGTGCATTCCAGTTCTAAGGCCTCCGATTTTTTTTCTAACTAACTATTCACCCGAAAACTATGAAACTGGTGTTACTTCTCGACGTAATCTCCCTGCAGACATACACATTTTTCACAACGTCGACGCCATGATTCCATGGCCGCGGCGAAGGCTTCTTTAGGAGTCTGTTTCGACCACTGGAAAATCGCTGAAGCAATAGCAGCATGGCTGGTGAATGTGCGGCCACGGACAGCGTCTTCCATTGTTGGAAACAGCCAAAAGTCACTAGGAGCCAGGTCAGGTGAGTAGGGAGCATGAGAAATCCCTTCAAGGTTGTTTTCACGAAGAAGCTGTTGCGTAACGTTAGCCCGATGTGCGGGTGCGTTGTCTTGGTGAAACAGCACACGCCCAGCCTTTCCCGGACGTTTTTGTTGCAGTGCAGGAAGGAACTTGTTCTTCAAAACATTTTCGTAGGATACACCTGTCACCGTAGTGCCCTTTGGAACACAATGCGTAAGGATTTCGCCATCACTGTCCCAGAACATGGACACCATAATTTTTTCAGAACTGGCGGTTACCCGAAATTTTTTTGGTGGCGGTGAATCTGTGTGCTTCCATTGTGCTGACTGGCGCTTTGTTTCTGGATTGAAAAATGGCATCCACGTCTCATCCATTGTCACAATCGACGAAAAGAAAGTCCCATTCATGCCTTGGTTGGCAACATGCCACACGAACAGCCTCGTGGTCGTCCGTCAGCATTCGTGGCACCCACCTGGAGGACACTTTTCGCATTTTCAGGTCGTCATGCAGGATTGTGTGCACAGAACTCACGGAAATACTAACACTGGAGGCGATCTGTTCAACTGTCATTCGGCGATCACCCAAAACAAGTCTCTCTACTTTCTCGATCATGTCGTCAGACCGCCTTGTGCGAGCCCGAGGTTGTTTCGGTTTGTTGTCACACGAGGTTCTGCCTTCATTAAACTGTCGCACCTACGAACGCACTTTCGACACATCCATAACTCCATCACCACATGTCTCCTTCAACTGTTTATGAATTTCAATTGGTGTTACACCACGCAAATTCAGAAAACGAATGATTGCACGCTGTTCAAGTAAAGAAAACGTAACCATTTTAAGTATCTAAAACAGTTCTCATTCTCGACGCTGCCGCTACAATTCCATCTGCTGTAGAGTGCTGCCATCTCTGTGACGTATTGACAACGAACGCACGCTCATTTTAAAATAATGCACATGCTTCTATCTCTTTCCAGTCTGGAGAAAAAAAATCGGAGGCCTTAGAACTTGAATGCACCTCGTATTTTTATGAACATAAAAGTACAAAGAGGTGTACGATTTACGAACTCTACAGCTGCAGCATTTACACAATTTTATTTACTTACTCAGTGGGCAGCAACTGCAAAAATGATAACACTGTTATTTTCTTAACTCTGGAAAAAATTGTTCAATAAGGTTAACATCTTATAACAATAATAATGATAGTACTTTTTGATGCATGTAAATAATAGTAATTTTATTGTTTAAAGGCAGTTAGCAAAGATGTGAAGGAAACAAAAAAGATCCAAATATCACCATCATCTATGAATCTCTCTACCACAAAATTAGAAGATATTGCTGCTTACGTGGCTCGTTTGTCAAAAAATAATAAATAAAATGATCAAGCAGTGTCATGTCTGCATAGATAACATATACACGAGAAATACAGATGACAGTCATTTAAAATTTACGACAATGAAAGAGTACAGTGCAACAAAACAATTGAACTATATTAATGCTAATTTATTCACCTCGTTAATACAAATATATAGTCAGACAAAATATTTATTGCCAGAAATAATATATAGACAAGGTTTTTATAATTGTTTGGTTGAACATGCCTATGTAATATTTTTTAAGAAATATATTTCAAAGAAGTTGAAAAACATTGCAAGTATTTGTAAATAGGTTGACTTGTAATTCTTTCACTATAGCTTCAAATACAACTTAAATTATAGTGATTGTGCAGTTTAAGTTGTATTTCAAGTTAAAGTGATAAAAGTCTAATACATCATTTAAAAATTTAAATAAATCCTCTATATACGCCTTTTAAATATAGTTATCCCCCACCTGCTCAGATGGCTCTAATCTATTCTCGAAATTTAACATTATATGTCCTTTCTATTAAGGTTATCTATGGCACTAGCAATAGAACAAAACCTTTGACCGCATTAGCCGAAGAATTGCTAAATCTGAGCAAGAAAGCCGAGGTAAATTAGGAGAATATACAAACTATACTCAACGAAGTAGCAGATGGGTACTTGAAAGCAATCACCAAAACAAATCGAATCAAATTATTAAAATTTGAAATAGCTTAAGTATTTGTTCCAAAATCCTACTTTTGAATTCCAAGAAATACCATAATGTTGTAATTGTTAATATTTACGTTGTACTATAATACAGAGATAAAATAAAATTACCATGTATATAATATTAATGAGTATATATTTAACTGTACATTTAAATGAGTGCCTATACATAATCAAAGTAAATGATTTTCGATATATGCATTTCGTGCCGCTAACACATTACTAATATTAGCAGCATCTGCAAAGAAGTAAAGCATTAGTTACATTCATTGTTACTGCATACAGTGATGTTTTTTTTTCTTCATCTACAATGGACTTACCATTATTAACATCATTTTCTCTGTATTAAAGTTCTTGACCTTGTATTGGTATTCCAGCATTTATTGCAATATTATGAAGTACACAACATGTATAATATATGTATAATTTTTGCTGCTTTAGTTGGATGGTATAACAAAACCCTATGTCTAGCAAGACACCTAAATCTGCCCTATAGCACACTATTTGTTCTCTCTATAACTTTTCTGGTTTCGTTTAAGTGTTTATTGAAATTTGCTTCAATTGTGCCTTCTTGTACATTAGCAAACGGTGTGAAAAGCCACGTCTCAAGAGGATAACCACTATCCCCTGTTTGGAATTGAGAATAAGTACACAGTTCAGTATATCTGCATATATGTAACTGTTTACCTATTAAATGTGTTAAGGTATCCCCTTGTTCGTATTGCTCTCTTAAGTAATTTCTAATATTACTTGTTTGCCATATAGCAGCATCATGCACTACAACAAATTAAATTATAATTGGAATCTCCAATCTAAAGATGAAATATATTTAGAATTAGCCCTAAATGTGATATTTTACTCTTCACTATATCAATATATGTTTAAACGCATAATGTTTACTTACAAGTTTTACATTTTTAGAATATCTTCTTATTCTGTTAATATATACATACAGTGGGTGATACACATCATTTACTGGGGGAGCAAGTATCTCAACATGAGTTCCATCAATTACACCCACAACACCTCGAGCACCCCATTTTTCATAGAATCTACAATAGAGATATATTTCATAAAACATATGGTCAACTAATTTTTTAACCTCTTTTTATTTTATTTTTCATATCTGCTGTTGTTGGAAACTACACATAGTTAGGAAACAAATGTTCAGCTATCACAGAACAAATTTCATTTAATATTCGACATACTGATGTTTGGCTTAGTGCTATCCAAGAATTACAACTTACTGGATTTTGAAAGGATCTTGGCTGTAAAATGTAATGTTGTTAAAACCTACAATTCAAGACAGATATATACAAAAAATTTCTAAAATTATAAATACATTAATAATCACCTTGAGGCGCAGTGGAATATGTCCACGCAAGTCCATAACTGCTCCCAAAGTATTAATCAAATTGGTATCAGACCTTTTGTCTAAACGAAATAACTGCTGGAAGTAAATTTCAGATAATCCAAAAGGATTCATTGTGCAATTCATTACGATACATCCTTAGAGTTTATAAGAAATCGTAAGCTACGCGAGACTTCAGAATTGCATTTTGTACTTTCGCAACTTACGAGGCTTACAGATTTTGTTACGATGCTTATAAAAATATTCTTAGAAACCTGTTTATACAGTACAATCTCATTATTTATATCAAATTTTGTATTTGATGTTTCTTTAATCTGTTTAATTATGGTTTTCTTCGAAGAATTATCTGACATTGCCGCCTATAGTATCTTGCAATTTGATGTAAAATCAAAAACAAATCTCCCCACTACTTCTAATCCTGCGCGAAATTACCCCTCCTCGCGCCAACCTAATTGACGCTTGCTATATATATATCAGAATAATTGAAACATACATGAGTAGGTAAACCCCACCAGTTTTGTATAATATAAAGGTATTTTTAATAATATAAAATATTATTAAAAATCTGTTGTGAAGAACACAAATGCAGGTTCACTATTAATATTTTTTGTGAACGTGTCCGAATATATCCTATCCCCAGAGACGTAGATATGTATTTCACCTTTCCACAGGCTCATCGGTACGCCCCTGCTGGAGAAAGGATATTCCCAGACACATTCACAAAAAAGAACCACATCGCCCTATCACCGTAATTATCCAGACCGGGCGCAGAAGTAAATTAGGCGCTGCCTGTTGTCAGACAGCCGAAGTACCTCGCATACCGTCCACATAATTAATGTGAAGTAACGACGCCCTTCCAAAGGTGGCACAGCCAATCTCTCTAGAAAACTGCATTTTGTTTGTGTCTTCACTCATACTACGGCTTAACCGCATGTGTAATGTATCAGAATAATTGAAACATACATGAGTAGGTAAACCCCACCAGTTTTGTATAATACAAAGGTATTTTTGATAATATAAAATATTATTAAAAATCTGGTGTGAAGAACACAAATGCAGGTTCACTATCTACGTCTCTGGGGATAGGATATATTCGGACACGTTCACAAAAAATATTAATAGTGAACATGCATTTGTGTTCTTCACACCAGATTTTTAATAATATTTTATATTATTAAAAATACCTTTGTGCTATATATATCTAAGGACTTTCCACAATATAATAAGTTTCATTGCTACTACTTGTGTCGTTATCGAAAATACAGCATCGTTATTAATTTATACTACATCTAATTCTGTTTTACACTATAAATATGTTCCCGAACAATACGTGTAAAAAAATTTGTGTAAAAAATATATTGCATCTATGGAAAAATAGAAGATTGGTTTCAGTCCTAAGAAATCAGCAAAAATAATACAATAAATCATGAGTTTTCATGTTAGGATCTTAAACATTTTATTTCATAAAGATTGCACATGTATCATACAAAGTAAATTATCATTTGGCAAGGAAAAAAATTGCCGTCACAGGACGCCAGGCAGATGTGAAACATCGAAATCGATCATTATTTAATGAAGGGAATATAAAGTAAAGTAATGAAATATTTTGAGTTTATTAAAATAATTTAATTTTAAAATCGCTGAAATACATTTAAAGTTATGTGAAATGTCAGCATTGACAACTAAATATTAAATGTTAACATTGGCAAATATGTATGCATGTAGTATCAATCCATTCGATGTTTTGACTTACGCCATTAATTATAATCCATATGAATCAACACTTCTGGCTCAAATTCATTACTATAAAATAATACTGTATTTAGAAGTAAACCGCTTTAAGATTATGTTTATATCCTAAATATTCTAAACTTTATAACATTTTTTATTCATTAGCTAAAATTACAAATGAAACAGACATGCAATATATACGTCTGTTCTGCCATCTACTATTAGGCGTCATCAGTTAAGCTAGTGAAGTAAGTAAAGCTTAAACAAATCGCCTCATAAGGTATAGCATATTTTGCCCTATCAGGCAGCACCATATAATCTAGTGACATCCGACGGACGAAAGAGACTATGCCGAAAGTGGCAACCCTTCCATTGACTGGTTATGCCGGTACAGAAGAGAAGAAAATACGTATATAGGTGTAAGTCCATTGACACGATGCCGGATGGCAGCAAATATACAAAAAAGGTTTAAGTATATCAATACGTTAAGCACGTATTACGCATTTGTTACAAATGAAACAGACATGCAATATACACGTCTGTAACTGTACACACGGACATACACGTCATATTTTCCAGCATTTACTTCTGCTTAACACATGTGTTTCTGCCATCTACTATTAGGCATCATCAGCTAAGCTAGTGAAGTAAGTAAAGCTTAAAGAAATTGCCTCATAAGGTATAGCAAATTTTGTCCTCAGGTTTTGTTATCAGGTGGCACCATCCATATAATCTAGTGACATCTGACGGACGGACGAGACTATGCCGAAAGTGGCAACCCTTCCCTTGATGCTAAAATTAGCTATATTTATTAAAATTAATTTTAATAAAATATCAAGAACAGCATGGTTATGAATAAAATTTTCCGTGATGTTAATCATTCATCTCATGGCATTGTAGGTTATGTATTTATTCAAAGAACCAAAATATTCAACAGAGAACACATAATAGTATATTATGGGACAAGTTGTTGCAATAAAATTTCAACGTTAAGGCTGGTTTTTTCAAAGAGCGATAGCGAGTTGAAAAAAGTAACTCGAGACGTTAAAATTTTATCAGCCACGAGTTGCATATACTATTTTTTCTATGAATTGTTAAAATAAACGTTAATAAACCATTTCTTATTATTTTCGACATACATTAACTATAATAACTTGTGCCATTAGCGCGAATTGTGTTTATACATTTATCCCAAGTATTTGTATTCATTAGACAAGACCCATCAGGAATAACTGAACTTGAGCTTGTTGATTGTTTACCTGTAAATAACGTCTACGCTACATCGGTTCTTGGATATATTCATCGATGTCTATAAACTTTTTATAAGTGAACTCGTAAATGTGTTTCTACTTGGGAGGGATTAAATTAGAAAATGCATTTATTTATTCTGGCTCTAGATCAATATCGTCACTTATTTTAACAAATTAATGAACTTCAGAAAAAATTATACATGAAGTAACATTTTTCTCTTGTCATCAGTTGTACGAACGAATTGTACGAACGAAACAATTGTAATGGGTCTACTAATAAATAAAACACACATAAGATGTTTTAGATTTACACTTTATTAATAAAATAATGACAGCTGTTTCGCTAACACAGTAGCTTCTTCAAATTCAACTTAAGACTAAAGATACATACAAGATACAGCGTTAATGAGGTAGTTGACCCAATTTAAAATTCTAGGAACTATTACATTTATATTTTGGTTTTTGAAAACTATACCATGTCCTACTTGTGTGAGGTTTCAGTATAAAAATATAGTATAAGCAACTAAGAAACAATATTTCAATGGGTGAACAGATTTAACAGTGGGGATGAATTCAAGTCTAATTTATCGTTTAGTAACATTTCTGAGTTTTTAAGTTTATTAATTTCTAAAGATTCTAAACAATTTAGTTTTCTACCTTTATTTTCTACATGTATGGTGTCGAATTGTAAATTAAATTCGTGCTCATTCTCTATTAAATGATTAGAATAGGTTGAGTCAGTTTTCTTATTGATATAAGAATGATAGTGGTCTTGGATTCGTTTTTTAAAAGTTAAGTTGAATTTGAAGAAGCTACTGTGTTAGCGAAACAGCGGTCATTATTTTATTAATAAAGTGTAAATCTAAAACATCTTATGTGTGTTTTATTTATTAGTGATATGGATTTACATCAAGCAAAGGTCGAAACAATTAAAGAATTGTAATGGGATTTTACCTCAAAAAAAGTGGAAATTAAGTAATATTGCCTTTTAATTTTTATTTCATTATTAATTTTATTGACACCACAGCCTTTTAGTTCGCATCTTTAATTCACTCTGAATTTTTTAGACATTGCTATTTGCAATATGATTGGTTATCCTTAAACTAGATCATAAAATCCACCCTTTGTACGATAAAAAACGGTAAGAAAACGCTCTATCGTTCCTAGACTACGGTGTTGACAAGAACTACGGTTCATGTAGAAAATCACGCTGTTCGACCGTTCCGATACATGTTTTTATTTATCAGTGCCGGATAAATATACTTACGTACTTCTTAATTAAACGATTTTAAACACATTTAAGTCCATTTTTTTAAGTTAGTTTCAGCTTGTAAATACTTATTTATCGTTACCTGTACGTATATCTTTCATTTAATTATTTGAATATATTTCAAAGCTTCACTCTTCTCATGCAAATATTAAATAAAACTTTAAGGGCAACAATGTTAAGTTTACCTTTATTTCAGCATACCGCACACATCCTGGACTTTTGATGCTCATCATTACATTACATTATTTTAAATCATTTTTATTATTGTTGGGATGGTCCAGCTAGCCTGGAACAAATTTAATATAACCCGCGATCGTTCATCTTTTTGGCGCTTTCACGTGGTAAAATACAAACTAATCACCATCCCAACAAGCGTTCTTTTAATGTTTTCTGGTAATCTATTTAAACATAGATGTAACATAAATGTCTCTACAATTAGTTCATAAGATAATTCCATCATAAATATACAATAAGTGACTATATTCATATTGTTAAAACCTTATTTTAATATTTTTTTAACAATATTTAATTTATTCGTTATTTGATTAAAATTTTAATTCTGTAACAGATTGCTTTTTAATTCATGGTTATTCATCCGATTAAGCAAATCATTTTAGTCAAAATTATCTGAAATTTACTGGCCAAGCGCGGCTATCAAAGGCGAGTATAGATTTTATCGTCAACCAGAATAATCCCCGGTTTCATTTTAAATTGATCTTCACCACACTACATATTAAACTAGAACTCGCCAGTGTATAGTTGTAATTCACACCGCACTAGGGGCTTTACAAAATAACAATTGCGTTTATATTTGTAAAACATACATGATAATTTACGCAGAAATGAATATTTTGTATATTAACTCCATAGTTACTATTGCTTTTATGTTTATTATTAATAAAAAAAAATAAATAAAAGTATTTGTATCAGGGTTGAGATGATTTAAATCAAGGTGATTTTTATTTCTTTTCTTGTAATAGTCTCATAGTTTTTATTGTATTTATATAATTGTTTTAAGCAGAAAAAATAGAAAAATACATAAAATGTTTTCAAATACAAAGAAAAAATAAATAAACATAAAAAATATGTGTTTCATATTAATAAAAAAATACACGTTTTGCAAAACTAAAATTAAAAAAATTAACTAATTTAACGGAATTATAAAAAAAAGCTATTTTTAATCGTATGTTGTATTATAATGTTTAAAAGGAAACGCTAATTTAGATGCCTCTTCATTACGTAATCTATTTCTTAATTCTGAATGCACAAGCCCATATGATGAAAAATTTCTTTCAACATCTGCAGAAGAAGCGTTTGCATACAAAATCCGAACAATGATATTCAATGCTTGATTCATTTCCGGAACATTCTTCTGATATCTTCACCATTGTACTGCATTTACATTTCTTGCGAACACATTGTTTCGTCGAAAGGATCTGATTTAGCTTCCAACTTAATGACTAATAGTAAAAAGTCAGCACTAGAAGAATATTTGGAAACTATTTCTAAAGCTGATTTTTTTTTTGATATGACAATGGGGGTAGTCATTTAGATTTCTATTAGAATCTAGCGAATAAACTGAAAAGTGAAAAGGTGTTGTGGCTTGTTTATATCTTTTAATAAACTTTTGTTTTATGAATTTTTCAGCTTCTTCAGAACTTGTAAAGATTGCATCTAACTTTTTCCATTCTTCAACCATATAAGACAAACAGTCACGTTCCTGCTGAATTCTGTCAAGTGTCACAGATATTGGTTTCGATATTTCTTCTAAGTTGAATATTCGAAACGTTTCGAAAAATCACTGGATCAATGTCATTATCCTTTTCACAAATTTGTAATAATTTCGACCATTCACCGACATATGTTTCAAAACAGTCAGAAAGTCTATTCCATCGAACGTCGTGAGGTAATATTAATTTTTTGCCTCCTTCTTGTTTGTACCAAGCATTAAGCAAATGCGTATCGCGAAAATATTCTACAATTTTTCGTACATGTCCATTTATTTGTTTAATTTCTAAATCCTCGGAAAACAAATTCAGTATATGGGCAGAACATCCATAAGTTATAATGGGATATTTCAGATTCAGGAGGTCTGATACTTTTTTCTCATGCTACACATACTAGCTGAGTTGTCTGTGACAACGTTTGTTACTTTGCAATTATACTGTGTCACAACTATTTATTATATCTATAGCGATATCTGTAAGATAATCAGATGTACGTGAACTGCTTCCATCCTTTGCTGTCAAAACCACACAAATTATTGGTTTATTATGAATACTTGACGATCAATCAAGAGAAATACAAACTGACTTTCCTAATTCTTACAATATTTTCATTTTTTCTCTTCGAATATTTCATCTAAAAGAACCTAGAAGGTGGAACATATCCCGGCCTTAGCATTTTAACTGCTTTTCGAACTTCTTTATGTTCAATTGACCTGAAGCTATTTATTACAAAAATAGTCCTAGCTATTTGCTTGACCAACTCTCTGCTGTCACCTAAATGAAAACAACTACCACCACTCAAACTTCCACTTTTGTTAAATTTTTGTTTTTTATATGCTGTATAGTTAGCGTTTCTACTTCATCATTATCATTTTTTATCATTACTTGAGTAGTTTTTATTTTTACAAGTTTTCCTTCCTATGGTTTTTATGTCTCTCTACAAACTCTTGCATATTTTTACAGCACTTTTTACAGATAGCGCGACATCCAAGTTTGCCAACAATGGTTTGTTTAACAAAATACTACCAAATACTATCTTTTTTTTCTACTTCTACTAGTCATTTTCCAGATTGAAAGAGTAACTGTGATAAATTCGGCGCGGTATTCGACTTTTATATGGTCCAGCCGCCTAAAAGACCCCATCGACGGTCGAACATATTGGTCGAGTATGTAGGGACCGAGCGGCTCGTCCAACATATCATATCGTGGACGAGCTCGCTCCCAATATGTTCGACGGATTTGTTGGGTTGGACGCTCGATGTGATAGGTACCTCCAACTCCAACCGCGCGCCCAACATCTTGGATCGTGGATTGATAACCGTCGAGCGGATTGCCCGACACACCCTCAGTTCTCAATCTACCTTGCTCCACGTAGAGTAGTATATAGTACTCGTTATTTGAAAATGTTGTTTAGTGACAATAAACAGTTATGGACAGAATTTGTAGAACTTTATAGAGATCAAGGTTTGTTGTGGGATGTTAAAAGTAAAAATTCCTGTAACAAGCACATAAGGAAAGAAGGCTATACTGTGTTGATTGAGAAAGCAAAGGAATTGTTTTTCCGGAGAGCGGCGAAAAGTTGGTGGAAGCTAAAATAGAGTCTCTTAGAGCATCTCTTCGAAGTGAAAGAAGAAACAGAACAGTCGAAAAATAGAACCGGTAGTGGCCGAGATAATGTATGCGAACCGACTTTGTGATATTATCAACATTAACATCGACGATAGCGGCGATGTTTCTGGTATAATTCGTCCTATCGCTTGCGCTGATATCGCACAACTGACTTTTAGGTTTTCATAGCTCCTTCAACTAGGTAAAAACGGAAGTGTGGCAACAGGGTGCTCCTTAGCACTGACACATTCCCTCGTATTGGTATTTTGCTTTGGAATAAGGCTGCTAACTCGTCCAAGTAGCTCTTGAAAAGTTTCCTCATTCATTCGCAGATAGTTTTCAAAATCTTTTTGTTCGTTGGCAGCCAGTTTTGAGAGCAAAGACATATGACTGAATATGCTTCGCTGTAAAAGCCACTGCTTTGCCCACACACGCGGCGCTTTCATTTTTTTCTTTTCATTTAAACACAAAAAACTACCACGCACAGCTACGACTGATTCTAAATCCATCGCAATACTGACGTTGGACCAACGTGCACGATACTGAGTCCGACCGTGTATGGAGCTCTGCCAACATGTTGGGTTGAACATCAGGAATCGGTTGGCCAAGATGTTCGACCGTCGATGGGGCGCTTAACGCGAGTTACAAGTTACAAGTTTCAAAACATATTTGAACACGTTCACGGTAGGATTGCTAACTTGCAGCAACAAAACCACAAAACGTGTCATTTTTTTACCAATTTCAGATTCTTGGCAATATTGTATTAATATTTTTTTATGAAAATTGAATAAAACGCTTTTATAAAGTACCAATATTGAAAATAATCAAAAAAAAATATGATTTTTTATAAAAAAATTTACGATTGTTGATTTTTTCAAAAAAAATCGTAATTTTTATCAACCCTGATTTGCACAGTCTTGTTCAGAAAATTCTAAGTATTTTTAAATATGTCATTGTTAAGAATTGGTTTTCTGTGTGTTAACGTCTTGGCTTCATTTACTTATTTGCTTAACAAAATCTGTATACGTATAAGTTCTATACAGCAATTATTATACCAAATGTTTTACATGTTTGAATTTAAGAAGTTCGCGTTAATAATAGTAACAATTTATTATTTTCTAATAGACATATCAAACAAAGAAAAAATACAATTTGTCACTACTTGATAAATTATTGTCAAACTCGGAAAATTAACACGATGCAGTTTGGATTATGACAAATTTACCGCATACAATCTTTCATATGAAGCCTGTGGTAACGAAGGCTAACATAATACTGAATACAAGAACTGTTCGGTCAATATAGATTTAATTTGTATTTTTATTTTATTTAAATATAATCAAATAGATTTAGTTGTATTTATGTATTCAATCATAGGTCTAAATTGTATAGTAATTGTAAATATGAAAGTGTATAGAAGTTTATAGAGAAAGGTCTTGGAGTTTCCCATATATTGAATTTTGTTAATCTCTTGTCTGGTCAGGTATAACCTTCTTTAAATCCGTCCATTTACTAGTTGCAAATGTTTATAATAGCATAAGTTTTATTGGCATATTTCCTGTATTGTATTTGTATTTAATGTACTATATTGTTATGATAGGTTTAGAGACGTAGGTTTATTATATTGTTCCTGGATTCTTCGAAATATTGTATGTTATCTCTAGTTCACTTCCTGTTTATGGCAATTTACGTATTTGGTAGATTGCCATGCAATATGCCAACAATTGTATTGTGCATTTAGTATATAAGATTTATTTTATTTTCTCATAATTAAGGTTTCCTGTGTATATTGTTTGTTTTAATGCATTTATGACGTTGGTAACTACAACATATACTTTTCTTTGAAGAAGAGTAAAATATATGTTTGGCAATTTCTATATAATCAATTTAGTTGTTTTCTCCCTCTCTTGCAACTGGCGAGACAAAACTTTCTTGCCAAAAATAAGTTAAAGCAAAAGACAGTTCCAGCTTATATCTCAGCGATCTCACTACAGTTCCTACTAAGATCTCAGTAATCTCACTAGAAGAAAATATTATTTATTAACCAGTTTCTCGGTCTTTAGTATTAAGACCAGATTCCTGCATTTGTATTAAGTTTAACGGAACTCCAAGATTAATTTAATTAATTATCTTGTAAATATATTAGTGTTATTCAAAACTATTGCATTATTTCAACTAATACTTCGGTCGATACACACCGAAACCTTCCTTCAAACGAGGAGAAAACTAGAAGAATATTTAGAACTGTCTACACTCACAAGGGAAGTCCCTTGACCCGGGGCCGGTTAAGTAACAATATTAGAGCTATACAAAAAGCAAATTTAAACTGGAGCTGTAAAAGCTTTTGGGTGAAAACCAACCACGAAGTTCAGCCCATTATTGCTTTTCTTATTAAGGCTATAATATTTTATTTTATAATAGATATGTCGCTTATAAGTATATTTATTTATTTTTTTTTTATTATATATTACACGAAAATTTCTATCTGCAGATGACCTGGGTATATGCACCTAAATCAAAAATTTAGAGGATGGAGAATTTCAACTCTCTGAAGATCTGCAAGGTTTAGACGAATATTGTAGGAAATGGCGCTTACAACCAAACCCTTCAAAATTCGAATCAGGTACCCTTTCATTTGTGTAACAAAGAAGCCAACAGAGACCTGAACGTTGAATTTGGTGGTGATCAGATCAACCACAGCCCCACCCTAAATATATGGGCGTAAAGTTAGACCGGTCTCTGAAATTCAAGCAGCATCTTTATGAAACTAGTCAAAAATGAAAATCCTTAATAATATATTACCTAAACAGGAATTCGTGTAGAGCGAATGAGGAGATCTTGTGGGCGGCAGCTATTCCACTATTTTACTTTACTGCCGAATATTGTACTGCTATCTGTTATCGAAGCTCTCACAACAAGCTAATAAATATACAGCATAATTAATTTACTTGCTACAACCCTTTCTATCGCTCTTTTAATTATATCTTCATTTCTTGGCATCACTATTTATAACATTATTGATCAAACCCTAAATCGACTATAGCTATCTTCGTACTACGGTCTGCCCTATAAGACTTTCATCATCTTCGAATCGAACCCATGCAGGGAACGCACTCGGCGTTCTTTTATTCGCACGTCATGTCCGCTATACTTCATATTTGGCCCGGGAAAGAACAAGCAAGTAAGTAAACTGTATCATTTTATACTTAAATTATTTTGATTAAGTATACAACCTTATTAACTTCTTGGAACCAATTAACTATTAATTACACAGGTCTACAGTGATTTTGATGTTTGAAAGCTGTTTGCTAATTTGTATATGTTTGGGGGCCCTTATTCCAAAAAATGCCATATTTTTGCTCTATCACGTAATTTTTCTTTATAGCGCCCTATATCTTAAAAATGTTAATTTATTAATATACATATCTATGACAAGAATATGTTTGTTCCACGTTAGGCATGATTTTTAAATGAATTGATTTTTGTGAAATTAAATGTGATTTGACAACACTGGTTAATATTAGATTTCTCAGCAAAGCAACAGAGTCGGCGCAGAAGCGTCAATACAACGTTGAAACCTGCTTATGTGCAGTTTGGTTGTGTTAGTCGTCGTGCTACTGTGTCCGCGCGCTTGTTGTCTTCGTTGTTGCGTATTTTAAGTCTTCTAGAACGTATAAATATGGAAAGAAGACATTGTGTGAACAATCCGAATAACTTTTGTTATATCTGTAGTAGTAAAGCAGAGGCAAACTATAACTTCGTTTGTGAAAAATGTATACTACGTCTATTTTGGTGTAAAAATTGGTGACCAAGACAAGTCCTAGGCTCATCATACTGTTTGATCCGCTTGCGTTGAAGCATTAAGAAACTGGCAAAAAGGTAGGAAGAAATGTTTAAGCTTTGGTGTTCGTATGGTATGGCGAGAGCCTAGAAATCACAGTGATGATTGTTATTTTTGTTCGTGTAATGTTCAAGGATTCAACAGAAAAAATAAGAAACAAATTGTGTATCCCAATCTTGACTCTGCTATTCGACCAGTTCCTCATGGACCAGATGTACCGATACCTACCGCCCCAAAAGCACTAAAAAACGTCATATCGTCAGAATTAGAGGAATCTAATTGCGACCCAGATGACTCAGATTTCACACCAGATTTCAGAGAGCCCGAAGTGTTTAACCAGAGCGAACTAAATGACTTAATTAGAGATTTGCACCTTCCAAAGGATGCATCCGAATTGTTAGCCTCCCGACTTCGTGAGAAACATTTACTGGCACCTGGCGTCACATAAAGCTTTTACCGGGATCGCGAAAAAGAGTTATGTCAATATTTTACTCAAGACGGACCGCTAGTGTATTGCAACAATATTCCTGACTTAATTTCAAAATTAGGAAATGTGCCGTATGTAAAAGAAGAATGGCGCCTGTTTATTGACTCAAGTAAGCGTAGTTTAAAAGGCGTTTTATTGCACAATGGTAACGAGCTGGCCTCGGTTCCCGTTGCCCATTCGGTACATTTAATGAAAACGTATGAAAATTTTGAACTTCTTTTAAAGAAACTAAACTACCAAGAACATCAGTAGATGCTTTGTGGTGACCTTAAAGTGCTGTGCATGCTACTAGGACAACAAGGAGGTTATACAAAATTTCCATGCTTTATTTGTGAGTGGGATAGTCGAGCAAGGGATAGACATTGGACTCAAATAGAATGGCCCTCTAGAACAAGCCTTACACATGGTAGCAAAAATGTATTAAGAGATAGCTTGGTTGACCCCAAAAAAGTTTTTCTGCCTCCTCTCCATATCAAACTTGGCTTGATGAAGCAGTTTGTTAAAGGCCTATACAAAAATGGACAGTGTTTTAAATATTTGTGCGAGACATTTCCAGCCTTATCCGATGCCAAATTAAAAGAAGGTATTTTTGTTGGGTTGCAGATAAGAACATTATGCAAAGACAAGTATTTTCAAAACACAATGACCAATGTCGAGAAAAACACCAGGGTTTCATTTAAAGAAGTAATTGATAAGTTTCTTGGGAACTCTAAGGACGAAAACTACGAAAATATTGTTCAAAATATGTTACAACACTTTCATCGTCTAGGTTGTAATATGAGTTTGAAAGTGCATTTCCTGTTTTCACACTTGAACTATTTTCCAGAAAATCTTGGAGCAGTTAGCGAAGAACAGGGAGAGAGGTTTCACCAAGACATTAAGGAAATGGAACGGCGATACCAAGGCAGATGGAGCATAACGATGATGGCGAACTACTGCTGGATGTTAAAACGGGATATGCCCTTAAAAACATACAACCGAATGTCCGGACAACGCAGCTTTCTGGCAAAAAGACAAAGATTTCACTTAAAAAAGACTGAGTAAAGTATTTTTTTCCACTTTTTTAACTTGTTTTCCACCTTTTTACTCAATAAACAAATAATTTTGTTTAGAAATATCGTTTTTTTTCATTTAATATTTGCAAAAAAAACCTTACGTGATACAAATAAATGCATAGAATTTTTGAAATCAGCCTACCAAAATTATATAAAATTACTTGTGTATATATAACTCCCATTCACAATTTTAGTAATAATAATAATCAAATATTTTATTTGCCGGAGTTCAGCTAAGCTTGCTATATGCCCCGATAAACAATAGTCTTGCTCCTGCTCACTTATCGTAATACCTAATTCCGATCCATCAACGTACCCCAATAACATGATTGCCTAACATGATTAAACTAAAGAAACCAACTCAGTATAGAGTGTAGCGGTAGGGGTAGTTCTCATTTTTTATGAAGGCGCCACCATGTTTATATTCTTTAGGCGTTACAGTAGATACTGCCGATGGTAAATTGAATAGGTCAAAGGTATCTACGTGTGTCGTTATTATGTACCAATAAAACAACAAATCTAAAACAACAACAATAGAGGATTTATTTATAACCAAAAATAACCAACAAAAAGTTATGGTAAACCAGAATGTCAAATCCGTATTACGCCAACTTGGCTAACCACGTGAACAATAAAATATTTAAAATGATATAGACAAGGTTAAATTTAATGAATGAAAAAACTATATATAATATTTACCAAAGCGATAATTACATTAAAATCGCGATATGATTTCTCAATAAACGAAGTAATGTCTAGGCATGAATAAAAGACACCCAGTATAATGAATGAATGAAATGAGTCAAAGTGTAGACAATAAATTGACTAATAGTGAAAGCAAAATATATGCACCTAACATCACGTCTTTTAGATAGAGTCTAAAAGTAGATCATACTATTTAAAAAAAATAAGGTCAACGTATGAAATGATTTGACCAAATAATAAAAGCAATTAAATTAAATAAGAGGCTTAATCTAAAACTTGCGTAAATAATTTATCTAAGATCTTGGATAAGTCGCACATCGAGATTGATACACACTGTATATGCAACAATGCTTATACTTATATTAATTATTTACTTGCGTAAATTCGAATTTACGAAAATTTATACCAAAATAAATCTATAAAGATTTATCCACACGGTATATGCAGAAAATATATTAAGTATAATACAAAATATATGTTGTATCTCGGAAGTAGTTCATACGTAAAATCATAGATGTCGCACAGAGGAAATACGAAATACAATTTAGAATAATGCGGCAATTACACCATGACTATGAAACGGGACTGTCAACCTTTTTTGATCTCGCTGTATATAGAAAAAAAAAACTTGTCAATATCCAAGAACTGTATTAATCTCCTGTACGGGAACTTCGTTTCTGTAAGAATAATTTAAGTGTCATAGATAATTTCCAACGTAGCACTAATATCTAAATTCTAAAATTTCCGCGTCACGTATCTGCATCTTTTAACGCACAAATTATCTTGTCAAGAGTAAGAAACTGCTGGACGTGCGCTGGTCATTATGCGTAAAGGATATAATACAAACAATAGATACTATAATTTTAATATAATCAAATATTACAAATAGAGAGCATTTTTAACACACTGATAAATACCTCATTGTTAACATTACAAGCAAATAAATACAATATCACATACACAAACTTTGGATACATTACATGCATATTAATATAATATAAATTTAAAATCAAGGGTCAGTTAGTAAAAAATGTACGCTCACGTTCATTAATTTCAATTATAATAATAAAAAATATTATCTACACCAATTAATCCCAAAATTTATTTTTCCACACAGTATATGTAAAAATGATTATTACGTAACCAAAAAATAATAATTATATAATTGAATCGGCTAACTATTTTTCATTAAGGCAAATCTATGCTTCATTGTATGACAATCTAAAAATTATCTCGGCACATTAAATGCTTTTAAATGATATATAAAAAAAGAATGCAATAATTAAATCTATTATACGGATAATTAACTTTACAATTACCAAATTAAACAGAGGGTAACATCACGTGTTTATAACACCCTATAGATATGACGTAGAAATTATTAAGTTGTATAAAAAATGTGCTTAATAACAAATATCTTAATAATGACAAAATAAAATTAATAACTTCATAGAATTTATATACAAAAGTTTACACAGGATTTTTTCGTTGTGCGACGATGAATAATTCTATTATAGTCTTCCATAATATTAGCTACCTTTATCACATGACGCTTAGAGGAAAAAAATTGCGATCTCGTGGTCCAAATCAATTAACTGGAAATTCTTAACGTATCGGCTTTTAAAATCGGGCAGGAGCTGATTACGTCCTTTTTGCAACATTCTTGAAATGTTAGGGCCTTTACCAACTTCTCTGTTAGATAAGGAGAGGAAAAAAATATAAAAAAACGAAATACACTAATTAAGGAAACAAATGCCTTTAACAAGACACCCTTAGATAATGACTCACCTCGTTCATTAAGTTACAGTCTAAAAAATGGAGACTTCAATCCACGTGGTCGAAAAAATATATCTTTTTAATCCGTGTTAATCGACGAAAGCCAACAACTACAGGACAAATTCCTCGTTGATTTACAATACGAAGCAGAATTAAAAGCCACTACTTGCGAACATTGGCAATTAAACTTAACCACTTGACTGGAACGAGAGACTGAGGCCCAAAATGACTCTTGTTCGCATTTTTATAAAATACCAGTTCGACCAGTGCGACCAAAGACCAGTGCGAGGTCATACGAAAAAAAATATATTTGAAAGACGAGTTTAATTATCACATTTTCAATTACTTCCAAAAAGTAAATCGGCCGCAAAGATAACTACAATCCTAATTTACGAAAGATTCCCAATTAATATATCGTTAATGAAGGCCAAATTGCTAATTAATCCATCGTACTATAACTCAATTAAATACAGCAAAGATGTCGCTAATTTCCAGATCCCATAACGAAATACCAATTAAGTCTTAATTTACGTTTTCAATAATTCCCATATTTAATCAGGATTCCATCTGATTAGAAATTCTACATTAAAAACGACGTTTATCGTTTCATAAAACAAAAGGAACATAACTTGCATATATGTACACACACAAATATACATGTCCGTCTGTACGTGTGTATCCATAGCCCATGTACGACTGACCTGAGATGTTTACATTCTTAACTTTAATAATGACAGCCAAGTAAAAATTTGCATGAGCCTTCCCTAAACTGACACAGAGAGACGAGGTATTTATACAATGACATCTAATTAACTCTCTAATTTAATATGAATTATAGAACACCAGATACGATAAGTTATTAGAAAAATGAAGACGTAACCTAACATAAATAGATGTTGATGCACAGACTATACTGTTGTAAACGATGTTAATATAACCAATAACTAAGATCCTATACGAACGAATGTGTTATTCCAATTATATGCTATAGCTACCAGATAAAATTAACGTTCTAGATCACGTATGTAAATTACCAAATACTAGTAATGTAATAAATAACGTCTTTAAACAATACATTATTCTAGATATTACAAAGCAAGAAAACCGTTATTGAAGGACCCTTTAAAATGTTTGAAATAGTCCAATAATAGTAATAACTCTGGAAATAGGGACAACGTTAACGAACGTCTTATGATATTCCTAGTTGTTCAAAAATAACTGACAAACAGACCGAAAACGCGAGGTATCAAAAATTTAAGAATCTAAGCAACACAAATAGAGTAGTAATAAATGTAGAATATACTGAAAATATAGAGGTCGAAACATACATACATTTGATACAATCAGCTAGCTAATAAATAGTACTTTAACTTAAACTAACACGTATGCTTCATATAACAAATACAATAACAACACACGCTTAATAAGAAATATAAAAAACTAATTTAGAAGAGACAAGAAGGGAGAGACAAGAAGAAGGAAGGAGAGGAGAGAAGAAGTATTAGAATCTATACTAATAATTACAAAAATTTACAACCACTCACTGTGTATTATGTATTATATGAGGCCCCTTGTTCTAGCAATGGGTCTAGCAACAAGTTTTTCAGTTTACTTTCGAAATCATTTATAGAGAAGACTTGGGGTCTTCAGCAAGGACATTATAATTAATCGGAACTGCATAAAAAAGATTTCTCTAACAGTGCGAAGCAATGTAGCGCCACCGTAAAATTATCAGTGAACCGAAGCCGCTCGGAATGTATTGCATTTTTTCTGGTTAAAAGAATCGCAATATAACTAGGTGCATTGGATAACAGCGTTTTATAGGTAAAGGAACAAAAATGCAAATATTTTTGTCTAGGCTTATTAATTCAACCATTTCAACCAATTTCAACCAATATTTAACAAATAAAACAAGTGATCATATCTTCTTAAGCCGAAAATAAATCGAATATATGAATTTTGCATTCTTTGAACTTTGTCTACATATTCGGTGTCTAAGCATGGGCCGTACACTGGTTATGGCTAGAAAAAGAACATAAAAATAAGTGGAGGTTAATGGAAGGTCAACTCCATACCAGAACACTACTAAGGGAGCTGGACGGAAAGTTGTCAGATAACCTAATTCGTAGTAACAAAAAAGAAATTAAAATAATTACCGGGTTAATAACCGGACATTGTCCCTTAAGGAAGCATCTGAAAAGCATGGACTTGGTTAGCGCGCCCTGGTTTTGGAGATGTAAAAAACAGGAGGAAACTAGCCTTCATGTTATATGCACGTGTGAGGAACTGAAGGACAGAAATATTTCGGGAGAGATCTATTGAATCCTTCGAGTGTACTCAAACTTCCCCTGAGGAGGATAGTGGCTTTTATCGAGGACACAAGACTAACAGAGTGGAATTGAGAGATCTATTGGGGATAGTACAAAGAGCAGTGTGCTCAAGTGCCTGGTCGTGGTGACGTCCAACCCAAAAACAGAAGAAGAAGGAGATGGACCGTACACGACTTCTCAGTAGTCGAAACATTATAAAATCAAAGAATTACAGAGCATAGCCAAGGCAAGTGTGCATTATTTTCCTGTTACTGTACAAAAACTTTAATACCGCAATGTAGTTCTGCATAAGTGGAATAACGAATTATTACGAATATACAGACTGATTCATTTTCGGCCCTCACCATGGGGATCTCGCTTATTATTGGAGATAGAGTATAGGTTTAAATTTGGCAAAGTTGTTAAATTTTGTGTTTGTTATAAATCCGCAAAGAAAATAGACCTGTGACGAATGACCTTCGTTATTTAAAAAAAGAACGCGAAAACCCCCTTCTTTTACCAGTAGCATCGACATTTGGCCTTGTAGAGAAAAAATAAAAACACATTCTTGTGGCCATTTCTAAACCTATATCCAGTGGTGTACTCTAAATTTTTATACGACGTTTCGTTTCTTTCTGGTCATCATCAACTATCTAATTTCTTATAGGCGCCATATTGGATTTAGACATTTTCTGAAAGAGTTTTTTTTTCTGATTTCAACCATGTGCCACATGCTGACTAAAGTTTTTGTAATTAGGTT
This sequence comes from Melolontha melolontha, assembly GCA_935421215.2. Lineage (NCBI taxonomy): Eukaryota > Metazoa > Arthropoda > Insecta > Coleoptera > Scarabaeidae > Melolontha > Melolontha melolontha. The sequence continues at coordinate 98,654,412 of OW285241.1, forward strand.
TTATTTGAAAGAATAAATTATAAGATTAAATAAGGTAGCCATGGAATTTCAATATGTTAAACATTTCATTTATTGTTCATTAATAATACAAAAATGTCATACACTAACGAAGAGAAACGAGATATGATAAGTATTTTTTATTCTTCGAAACGAAATTCAACAGGAGCGAGTACAAGATAACAAAAACATTAATAAAAATACATAGAAAAGTAAACAATAAACAATTACAGTAAATGTTCAATTATCTGGCCATCTTCGGAAATGCACAATTGGGCACGCCTTCTGGCATTTTGTACTGCCCTTTGTATAGTTCTTCTAGGAACTGCATCGAAGGCATTCTGAAGTCTGTCTCGTAATTCTTCAATGTTTTGTGGCGCATCTACTTTATAAATATTATTTTTAACATATCCCCATAAAAAAAAATCTAGCGAACT